>CM042159.1:17451766-17456766 GCA_023376005.1 Doryteuthis pealeii | reverse complement strand
TAAGATTGGAAAAAAAATCAGCGCGAACACGACAGAACAAAAGATCGTTGGCGGCAATCAATTCTTATATCTGTAATTCTAAGGTGATGATGCAAATAATATGCAAATGTCAGAATGCCATACTTTGATTCCCTCTCTCTCTCTCTCTCTCTCTCTCTCTCTCTCTCTCTCTCTCTCTCTCTCTCTCTCTCTCTCTCTGACATCATCAGACAAAAGATTTCGCGGTCAAATATCGAATCATGCTGTAGTTCAACCCATGACTACCACTACCGACGCACAAACAATACCCTGGACGCGTAGATCATGTTATACAATACCCAGGTAGATTTCAATCAAGTCTTCGGTTTAATTTACGCTTGTCTAACTTTTCGAAAATAATACAGGGTGATAACAAAATAAACCGACATTTTTTTAAAAGTTTTTTTTAACTATTTAAAATATTAATACTGACGATATCGGTCATATAGAAAAATACAAGGTGACTCAGAAAATTTCTAACACCTCTATCGGATTACCTTTATTTGATTTCAAATAGTCTCCACATGTTCACCCTCCCAGCGTCATATAGTGCCTAAATAATGAAAATGGAATCGTCTGTTTTTCTTATAGATAATTTCTGACGAAACCTCGAAAGTGAGAAACAACGAGATCATACGGTGTTTGTTAATTCAACCGAGCAGTTGCTAATTACTCTGTTCACCTTGTATCCTTGCTTAGTAAACCTTTTCCCTTGTCCTTAATATTCGTTGTGTTTCTTCCTACTATTACGACACCCTGTCAACACGTTTACCCAACCCGGTGCTGAGGCTACAATTCTGGAGCTTTGGGGGGTATGGATTACTCCCTTTGTGCCATTACTTCCAGATCCACTTCGACCCAGAATTGTAGTACCTGTTAGGGTCCCATCTATGGGTCAAATAGATCTGTTTGAAAATTATTAGTTTTTGGGTGGTGTTGGAATTTTTGGATATAAGGCGTGTGCCAAATGGTCACTTCTACTTATAGACTCGCCGATAAGCACGTGACCACTATTGTCCAATCACTGACAGTGCTCTGCTGCTGTTGTTGCATTTATACTGGCTGATTCTAATCTTAGCTCACTGCTACTTGGATCTTCATGGACGTCGAACCTAAAGGATTCTATACCACAGGACTTATTCACTTACCAAAGGATTCTCTATCACGGGACTTATTCACTTACCAAAGGATTCTCTATCACGGGACTTATTCACTTACCAAAGGATTCTATAGCTCGGGACTTACTTACTTATTTACTTTGAGTTCTTTCCAACTGGCCAAGGATGGCGGCCAGATACTTACTTGATACCATATAACCGTATTCAAGAAATGCATATTGAATAGGAATAGTTACTTGAAACAATCTAATTGTGAATTAATATTAGATAGGAACATTTGATAGGAACATTTGAATCCATATCATCATCATCGTCATCATCAGGACATTCTGGCAGCAAAGATATCCATGTCTGTCTGTCTGTCTGTCTGTCTGTCTGTCTCTCTCTCTCTCTCTCTCTCTCTCGCCAACCATTCCTATCGGTCATCGCCCCTGGGAGGTCCTAATCGCAGCATCCAGAATCTACATAGAGCTAATTGATGTAAGTTTTTCCTAGTCCACCTACACTGGTGTTTTCATATGTAGGTATCTACATGCCGTTTTAGCGTGTTGGGGTCATAGTCCTAACTTGCCATGGTTCACCTATTTGTCGCTAGGGTACACGAAAGTCTAATGTCTGCAAATAGCCACTAGGTGATGTACATTTTTCTCATCTACCGTTATTTAAAAGAAAACATCGATCACTGTTCAGACAACACTTTTTCCAACCTAATCTCCTGATGAAGGTTTAATAAAAACCGAAACGTTTTAACATTGACTTCACCATCAAGAATGAATTCATTTTTTGGAGTACTTAGTTTTTGTTATTTTTCACATACTGCCAAATTTATTTCCATACTTTGCTCCCATATATATATACACACAGACACACACACACACACATATATATATATATATATATATATATATATATATATATATATATATATATATATTATATATTATTTAAACGTGTTTAATTTTCATTGTATCTCAAGCCATCTTAAAGAATTCTATGGAGAAATTTTTCTACGTATTTGCTTTTATACAATTTAAACAAAGTGGGCGTTGGCGGTTGAAGAACCACATTAACGTCATAACACAGCTATAAGATAAAGTAGAATTCTGATTGTTTAATAAACACACACACACACACACACACACACACACATATATATATATTAATATATATATATATATATATATATAGAGAGAGAGAGAGAGAGAGAGAGAGATTCTACATACAACAGCTGTGAGATAAAGTGGAATTCTAATAGTTAAATACACATAGATAGATAGATAGATAGATCAAACTTGATAATTGTTTTAATCAACATATTATTTTGACAAAAATGACGTCAATAAATATATGAAACGTATGTATGATAGGTATAATCTATAATAATAAATGCGATTGTCAGTCTGCCAGTGGATCACATTTTTTCAATTTTATTCCGAGAGGCTGTAGCCTATAGGATAAACTCCTATACTTTATAACCAATAAAAAGAAAACGTAAAAGATGCGCCAACCATAACTCCTATCCAAATTCAAAACTTCTACAATTTTGGACAAACAAGATTAAAAAAATAATTAAGCAATCCAGATTTGATAATGCATGTTATGTGGGGTGCTTACAAATATGCTCGCGCGTTGAATTTCCAGGAGGGTCGTAAATCATTACCGACAAAAAGAAAAAACACCAAATCGGAGCCGGTAGTCACGTATATAAACGGATTGCGAATTAACAAATCTGATTTTACCCACGCGTGCATGAGAGCAGTTGGACTTTCACCCACCATGAGAGTGGGACCTTATCCGCGGTGTGCAGCAGAAGACCTTTGATGAACAGTGGCTTCACCAACCAGCCCAACGCGAAAGTCGCTGATAAGATCAAAGGTACGCAACTTCCGACGAACAAAGAGGGCTGCCACGACTAAGAAGCCATGACTGAATGCTGATAACATCCAGAGACGCGAGAACTATCCAACCATTCAACCAACGAGCGAGGCATTCATCATTCTGGGTCGAATCTTAACCCGCAATAATGAATGCATAATGAAATGTTGGATTCCCAAGTTTTAATTACCGAATTAAAAACTGACCACAGAATACCAAACTGGCAGAAATACATCCCCTGGGTATCTTGGGTTGTTTTGGGAGATGGGCGGGTGTTTGACTGACCCAAAGAACAGGAACTGAATGCCAAATTTTAGGTTTACGGTCAAAACTAGCAAACACATCTATGAACAATAACAAACTTTTAAAAAACAACAAAGAAGCAAGAAAAAATATATATGTATATAAGTAGGTGTATATATATATATATATATATATATATATATATATATATATATATATATATATATAATATATATATATATATATTATATGTGCATATATATATGTATGTACATATATATGTATATATATATATGTGTGTGTCTGTATATATGTATGTATATATATATGCATATGTATATATATATATATGTGCGTATGTATATACGTATGTATGTATATATATAATTTTTGTCGATTTGTTTACGTAATTTTTTACGATAACAATTTTTATAACTAAAATAAATTTTGCCTGTGTGTATATGTGTGTATGTGCGTGTGAAACCTTTAGAAGATACATTAAATACATACAAAATCTTGGGTTAAATATAAAACAGAGCGATAATTCCAGACCTGGACGCATCAGTGCTGAGCGAAAATCACACGGACGTAGTGGCAAACGAGCTCCGTGATTAAAAAAACCAAAAACATTTTCCAACCAATGACAATGAAATACAAAGATTCTTAAATTAGTGGATTACTATAAATACAGCCAAAGAAATGTTCTGCAGGGAAGGCACAGTGGTCGACCGTCAACCTCACGGCGCTTGTATGAGAGTAACCAACAGATAAACTACAGTTCGCCCCAGAACACCTTTACGCATTCTAATCATCAGAATTAACTAGCAAGATTCTCACCAATTAATTCCCTCCTTAATGACACCAGAAAAAAACAGTTTTTTTCTTTGCAAATATAATCTCGCTCACGTACGTTTACACACAGGGATGAATATTAGTTGAAAATATGTTGCTTACTCTCAAGAATGAATAGAAGAACAATCACGTAGAATTAAGAATGATATCTTTTGTTGTTTGTGCATGTACTGTGTTCTGTCGGTGTAGTAGTTTGGAACATCCTACGGCAACATTCAGTCGTTCCACATTTGAAGCCACGTTGTCCTATCCTTATAGAGGATTCTTAGCTCTCTTTGTTGATTACGGCTCCCTGTGTAAGTTAATGAATGTCGTTATGTCAAAAGAACTGCTGAGCATTGCTCCAAGAATCTTTCGCTTCATATATATATATATATATATATATATATATATATATATATATAATCTTTCTCTTCACACACACACACACACACACACATATATATATATTGATCTAAGAATCTTTCTCTTCATATATATATATATATAACTGATGAAAGGTGAAACCTCGAAATACGTGTCTGTGGATTACTTATTTATTATATATTACTCCCACTTTGGTTGAGTTCTCTGAATAGGGATTTAATTGCAACTTCACCGTTCTGGCGTCTAGTTAACCCTCACTTTGTTTACAAATGTTTGAGGACTCTAGGGAATTCATTTCCGCTTAGAAATGTAGCGATTAAAAATGTAGCGATTAAATATTCTGCTATATTTGACAGCTGCCTCTGGCCGCACGGGTATAAAGGCTTGGCGAACGAGTTCATCCGGGTCTCAAACCCGGCCAGGGGTAGCTGTTAAGGTATAGCCACACTGATGAAAGGTGAAACCTCGAAACACGTGTCTGTGGATTATATATATATATATATATATATATAATATATATATATATAT
>CM042159.1:17444266-17446766 GCA_023376005.1 Doryteuthis pealeii | reverse complement strand
GTCTGGATTTAGGCAAAAGAAGGAGAAGATAGGATCAGTCATAAAAATATATGACCACCAGCGTAGAGTTCAATGTTAGACAAAGGACTTTTCAAAACACGTGGGTTTTAGACACAAATCTCGCAGACGAGATTTGATATGAGATTTGGGGATTCTGGGAAATTTGAAAAGTTTTGGCCAGTTAGTTTTTGGACAGCGGAGAGACGAGTTAGTTTGATAGAGCCGAAGAGAGCAGATGAGCTTTGGACGCTGAAGAACTAAGATGTTAGTTGCCCACTAGAGACCAGCCCTAACAGAGGTCCTCAAAGGAACGGGGGGTGCCCTCTCGACAGACATAGGATATGAATTAGAAGCTGATGGAGTGACTGATGTAGAAGCGATGCAAGTTGTATGCCTCTCTGCCATTTTTAATGTTCACCTGACTGGTTTTGTTTTTGTTGTTTGTTAGTCTCTCTTTCTCTTTGTGATACTCGTTTGTTTGTGCACCCCTTGGCGGGGGGCCCCTTTGGGGTGTTTGAGTATATGTTTGCAACGTGGACAGGTCCTAGAAATAACTAGCAGACGACACGAGATGAACGGCCCAGAAGGAATGCAGTGAATGAAGGATCGGATGCAGAGCAATGTGCAAAGAGGCCTCCCAGCCCGCCGGTGGTGTTACAAGACCCTCAGTCACCGCCCTCTAGCACATATATGATAAAAAGAGTTGGGGCTTGCCATAAGGGAAATATGGTTGCGACAATCCTATAGGTGCTAGAGCTTGACGTGACCAGCCGATTGATCGGAGAGAGCCTCTCCGACCGACCGTCTAGCCTAAGTAAAAGCCTAAGTGGGGTGCTGCATATCATGGACTGCTCATCCACAAGGATTCCGTCCTTAAGCATTACAGATCCCCACCCATGGCCAACAGATGCCCTCATCGGTCTTAACCGTCTGCAGATGCGCAGTCGGTGTATTCTAACACGCCAGCCGACAGGGTGGACTATGGAAATGGATTACTAAATATTTAACAAAATGCAATATGCTTTTTGTAAAAGAGTTCTTTTTAATTCTAATGGCTTTGAATTCGTTTATGTTTATGCCTGCAACATCTATTAATAATGGAGATTCGCTTCCGGTTTTTGTCTGTAACAAAATACGTCACTGCTTACGTCACATTACCCAAAATCGTCATAATTTGAACCTGCAACATTAAACATTGTTTTTTAAAACAAGTTTTAATAAATACATGACTGGTATTATATATCTATATATAGTTTGTTTTATTTTAATACATATTTAAAGTTTACATTTCAAATCGTTTTATTTTTTAATCCTTTAATGAATTTGATTTTACTTACTTAGGGTACAAACTCGCTGACATTGAATTTTTAACTCCCACCCCTCAGGCAATATGTTTCAAAAATTTATTTTTACATCGCCCGGACGGTGTTTTTTATTTTGTACTAGTCTTTAGAATATGCAACTATATATCATATTCTCGAAGATGATATTCCTGAGGATGTTTCACTTTTTTGTTGCTTTCTTCTGTTGAGTAATCAGAAAAAATCACTTTACTCAAGTAGTGTGTGTGTATGTGTGTGTTAAAAATTTCAATGTCAGCGAGTTTGTACCCTAAAGTAAGTAAAATCCAAAATTCATTAAAGGATTAAAAATAAAACGATTTGAAATGTAAACTTTAAATATGTATAAAATAAAACAACTATAATATAGATATATAATACCAGTCATGTATTTATTAAAACTTGTTTTAAAAAAACAATGTTTTAATGTTGCAGGTTCAAATTATGACGATTTTGGGTAAATGGTGGACGTAAAGGCAGTGACGTATTTTTGTACGACAAAAACCGGAAAGCGAAATCTCCATTATTAATAGATGTTGCAGGCATAAACATAAAACGAATTCAAAGCCATTAGAATTATAAGAACTCTTTTAACAAAAAGCATATTGCCATTTTGGTTAAATATTTAGTAATTCCTTTCCATAGTCACCCTGTCCGGCTGGCGGTGTTAAATACACCGATGCGCATCTGCAGACGGTTAAGACCGAATGAGGGCATCTGTTGGCCATGGGTGGGGATCTGTAATGCTTAAGGACGGAATCCTTGTGGATGAAGCAGTCCATGATATGCAGGCACCCCATTAGGCTTTACCTTAGGCTAGGACGGCGGTCGGAGAGGCTCTCTCCGACAATCGCGGTCACGTCAAGCTCTATGCAACCTATAGGATTGTCGGCAACCATATTTCCCTTATGGCAAGCCCAACTCTTTTTATCATATATGTGCTAGAGGGCGGTGACTGGGGTCTTGTAACACCACCGGCGGGCTGGGAGGCCTCTTGCACATTGCTTCTTGCATCCGATCGCTTCATTCGCACTGCATTCCTTCTGGGCCGTTCATCTCGTGTGTCTGCTAGTTATTTCTAGGACCTGTCCACGTTGCAACATATACCAAACACCCAAAGGGGCCCCCCGCCAAGTGGCGGTTGTGAGTGTTTTTGTTGT
>CM042159.1:17423294-17444166 GCA_023376005.1 Doryteuthis pealeii | reverse complement strand
AGACGAGTGTGGGTCCGGGCGCGGCTGGGAATTCAATCCAGAGGCTTTAGCACAATATGGGGACAGTGTACTATTGTGTAGAAGTGTATATGAGTGGATAGAGAAGTTTAAAAGTGGCCGGACAGCATGACCCACAAAGAGGAACCAGGATGCCCATCAACCTCCACCACCGATGAAAAGATTCATCAAATTCAAGAGATGGTGATGGCTATCAAATCATCCACGATGAGCTTGGCTTCCATAAAACAAGAGTGCAGATAATTTTTTAATCTCCCTCATATTTAAATTTTCAAATGGAGTTATTCCCCTTTAAGTGGATTGTTAAAAAAAAAATGATTCGTTCATTGTTCTCGGGAGGTCCTCTTGCACAGCATCCACAAAGCAGGTCAATGTACGTCTTTGCTGGACAGCCCACACTGGTATGCCCATGTGCTAGCTTCCACAGGAGAACATCACTTATGAGTTCGTCCTTGCTTCTCCACCAGTGTTCTGCATGTCTTATTCATCCTAATTGGATGGTTTGGGTGATATAGAGCAGGTGACCATACAATAGTTTTCTTGTGGGGTGTTGTTTCCACGTTTTGTAAAAAGAACAACTTCCCAAAATAAATATGAGAATAATCCCAATCATCATCACCATCATGTTGCGCTGTCAGCGCGGATATCCATGACAATCTCTCTCCATCTGTCCCATCGCTCATCATTCTCGGGAGGTCCTCTATGCAGCATCCTGTATCCGCACAGAGCTGATCAATGTACGTCTTTGCTGGTCGGCCCACACTGGCGTGTCCATGTGCTGGCTTCCAGAGGAGGACGTCGCTTATGAGTTTGTCCTAGCTGCTCCAGCATGTCTTGTCCGTCCTACTCGGATAGTTTGGGTGATATGTAGCAGGTTACCATACAGCTGTTTTCTCGTAGGGTGTTGTTTCCACGTCTTGTTCAGGATCACCCACAGCATTCTTGTGCAGCTCCCATCTAGTTTATTCTCTAGTCGCTTAGTTAGGGTCCAGGTGGTGCAGCCATACAGCAGCACTGATACGACAACGACCTGGAAGATCCCAATAAGGTCTCCAAAATATTTAGAAATCACAGAAACGTTAATTTTTTTACTGTCAATGATGAAAGGTTCAATATGTATCTATTTTTCTATATAATTGCCATTTCAGTCGATGCATTTCTGTATGCGCAGTGGCAGTTTTTATATGCTCATGTCATACTATCTCACCGCTATGTCATTCAGAAAGCGCCAAACTTCGTCATTGAAGCAAACTCCCTACACCACTTTTTTTTGACATCCATGCACAACTCACCATATACTATAGATTGGCATTTCAGTTTCGGAAGACTATAATAAAATTTCTATGTGCCCCTGAAGTTACAGCGCCTCCTGTGACTATGAAGTCCGATGTTTGAAAACATTCTCGACCACAGATGTCGCATTTGAAGGCTGTCCCTGAAGATGTTGATGTACCGATGCTTTTTTCTGGACCTCTTAGCTTCATGGTGTTGCGTCAGGGTGACTTCAGACATGAACAGTCCACTACAGAGATCCTGCCGCCACCGAGGGCAGTCCTGAGCCAAATTTTCCCAGCTGGAAGGGGCAATGCCAAAGCACCTGAGATCATTCTTGCAGACATCCTTGAATTGCAGCTAGGGGCGACTAATCTGTCTTTTACCAGACGTAAGCTCTGCATAAAAAATGTCTTTCGGGATTCGTCCATCATCAATCCGACGTACATGACGATGTTATCTCAGTAGAGAACACAAGCTGGGGACTTAATTAGCAATGAATTTCAATTGGTTTAATTGGTTTAAGGTTTTATTGGTTTAAGCTTTTTTTTAAGGCTTTTTTATTGGTTTAAGGCTTTTTTTAATTCTAAAACTTTTTTTATTGGTTTAAGTTTTTTTTTTATTGGTTTAAGGCTTTTTTAATTCTAAAACTTAATAACTGCCCAAAATTCACACTTGGTGGTAGCGTCAATTGGGAGCTCCATCAGAATCCAAGACTGAGCATAACATTGAGGTGCACACAGGGAATCTCACCTCTAGCCATGTTGTATCCTCCTTTAAAAACACCTAAGGGGCTACCCTGAAGGACAAAATGCACAGGAAGAGTAAAGTCATTAGGGTGGCCTAAAGTCAGTATCAGCCAATCAGTGAAGGAGTCTATCCCCTTTTTCACTAGCGCTAGACCAAGGAGATTGCTTTTGCATCTCAGGTAGAGCACCACAACTACCATCAGCTTCTTATTTTACCACACAGATCCCTGTGCTACTCATATGCTGAGTTGGTGAGGGCCGGTATTGAACCAAGAATCTTGTGATTCCTAGCCAAACGCTCTACTGACTGAGCTAAACCGGCCCTATTCAAAATATATAATGTCATATTGATAAAGTCTGTTTTAATAGTTCCTATATCTACCGACTGAACTTTTGAAAATTACACTCACTTGTTAATAATTGTATTATTGGCATTTCAGTCTTGGAAGACTACAATAAAGTTTTTGTGCCCCTGAAGTTACAGCATCTCCAGTGACTGTGAAGTCCGATGTTTGAAAAACATTCTTGACCACAGATGTTACATTTGAAAGCTGTCCCTGAAGATGTTGATGTGCCGGTGCTTTGTTGCCGCTGCTTTCTTCTGGACCTCTTAGCTTCATGATGTTGCATCAGGGTGACTTCTGACATGAGCAATCCTCTACGGAGAGTCTTGCTAGTGAGTTTATCCTTATTTTTCAAGTATTGCCCTGCATGTCTTGTTTGTCTTAATTGCATTGTGTAAGATGGGAGGTAAGTAGTTGTACAGCTGCTGTTTTGTTGGCTACTGCTTTCAGGATTTGTTCAAAACAGCACACGGCATCCTTGTGCAGTTCACATTTAGCTTTTTCACCAGGTGTTAATGCTGGAGAAGCAAGGACGAGTTAAAATACAGGGTGACCCCCCCAAAAAAACAGAACCCACTAATTTTGTAATAAAACTGTTAATTTTGATTTTAACTTTTTTTTCCAGAACATACAGTGCCCATGTGCTGGCTTTTTACTTGGTGCTTAAAATATTGTAAAATCATGGTCAATCAAGGAAAAAAACATTTTGTGTGGAGGCCTATTTCACCAAAAAATCATACACTGTAGTGCAAGCCAATTTTTGGAGAAAGTTACGATGTCACTGTGCTCCATCAAAAAGCAGGATTTTTGACTGGGTCCAGAAATTCAGATAGTTTGGAACTGTGCAAAATCTTAATACTAAAGGTCTAAGAGACACTTATTCTGGTCGGAGGGTGAGTGTTAGGACAAAAAGAAACATTGATGCTGTATGGAACTCATATTTTAAACAGAGAATGCCTTTAAAGCAAAGCAACCAAGATAACGAGAACTTTGAGGAATGATTGTACAAAGACGGAAGTTCAAGTCCAACAAGTTTCTTGAAATTTTATAGACGTTCATAAGATTAAATAGGATTTATTTGGGTTCTGTTTTTTTGGGGTCATTTACCTTTTTTTTGTTAGGATGTTTTAAGATAGAATATCTATACAATAACAAAAACAAAACACTTTTACTAGTTTGACTTTTATTTTCTAGGATCAGGAGGAAAAAAAAAAATTTTTTTGTTGTTTTTTTTTTTTTTCATTTTTTTCATTTTTTTTTTTTTTCAAACAAAGAATTGGTCCGAATTCTATGATTAATCACATTAGATACATTGGTACACAAATAAGCTCTCTGATTGTATTGTTCTTTTTAGCTTCTCCTTCAACTTCTTCTTTTTCACATTTAAGAAAAAAAAAATTAAATATAGCAAAAAAAAAAAAAAAAAAAAAAGAAAAAAAGAAAGAAAGAAAGAAATCAAACAATTTATAATTTTCCATTTTCAAGAAATAAAAAAAAAACATATTTTCAGAAATGGAAAAGATAATTTAAAAAAAAAAAAAGACAAAAATTTTTTTTTTTTTTTTTAACTAAACAATACTGGGCATTAATGTATGGCAATATAACAACAAAATGGCATTTGATCCCCTAAAAAGGGACCCAAAAAAGAATAGAGCCCTTTTTTTTAATTTATTACGAAAGGGTTTGACGGTATCAAGACTTGTTCATTATTTATTATTTTGTACAGATAACACAGATGACAGGGAGATGGAATCAGCTAATGGGTCAACTGTTTCACATTGAGATAATTGTCAATAACATCATGAGTTATCTACCCTGAGACGTACATCCGGCAAGAGTTATCTACCTTTTTGAATTCACCTAGCCTTATTTACCACCGAGGAGGAGTACATCTCCTAAGAGCTTTGCTACCATGCAGAGATACTGGATCACGTTTAGCTTGCTAGTTCAGTATACATATCGAATAGTCAGCCAGCCCAAAGAACAAAAAGCAACACATACAATAAGTAGCCGAAGTTATCTATCCTGAATCGAGTTTATCTAGAGTTACTTTCCTTGAGAAAATATTTTTTCTTTTCTTTTTTTTTCTTTTTTTAAATTTCTGTTGAACAATGTTTTTGTAGTTATCTCTTCAAATAAGTTCGTCCTTCCGGAGATGTCCAAACTGAGAAGTGAATTGATTTAGATAAGACAATAAAAACCAATTTTATTAAGTATTTGGAAGAGGTAATTTTAATTATTTGATATGAGAAGAATAAAGTGGGTTGGCTTCATATGTTCAGCTTCAGCTGGTCATTCTAAGCTGAAAGTGGTGCATTGCAAAATTAGATGTGATACATTATATACAGTGTTTGTTTTTTTTTATTGGGGTTTTTCTTCTTTTTTTTTTTGATTTTTGATTTTTGTTTTTCATTTTTGTTTTTTTTAGGTTTTTTTTTTTTTTTTCAATTACTTTAAAATTGACACTCGTATGCTATGGGGTTGTGCTTTATTTATTCTCTCTGCAAATATTTTCAGTTTTGCTCTTTAACTTTTTTTTTCTTTCTTTTTTTTTTTGTTTTTTTTAAATTTTATTAGGGGTGGGGCATTTCTTTTATTATTTATTTGTTTCTTTTTGTTTTTTTGTTTTTAAATTCCCACGGATGTACCTTGATGACTTAAGAACAAATCCAACATTAAAAATGAAATTTAACCAACTTCTCCCAATCCCAAATGCCTTCAAACATTTTCTGTCGATCATTGCCCTAGGAACATTTTCCAGAACTCAGAAAATTTGCTCAGATTTATATTTACTGTGCCAGAATGATTTACAGATGGAAACAAGAATTTTTACGCAATTAAAAACAAAATGGAATCACAACTGAATGATCAAAATTTAAAGAATTCTCCGCTGCTGTCAGTTCAACTCCAAACTTTTTTTTACATTTTTATAAAAATCTATTTTATTTCAAATTAATTTTGGTTCAGGAGCAAATTAACCTTCCTTTTTAAATTATAAAATTTCTTCCTTTCTTTTCATCATTAAAAAAACTAATCTTTTGTACTACAATATAACAATATAATACACATATTTTTGAATGATGAAAGGAAGGGAAGAAAATTTTTAATTTGCACAGAGGCATACTTAGTGTAACAGTTATTATCATAGGAAATGGAATCGGTGACTCGATTTCAAATTCCAGACGAATCTGTCTGCGTTTTACTTCACGCTATTTCTCTTGGAAAAATAAAATATTCCAACAAGGGTTGACATGCCATAAAATCCAACAAACCAAAAGCCATGACGTAACCCAGTTGTTGACATAAAACAGATATAATGCCTAAAAATGAGAACAAACAGTAAAACTAGCATAAATAACCCACAAAAGAATATAACTATTGCTAAAGCTTAAAGATCACTAAAGACACATATCTTATTATAATGGAGATTGTGTGTTTTCTATCTGTAACCGAAACTATATCACTAGCATAAACCTTCAGTTATTAATAAAATTGTTTTACATTTTAATACTGTTGACCATATCTACGTACTAATGTATTTATATATACAAGCGGTTTACAGTTTGACATATTGATATTTATTTTATTGTGCTTGATATTATTGATTTTTAACTGTTTGGTTTTATCTTAAGAAATAATAATCTTAAAAGAAATTTATTTACAAGCTCAAAGTTGTTCTATTTTTCGATTATAGCCCTCTGTTGCAATCTTTTTATTTGCATTCTTAGTCAGTTTCATTAGCCTTTCTAATTTAATATGATATTTTATTATATCAAACTTAAATACTTGCATCTGGAGGGTGCATATATTTGCTAGTTCTTTTAAAGATACTACATAATGACATACATTTGATTTACAAGTTTTGAATGTAAATATTTTATTGTACTGTTGTTACATAATCTATGCGGTTGCATAAGTTTATTGTCAGTCCCCTGTATTTCTAAAGGGATGGCCCTTTTCATATCACGGGCGGGACTTTCCATGGAATAGTAAAGAAAGCCCGTGAAATACATGAAGTCACGTGGGACCTGGTCGGGTCCTCAGTTTTCAGTTTGACGTCGGGCAGAGAAGATGTCCTGCCTTAACTGGAACTCACTGCATACGCACGCTATGTTAGTCAGATGTTAGTTACATAAAATGTTTAGTTAAGGAAATAAAAGCTTAAGAAAATAACACTGTCTTGTGGTTGGTGAATGTCTTGGTAACAAGACTGATCTAGAAGAAGAAATGAGTTAAGTGCGACCGACCCTAAGATGAAGTCCAGATGTTAGAAGAGACGCTAGAAGAAGACGTAAGATAGAAAAGACATCAGAAGAAGAATAGAAGAATAGAAGTAAGTAAAGAGGTATACAACACTGTGTATACATATTTTTATGTATTCTTATTGCATTTTAGCTTCTTCAATTTTTTATTGTTAATTCTTATGTATTCTATTTATCTTAGATGTATGTTTTTTAGGAAACATATATTTATTACATGTCTTTTTATGGTGATGTGTAATGTAACATTGGACTTAATGATGTTCATCGAATTGACATTTAGTTTTGAAGAGGGAAGTAAAGGCTAAGTTGATGTATGCTGAGATGACATAAATTATTGGTCATATCTATCTATCTATCTTTTTTGTCAGATCTATCTATCTATCTATCTATCTATCTCATTCTTGTCAGATCTATCTATCTATCTATTCATCTCAGTCTTGTCAGATCTATCTATCTATCTATCTCTTGTCAGATCTATCTATCTATCTATCTATCTCAGTCTTGTCAGATCTATCTATCCATCTCAGTCTTGTCATATCTATCTATCTATCTATCTATCTATCTCAGTCTCTATAGATCTATCTATCTCAGTCTCTATAGATCTATCTATCTATCTATCTATCTATCTCAGTCTTGTCTGATCTATCTATCTATCTATCTATCTATCTCAGTCTTGTCAGATCTATCTATCTCAGTCTCTATAGATCTATATCTATCTATCTATCTCAGTCTTGTCAGATCTATCTATCTATCTCAGTCTTGTCAGATCTATCTATCTCTATATATCTATCTATCTATCTCAGTCTTGTCAGATCTATCTATCTATCTATCTATCTCAGTCTCGCACCAGGAATAACAAGCTACCTTTTAAACCTAAAACATTAAATCTCTTACCAACCCATAAAGTAAGAGCTGTAATGTAAGCCATGTGAACACATCATTTTGCCATTCTGACAAGAAGAGATTAGTGTTACAAATATTGAAAATAATGTAAAGAAACAAGATGAAGAAAAATGGTGGAGAAAAGAAGAATAAAGAAGAGTGGAGAAAGGGGAGATAAAAAGGAAAATTGAAAAAGTAAGTAGGGAAAAAGGGTGATGAAGGGGAAATGAGGAAAGTTGATTTTGGTTGGTTGTTTGGTTTAATGACACATCAACCCTTGTGGGCTATTTAATGCCAAATCATGTTTTTTGTATATAATAGTTTCCATTAACTTCATGTGTATTAATAAATTTGGAGAAATAATTTTCAATATCATAATCCTTCTTACTTTTGATCATGTTGTTATGAACTTATCATATTTGACGGCATATAGGATGCTCTTTTTTTCCAAAATGTTGGCTCAAAAAATTGCCCTGCGTCTTATACATCGTGGATGAAGTTTGAGACCTCCCGTAAGCCTAGGGGTAATCTTCTCTATGATATGTTTTATTATTATCATTACTAATACTACTATTATTATCATTATTATTATTATCATTATTATCATTATTATTAATTAGTAATGCACAGATAGACTGTTTTCAACAATATATGCTTAAATACACTAAAAAGTTTTTTCCCTGAATCTGACCTGCTGAAATGGGGGTGCGTCTTATATGCCCATGCATCTTATATTTTTGTGTGTCTAACCCTGCCATCAAATATGGTACTTCACAAAATCAATTCTTCAATTTATGAATTCAATTTGGGGGGGGTTGGTTTGGAGGGAGATATTTCTTTTTGTTTTTGTAAGGTTATATTTCTTTTTGTTTTGTTAAATTTTATAATGGAAATCAAAATCAACAACATTTTATAGCAGAATTTTATTCATAATTTAAATTTGTGCAATTCATATGCATGTATTCCATGGAATATGCACTGGAACAGCCAGTTATACAATATTTTTCTTGTAATGCATTTTTCTCACCCAAAACAGTTATATATCTAAGGTAGGTGGACAGTACTCAAAATAAAAATTATCATTTACTGTGAGCCTACATTTGGCTTACACTATATATATACATATATATATATATATATTTATAATACAAAAAAATAAATTAAATGAATTGAACAGCTAAACTACTGAACAAAATATTCAATTTTTTTTTAGAAAAGCGACTTTTTTTTATTTAATTTTAATTATAAATTTCTTTAATTCTGTACTGCACAATTTTCCCTTGAACATTAAAAATATGTGAAAATAATTTTTAAAACTTTAAACAATTGAAAGTCTTTAATTATATTCATAAAATTAAATTAAAATATATATATATATATATATATATATATATATATATATATATGTGTGTGTGTGTGTGTGTGTGTGTGAAAATAATTTAACAAATTTCAAACAATAGAAAATCTTGAGAACTTTTTAATTGGTATTGATATTTATAGAATAAGATAATACATGAAATATATATATATATATATATATATATATATATAAATGTTTTTTAGAACTTAAACTATAAATCTTGAGGAATTGTTAACATAGACTGTCACTGTTTTTCACACTCTTTTGTCAAGGTGAGCAGTGTTACTGTTCTTGAATCGGAAGTTGCATTCTGGAAGTGGAGAAAAGAGGAGGATTGTTGTCCTATGCATATTTGACGGATTTGGAGATCTGTAGGGTAATGGTTAATAGAAAATGGACATCAGGACCCGTGTTCAAATCCTGGACAAGACTGTTTGCATTTCACATGGTGCTAATAACCTTGAGAAAGGTGTGCATCCAAATATTCTCCTTCCAGTCCTGTGCTCTTTAAACTTGATTAGGCAACCAGTCTAGGAGAAGGAAAACTGTGAATTCAAACCTGTTAAACCCTGCTTAAGAAATTGACCATGTGTCACATCCTGAGGGATTGGTAAATATATGTGCAGATTTGACGGATTGTTTTATTAATAAATTCTACGTATATTTAACATCTTTAACAGTATCAACATTAAAATAACAACAACGATAAAGAAAAAAAAATAATTGGATGGAGGAAATTGATTTTGTGAAGTTTTGAGAAAAATTTAGTTTTAACTTTTTCAGTGGATGGTCATCGGAATTTGTGTAGGCATCATTTTTATTCATCTCTACCTGTTGTATTTTCTACTAACTTTTGACTAGACGAGAAAAAGAGCCCCAACAAATAAATTCATGTGAAATAATCTACAATGATAAATAGAATAAGACATTGTGGTTCAAATGTTACACCCTGCCTTCATTACTAATGAATAATGTACCATTTTGTTTTGGTTGTGAAAAAATAAGAAAGGAAGCAATAAGACTATGCATCAGATGTGTATCGTCTGCTTTAATGAAGGAAAGGGAAAAGAAAAAAAATAGGAAGGGAAAGACAGAGAAAGAGATAGAGAAAGTGATAGAAAAAGAGAAAGACATAAAAGAAAAAAGAAGGAATGTTTCTTTTGTAATTTTATTTAGTAATACTAAACCCATTAATAATCTATAAAGGAAGCTTATAAAAATTGTTATCAAAGTGAAAGATATACTTTCTTTGGCAATATTTATATTTGTTGAAATATTTTGATATAAGGTGTGCTACAATTCCCCACCGTATATAGGATTTATAGACTAGCTGAGATCACGTGGTTTATTCCTTCACCAATCACCAGCCATAATGCGTAGCTGATACACTACTTAAACACTGATACTTGCCACAGCTATACTAGCACTTATTGATGAGGGACTTACAATTCTCAGAACTCTTTACCAGAAGAACCAAAGAATTCTTTATCAGAGGATTACCAAGGATCCAATTCCACTCTTGTCTACTTATTAAATAGCTAATTTTTACTGAATTAAGAGAAAAATAGAATAATTGTTAATTAGAATTCTAATGCAGCTTTAATATGAAGTAAAACGCCAATTGCAATGGTTGGGTCACACCATCCGCATCCCTGCTGACAGACTCCCCCGTAAACTACTTACAGATGGCACGCAGAGGACAGGAGCCCCACCAAAAGTGGTTCAAAGACCATATTAAGACAACGCTGAAGAAATGTTACATCCCACCTTCAAGCGTGGAAGATCTGGCCTCCAACAGATAAGGTTGACGAGACGCCTGCTGCGCAGGAGCTAAGCAGCTTAAATAATGAGATAAACAGGACTATAGAGTGGTGACATCTTCATCATCATGAACAACCAAATGTAGATGGGAATTTCCCCTGCAATTGTGTGATGGCATCTGCAAGTCCAGAACTGGACTAATGAGCCACCATAGAGTCCACAAATGAAGACATGGAGTGATGTCATCGTTGTCTGCGACGGACTTCGAAAAGAAAAGAAAAAGACTGCTGTTGTATTTTCAGCAAAAGCAACACCAAGAGGTCCAGAAGAAAGCAGCGGCAACAAAGCACCAGCACATCAACATCTTCAGGGACAGCCTTCACATGCGACATCTGTGGTTGAGAATGTTTTTCAAACATTGGACTTCACAGTCACAGGAGGCACTGTAACTTCAGGAGCACAAGAACTATATAGTCTTCCGATACTGCAATGCCAATGATTTCAGCAAAAGAGAGGGAGCATGGGGTAGAGAGATTGTCTGATACAACATCATGGCAAAGTCACCAAGGGGAGAGCTGGTGTGTTTATATTATCTGAGTAATTGCAATGAAACCAACTAAAATTAGGTTGAAACAAATACTAGACAAAAATAAATAATTTTCACAATGTTTTGTTTATTAAGAATTCGTTATGTTGAATTGAAAAGAAGGTATTGAAAAAAGAAAGTAAATCATTTTTGATACACTGGTATCTAAAAACAGAATTATCAAAACATCTTTTTAACATTAGATATCTAAAAATAGCATTATCAGATCATCTTTGAAACATTAGGTATCTAAAAATAGAATTTTCAAAACATATTTTTGATATTAGGTATCTAAAAACAGAATTATCAAAACATCTTTTTAACATTAGATATCTAAATAACATTATCAGATCATCTCTGAAACATAAGGTATCTAAAAACAGAATTATCAAAATGTAAAAAACAAATAGCTGTAGAATTATCCATGCTAAAGATTTTACACGAAGAGTATTGTAGAATTATCAGCTGAAGGAATTGTTGGGTTTTAGAAGCTTTCAATTGAGATTTATAAAATTTTAAAATCCAAGTCTTATAATAATCAGCTTTAAAAGGATCATCCCGACATTTTTTGCAGTAGAAAGGAAGAAAGATAAGATTAGTAAAATAGGAAGATAAATTTTCTCAAGTCTTGGTATTCTGTTAAAATATATTCCAGGAATGGTCGGACATTTTTCTGGGGTTTTGGTTTTTTTTTTCTAAATGTCTTTGGGTAGATCTAGGGTTAAATTGTACTTAATTACAGGAACACCCATAAGCACCACTAAATTTAGCAATCATGAATGCATAAATTGAACTAAAATCTGGTATTTTATTTTGGAACTGCACCTTATCCCATTATAAACTAGAAGCACCATATATATATATATATATATATATATATATATATACAAGGTGTGTCAAAAAAGTATTGAGATTTTTTGTACTTTTTGACACACCTTGTATTCTGGAAAAATAATAACGTTCTATTCATTAATTTTTTTCAGAATACAAGGTGTATCAAAAAGTACCAAGTTTAAAGCTGTATTTACCAAGATAGAAATGAAGAATGAATGGAACGTTATTTTTTTTCAGAATACAAGTTGTGTCAAAAAGTATAAAAAGTCTCTACACTTTTTTGGCACACCTTATATATACCTATATATGGTTTGCATTCATACTAATACCATTGGGAAAGGTTTGAATAACCTGATTCTCCCAGATATAGTTTAAATAGTTTGACATGATATGCAGCATGTATTACTAAGTCTTAGAAAATGTATTTAATTTCTTTTCAATTAACGATATCAAAAATTCATTATTCATCTTCTTTTTTTCTAATAGGAAAAATTGTAAAAACAGTTAAATATATACTCATCTTCGGGGTGGCCTAAAGTTGGTATCAGCCAGACAGCGAGGGTGTCTATCCCCTTTTCAATAGCACTAGACCAAGGACATTGTTTTGGTGTCTGAGGTGGAGCGCTTCACCTACCATCAGCTCCTCACTTTACCGCACAGATCCCTGTGCTGCTCATACGCTGAGTTGGCAAGGGCCGGCATCGAATCCAGAACCATGTGGTTCCTAGTCAGACGCTCTACCGACTGAGCTAAACCGGCCCTGCTGCTCTTCTATGTAGAAGTCATGTAGACATATATTCACCATTCACAGATCCTTGGGCTACTCATATGCTCAGTTGGCGAGGGCCGGTATCGAAAACCAGGAACCCTGAGGTTCCCAGCCGGACACTATACTGACTAAGCTAAGCCATCCTATAACCATAACACTACCAATGTTATCATCTTTGTCCCCATCTCTCTGTTAATGTATAAATGATTGATTAATAGATTTTAGACATATACGTAGACATATTTTCACCATTAAAACCTTTTTAACAGTTTTCCTATTTCTTTTCTAAATACTTCAGAAACTAAAGATTTGGTTTCATTTGGTCGTTTTGTTTTACAGCATATCAACCCTTTTCAGGTACACAAAAACTATATATTTGACCGTTTTTCCAGCCACTCCACCTTATTAAGAATGGGATTACCAAAAGTAAGTTGTATCTATAATCCAGACTAATGTGTTTTATGCTGGTAATTGAACATTAGCTACATAAATCAGAGTAACCTCCCCTTGTTTGTTTCACCTTGAGGAAGCTGTATGTTTTGGGTCACAAAAATATCATGAAATGTGTTCTTAATAACAATTAAGTTTATTTCAAATAATGCACAAGCACAATTAAGAACACATTTTATGATATTTTTGAGTTAAACATGCAGTTGTATTGATTCGAACAAATTCGTATTTTCAGTGTAGATTTATGGCGAAATGAAAACCAAAAAAGTGAAACAAACAAGAGGAAGTTACTCTCATTTATGTAGCTAATGTTCAGATTACCTTTATGCTGTTACACAAAAATATCTACTGGAATGTATGTTTGTTTATAATTTTGTTTCTTTTAAAGTCAGCTTATTCTCATCACAAGCTTGCTGCATTTTTGTGTGAACATGCCCGTGTGTTTGCTATAAATACTGTGAAAATTTTGTTTTTAACTCAACGTACACTATATAAATTCTTATTTTTAGTCAGTCTAAACAGATAAAAAGTTGAATAAATCCTAAATTCAGGTTAAATTTAGTTACTAGAAATTCTTAAAAGTTAATGCATATTATAGACGATAATTTTTTTTTTTTTCAAGAATTTTATTGTCTAAAGTTAGGAGCGTGTGTTATACATGAGTAGTTATTATACATAAATTATTAAATTTAAGTTTTATCTAACCATTTGCTTTGATGGAAGGAAGGAAAACAACTAAAAAGCAAGTGATTTCTTATGGATTGGAATTGTTATATTCTATACTATTCCTTGTACCTCACCTATGAACTTTGAACTTATCTCCCTTTGATCCCCCTTTTTGTTAACCTCTTCTATGTAGAAATTATGTAGACTTTAATTCACCATTATAGCCTTTGTAGCGATTGTCTGCCCCTGCTGGGATGGACTTGGGTCCAAAAGGGTTATCTGCCCCTGCTGGGATAGACTTGGGTCCAAAAGGGTTATCTGTCCCTGCTGGGATAGACTTGGGTCCAAAAGGATTATCTGTCCCTGCTGAGATGGACTTGGGTCCAAAAGGGTTATCTGCCCCTGCTGGGATGGACTTGGGTCCAAAAGGGTTATCTGCCCCTGCTGGGATAGACTTGGATCCAAAAGGGTTATCTGCCCCTGCTGGGATGGCTTGGGTCAAAAGGGTTACCTTCCCTTACTGCGAGGGTTTAGCCAATAGGTGGCTGGGTATATAGACAGCAGCCCCGGAATTCGCACTTATTCAGAATGGGATTACTTTCTCTTGGTCTAGCATCCACAGAACATGGGCTAGATGCTTGTTGTCTCTGTCCTTTAAGTGTGTGGGGGGTCTTTGCCTCCTAACTCACTTATTTCTTCATGAAATCTTTCTTACTTCTTTAGGACTTTAGTCCTATCTGTTTGTATCATATTGTATCTTGTCATGTATAATGTCATGTTCACATGCTCAGACAATAAAGTCTGTATTTGTTATTATATGTAACTCTTTGTTTGGATTATCTTATGTATATATGTACCCATGGTAGAAGGTTACTCTGAGCCTTATGACATGTTATAAGAACCACATATTTTATTCTTATACCTTCTTAATATGTCTCCGGGTTTTTTTCTAAATACTTCAGAAACTAAAGATATCGTTTCATTTAGTTGTTTTGTTTTATGGCATATCAATCCTTTTCAGGTCATTTAATGCTGAATCAAATCATTTTGATATCAACTTGCTTATAGTACCTAATGTTACTTAAGTGGTCACTCATCTAAGTATTGAACAGGCTCATCACTGCTTAACTTTGGGGATCGTGCAAGAAGAGGGACTTTCAATGTGACTCAACCATAAGCAGGAACTAAAGAGCTAATTTTAGTACCGTAATAAAGAAAGTATAGTTTACTCTTACATAAATCTCTGTGATTCATTGTTAAATGGTCACCCATCTAAATATTGAATAAGCTCATTGCTGCTTAACTTCAGTGATCTAGCAGGAACCAGTGCTTTCAACATGACTTGATGCATGTATAGCACCTAGAATAATGTACAAATGTCCAGAAAAAGAACAGTGTATGGCATATCAACCCTTTTCAGGTCATTTAATGCCAAATAAAATAATCTTGATATCAGCTTGCTTATAGCACCTGCTGTTACTTAAATGGTCACCCATCTAAATATTAAACAGGCTCATTGCTGCTTAACTTCGGCGATCTAGAAGGAAGTAGTGCTTTCAACATGACTTGACCATAAGCAGGAACGAAATAGTTAATTTTAGTATCATAATGTTGTATACTGGAAGATAGAAAGTTTTGGTGTATGAGTAGATTCAAATAAGGGTTCATACTAACAATAAAGTACTGCAACACTGAACTCTTTGAATTGAGGTCTAAAGAAGACGGTTCTTGAAATGATCTGCCGACTGCTCTAAACAGCAGTACACAAGTAATCTTGGACTAGTTCATTTATTCTCTAAGTAAAGGTAAGATAGGCTAGTCTGTAACACATAATAAAGAAAATATAGTTTATTTTTAAATAAACCTCTGCAATTCTATTTTTTTTTATTTTTTAATTAGGCTGTATCCTTTGTCTGTGTTCTTCATACTTAAGTTAAATAATAATAATAACGATGATGAAATTTATTGCGTACAGTGCTCAGGTGCACCACAACAGTTATAACCTTCTGACTGAGTATCCTCCAGGCTTTTTACTGTTAGTGTTGGATTTGTTCAACCAGTGGCGGCTGGTTCATTAGAATTCAAATACAAATACATTTTTTTTTTTACTGAACACTTGCTAGTCTTTGGGACAATGCAGAATACAAATCATGATTGTATGAAATTGTTTTTAAAGAACAGATTTTTTTGTTCTTTTTTTTTTTTTTTTTTCAATAATGGTTTCCAAACGCTGTCTGTATCAAAACATGGTTGATTGAATCAAACGAGCACAAAAAGTTTCCTTCAGGCATTTTATCATTACAAGGACATGAAGTTATGATATTCAAGAAGTGCTTTTATTGTAAACAGAGCTACAGTGAATGCTGTTAACTAACATAGAATGTTATTAACTAATCATAGAATGACAGTTTTAAGCTGTGCAAGAAAAATAATTGAAATCAAGATGAAAGAAGTATTTTTAAAAAGATTAAAAAATGACAGTTGTGAGAAAAAGGAAATTAAATTAAGATGAAAGAAAAATTTGTAAAAAAAAACTAAAAGCTGACCAGTTGTGAGAAAAAGAAATTGAAATGAGATGAAAGAAATATTTGTAAAAAACTAAAAAATGACTGTTGTGAGAAAAAGCAACTGAAATTAAGATGAAAGAAATACTTGTAAAAGAATTAAGATATTTCACAATGCTTTGTAGAATAAAAAATTAAGAAATTATCACCAATGATAGTAAAGTGAGAGTTGTGAGAAAAAGCAACTGAAATTAAGTTGAATGAAATACTTGTAAAAAAATCAATTATTATTGAAAGCACTTTATGTTATAAACAATTTTAAATTAATATACTAATGGCTGTACACTGTTGCTCTGAGTAATTACAATAAAAAGCAACTGCAATTAAGATGAATGAAATACTAGTTAAAAATGGTTCAAATTGCTTCATCTAGTAATGATAAAAAAAATTCAAGATAATATTACAACCAATGTAATACAAAGCAAAATTAAAACGAAATAGTAAAAAATAATGGTTGATAATGCTTCATATTATAAAAATTCAACATTATTAAAGACCATGGCAGTCTGAGTAGTGATGAAAAGCAATTAAAATTAAGATGAAAGAAATCTTAGTAAAAGAAAGAAAAAAAAATCTTCACAATCAGATAATTTTAAAATTCAAGATAATATTGCACATAATATATTAAAAAAAAAATTGCCAACTCCGAGAAAGACTATTGATATAGAATAACGGAAATAACGGAAATATTCTATTGAAATAGAATAGCGGAATATCTTAAGAGCTTCCTCCAGTTCTAGCTTTTATATGGAAAGTTTTTTTTTTGTACAATTAGTATTGTGTTGTCTTTGCTGCTAAAAGAACCACCATTTCAAATGTATTTCTTATCCACACCATTAGGAATTACATTATCCTACAGATATGTATTACATAGTAATACATAGTAACTGTTATATGTTGAATTGAAAAGAAAGTATTACCAAAAAAGTACAGAATCATCTTTGAAACAATAGGCATCTAGAAATAGAATTCTTAAAATCCCTATGATGTAAAGAACATATATCACAGACGGTTGTAGAATCATCCATGCCAAGGATTTTACAAGATGAGTATTTAAACATACCTTCAAAAACTCAGAATTGGAGTTCAATATACATGATGTAATATATGTCCTTTTTTTTATATTGAAAGTAATGATAAAAATATGCAATACCTATTTTTTTAACTCTTATTTTTTTCAAGAAATCATCTTTATTATTCACTGATGTACTTAAGACTAGTGTACTTATTTTTGCTGTTATTATAGTAATGTTTTGTGTTTTCTTTTGTTTTGTTCTTTAAATAATTATTATTTTAAATAAATATCTGTGATAATCCTTAGAACTATATTTATGTTGTAGAATAGTTAACACCCCATCAGCACTCTACCAGATGGATTGGCTCATAGCCTACGATTAAAGTAGATTAACTCACTAAATAATATTCAGACAGACTTTGCTGCGTTGGCTATACTGAATTGACCCTCCTCTATTTAGTGTAAGTTTTTGTCTTGTTAATTGTTTGTACTTATTTGTGCTGTGATTGTATGTATCCGTTTGGCACCAGATACTGGAGCTTAATAAATGTATTAAGCACAACATTCATCTGTGCATCTTTCCACCTCGTGATACAACAATTTATAAAATTATATAACTGTGTATGTAAATTGTTTGTTTTTGGTTTGGTTTCTTTGTTTAATGGCATATCAACCTTTGTAGGTTATTTAATGCCAAAGCCATCCTAATAGAAGAACAATAGTGGTATTATTTAATCCATAGCTGGAGGATAATGGGGTTCATACCTTTCCCAAGGGTATTGGTCCAAAAGTGAATGTAAGAGTGCAACTGAAGTTTGAACTCACCTACTACAATGTTGTAGTCCAGCACGTTAGCAACTACAATACACGGACTTCCCTCATTTGTAAATTGTACAAGATGGAATAATTAGAAGAGGTTTTAATTTTCAGTATTTTTATGTCTTTTTCTTTTGGATAAAAGTTTGTCTTTTAATAAGGACATTTATCAAAGTGGGCATTATGATGCTGAATTTGGTGACAATGACCTAATCATATTTGATTGTATATGAACCAATGTATATCTGAATATAATAAAAAGTTAATATGGATCAAAAAAACATGTTTCAGTCATTATTCATGTACCTAAGTTGAAGAATTAAACCCTGAAAAAGTGGTTCCAGTAGGATACTGAGTTTTTCCTTTCTATTAACTTTTTTCCCTTTTTTGTTAAAATTGTCTCTCTCTATTTCATTCTTTTTTTCATTTAGTTATTTACTAACAGCGGCTACCCCAGTGTCGCCTGGGTAAGAGGGGATGTTTTTTAAGTTAGTCCCGCAGATCCATTATTACTGAATCGTGATTTGAATCCTGTGGGATGCCGCATTTAAATCCCCATGTAAAAAAATAGACCTTGCATTGATCCAGCTACTCTGAAAAGAAATGTTAATGTCTACTATCTAAAATATTAAATGTAAAAAAAAATCCACGCTGTTATCATTTAAATTTTATTTTTTAATTATCTTCATGAATATAAATCAAATCTCAATTATTTTTGCTCAAAAACCAAGCCCTGGTGATATTTAATGTTTATATATATTTACTTTATCATTAATTGTTTTATTTTCGAAGTTTCCTCCAGACATACATATACACACACCTGCCCTTTATATATGTACTAGAAGCGGCTACCCAGCATCGCCTGGGTAGAAGGTGGGGTTTCAAAAAAGTTAGTCTCTCAGATCCATTATAACTGAATCGTGAGTTAGATCCTCACAGGATGCCCCATTAAAATCCCTACGTAAAAAAAAAAAAGATTTGTTTACTTTTTAGCAAGAAACGCCAAAAATGGCCAAGTAGAATTTTAACGTTATTTTATAATACTATTTGATTTTTAAATGTATATATAATGTATAAATATAATTATTTTCGCTCAAAAACCAAGGCCTGGTGATATTTAATATGTATGCATATTTACTTTGTCGTTAATTGTTTTGTTTTTTCGAAGTTTCCTCCGGACATACAGATTCACACAACTGCTCTTTATATATGTATTTATATAGATAGATTTATCTATTTATTCATAAGGCTTTCTTAATATTCTGTATTTTTCATGTTCCGTTTTTCCTTTTCCTACTCAGAACTAAAAGTGTAAATTATACAAATGTATGAAAGTGACTGTGTTGATATTTACCCAACCCATTCACTACGAGTAGGATGTGACACAAGGTCACAAGTATAGAACATCCAGCAAGAACCAAACTCACTATACAGTAATAATGGATCAGCTTGCTAACCATTACACCACCTTGAGATGTCCAATTGACTGTGTATATGTACTTAAAATTGAATGTGAAAGAATTATCTTAATTTTTCACTATATAGTTCAACCCCTCACGCAATTTTTCTTATATTGAGGTTCAAATAGTGGAGAAGGTGCCCCATATTTCTCAAGCGCTTTCGACCACATCCATGATCATCTTCAGGGGAATTATTTGTTGTTGTTTTTTTGTAGTGCAAGATTTATTCAGTTGGGGAGAGTTTATTGTGGGTGTTTTTGTTTTTTTTTTGTTGAATATTTATTTAGTTAGAAGGGTTTATTGTAGGTGGGGTTGCTATAGTTTGTCCATTATTGATGATATTAGCAAAATTACATGAGATCTTGAACATAAGCAATTGAAAACTATTTAGAAAAAATATTCCGTGGTACTCAACCAAACCTTTTTAAATGATAACTCATTGCACTATATATACATATATATATATATATATAACAGTTTTTAAAATGAAAGACAAATACTCTACCTTGATAATGGTTTGAATAAGAACGAAAGTACTCAGGCTTTTCAAGATTGTAAGATCAAAATAATTATTAGGAAGCTTGAAAAAACGAATAAAAAACTTGAAAATAATAAGGATTCTATTTTGTTTAATGAAATTTGTTTGAATATATATATATATATATATATATATATGTGTGTGTGTGTGTGTGTGTGTGTGTGTGTGTGTCTGTGTGTGTGTGTATGTATATAGTCTATGTTTTATTAGAATATAAGAAAATATAATGTAATTCATAAACCTATTATTCATAATGATGTAATTATTGATATCTATCTTCAAGGTCTCTCTGTTTAACTATCTTATCTTATCTTAATATAACCTGGACCTTGTGTGGTGTAATGGTTAACAAGCTAGGCTAACAGACTATTGTTAGTGAGTCTGATTCTCACTGGGTGCCGGATATTTCTTTCTGGCCTTCAGCTAAGCTTAGTAAATAACTATCATATCAATGCAACAATATAAATCATATATGGGGGTGGGGTGAATGGTGGGAAAGCATTTCGGTGGGGGTTGGGGGGGGGTA
>CM042159.1:17405794-17418294 GCA_023376005.1 Doryteuthis pealeii | reverse complement strand
TTACCATTGGTTTCAAAGCAGCATGTTAGCCACTTATCATTGTGACAATGTGCCCATTAAGAAATGCTGGGAATGTCTATTCATTTATATATGTGCATATCTTAACGGGCGCATTGTCTTGATGATAAGTGGCTAACATGCTGTTTTGAAACCAATGGTAACAATCGCACCTTAAATGTATTGTACACTATAATGAATAAATAAATGTACAGATATATATATATATACGGATTTATGTCAAATATTGATATAAGCCCTCATCTACAATTACTATGGTGGGGAGCACCTCTTATTGTGTAATGGTTAACAATCCACACTAGAACATGGTTGTTAGTGCATTTGATTTTCACTTTGAACTCCATATTACTGGCCTTGTACCAATAACTATTAATGTTTGGAAGAAAAAGGAAATGAAAATAAAAGTGTATCAATATCATTATCCTTGGCAAACCATTTCTTTTATAAGTAACTATAGAATAACAATAAAATCAACCACACAATAAAAAGTTAAAAATATGAATAATATATTAATATCTCATATCAATACATTATTACTGGAGGGAGAAATAAAGATGATTTTAATATATTATGGTCATAATAAAATTTATAAAGTGATAATAATACTGAAGCAACAATATTGATAACAATGAGAATAAAAGAAATTGAATATTCAGCATTTTTAAAGTTCGAATCAGGTAGGTATTTATCCAAAAATGTTCATCACAGGGAGGATGTGACACAAGGTCACAAGTATGGGGCATACAGTGAGGATTAAACTCATTATTCAGAAGTAATGGATCTGCAAGACTATCTTGCTAACAATTACACCATGATAGGATGCCCAAGGTAGGTATTTATGCAACTTGTTCACCACGGGTAGGATGTGACACAACGCTGCAAGTATGGGGCATACAGTGAGGATTGAACTCGCTATTCAGTAGTAATGGACCTGCAAGACTATCTTGCTAACAATTACACCATGATAGGATGCCCAAAGTAGGTATTTATGCAACTTGTTCACCTGGGTAGGATGTGACACAACGCTGCAAGTATGGGCATACAGTGAGGATTGAACTCGCTATTCAGTAGTAATGGACTGCAAGACTATGCTAACAATTACACCATGATCGGATGCCAAGGTAGGTATTTATGCAACTTGTTCATCACGGGTTAAGTGTGACACAAGGCTGTAAGTATGGGGCATACAGCAAGGATTGAACCTGTTATTCAAATGCAATGGATCAGCAAGACAAACCTGCTAACTATTACACCACAATAAAAAGTCCAAAGTATTTTTTTTTAAAGTCGTCGGGGCGGCCTAAAGTCGGTATCAACCAATCAGCGAGGGAGTCTATCCCCTTTTCAATAGCGCTAGACCAAGGAGATTGCTTTGGCATCTGAGGTGGAGCGCCACACCTACCACCAGCTCCTTACTTTACCGCACAGATCACTGTGCTACTCACACGCTGAGTTGGTGAGGGCCGGTATCGAACTGAGAACCTTGTGGTTTCTCATACGCTGAGTTGGCGAGGGCCGGTATTGAACTAAGAACCTTGTGGTTTCTAGCCGAACGCTCTACCGACTGAGCTAACTTGGCCTTCAAAGTATTTACCCAACCCATTTACCATAGGTAACATGTGACACAAGTTTGCAAGTACTGGGAATCCAGCGATGATCAAATTCGCTATACAGTGATAGATCTGCAAGACAAGCTTGCTAACCATTACACCATGATGGGACATTCTTAAAGTAAGAATCAGGTGTAAGCTTTTAGTAATAATATGAATAATTTGATATTAAATCAACAAAATAATAATAATGATAAATATTAAAAGGCTGGATTGATACTTATTGCAAAAAGAGTTACAATAAATTACACGTAATAAGAAAAATAATATCAACGTATACATTATAAAGAATAATAAGAAAATATAATAATCATTAAATAGTATTGATATCAAATAAGAGTAACACTGATAAAAAATATCATCAGTAGATATTAAAAGAAAAATAATATGAAAATCTTGATAAAAAATATAGGAAATATTTATATGGAAAATATGATAATCAAATAATGATTGCAAGAACTATAGCCAAAAAGATGCGATAATATAATACACAATTAATAATAAGCATACGTTTTGTTTTTATAATCTTTGGTTTGTTTTCTTTGTTTAATAATATATCAACCTTTGTGGGTTATTTAATGCCAAAACCATCCTTGTAGAAGAACAGTAGTGGTACTATTCAACCCATAGCTGGAGTGATGCCTTTCCAATGGATTTTAATCATGAAAGTGACAATAATAGCACAACTGGAGCTTGAACTTGTTTACTCCATCACGTTAACCATTACACCCTGTGGACACCCCCCCCCCTTTTGTGACGTTAAACTAAATAAGGAAATACTATTGATAGAAATGAATATCAATTAAAAATATCAATTAAAAAAAAATCAATGAAAATATTAATTAACTCTTTATAAGATGCAATCAAATAATGTTCAATTTTGTTCACATTTATGTATTTTTTTTGTATGTGTGATAAGAGCTTTAAGGGGCAGATAACCAAAATTGCTGAAGAGGCTTTTGGTGAAAATATTCTTCAAATTATTTTACATATAATATATTTATAAATCCTATAGTCAGAGGCAAGTGGTAATAAGTGAAAACTGTCTCATCTCCATACTGTGAAGAATTTATTTATCTTATTAATACTAACTAGAGGTACATACATATATGCATACATACACACATACATACCATATAGACATACACATGATTACAAACCCACATATATTCATATATACACACACACACACACACACACACACACACACATATATATATATATATATATATATTATATATATAACATATGTATACACACATGCACACACACATGCACACACACACACACACATATATATATATATATATATATATATATATATATATATATATTCACAACTCATATTACACATATGATATATGCAAATAAATCGCATAGTATGCATTATAGATTAATTGTCATAAACCAATGCAAGTACAGAATTATGTATATATAATCGTGAATGCATAGCTACACACACATACACACATATATACATAAATATATGTATGTATGTGTGTGTGTGTGGGAATATATGCATGTGCATATGTATAAATATATATATATATACAAATATGTGTGTGTGTGTGTATCTCTATGTTCTGGATTTTAATCAGGTTAACATCAACATAAATTAAACATACATATACGTCTATGCATGTAAATATATATATATATATATATATATGTGTGTATATATACATGTATATATATTTATATATAGATATATATATATATATATACACATGCATGTATATATGTATATATATGTATATATGCACATACATATGTGTATATATGTGCACATGTGTATATATACATGCATATATATTTATTTATATATACACACATGTATATATAAATTTATTTATAAATGTATATATGTATATATGCACATGCATATATATGCACATAGGTGTACATGCCTAACTCACTCTCATACATATGTACACCTATACATCATACCTTAATGCACTCTTTTATGCAATCACATGCACATTTTGCACACACATATATACTTCTTTTCTCACTCTTATTCATGGTTTTTATTTTTTGCATCAGAAACAAGGAAATATGTAGTAAAAGGGATACTTCTACGTTAGATCTTTTTTTCTTTAAATCAACCATATATTTTCCTTTGAAAAAAAAAAACAAAAAAAAAAACAAAACATAAAAAAAAAAAAAAAAAAAGGAATTTTTCGCCATTTATCTCCCTTGACAATCTGCCTGAATTCTCTTTGGGGATTGGCCATTGATCGTGATTTTTTTTTTCTTTGTTGTTGTTTTTGTTTTTGTTTTCGGTTTGTTTTTTTGTTTTTCTTTTTTAACAATTTCATCCATCTTGTGTTTTTTTTTTTTTTCTCTTTTTCTTTTTTGTTTTTTTTTTTTTTCCTTTTTTCCTTTCGTTTTTCCTTTTGGTTTTTAAAATTTTGTAGCCGAACAAGCTGTAAATTTTTCTGAAGCTGTTTGTGCAGCGGTTGCAATGAGTGGACAAAAGAAACACATTTTCACTGCATTTTTTGGTGAAATTTGTGATAGTTCTGTTACGAGTAAATTTTTTCTTTGTTTTATGTTGTTTTTTTTTCATTTCTTTTTTTTCTTTTTTTTTTTTTTTTTTTTTTTTTTTTTTTCCTTTTTATTAATTCCGCTCAGCTGAGAGTCCATAGAAAGCTTATGCTAATCAATTTAGTTGAAATCTTCTGCTACGTTTCATCCTCAGAGCAGTAATCCTTTCCCTGAAATAGACAAAAATAGAAAAGTCGGTCTCAAAGAATAAAAACATATTTTAATTAGTAATTAGTTTTAATTAGTAATCACTAGTAATTTTGCAAATTCATCACTCATTCCAAAATGCCTTGTGCCACCTAAAATCAGGTATCCTGTGCTTAAGAAATTGACCATGTGTTACATCCTGCTCATGTGGAGGGGTTGGTTTGTTGGCTGGTTGGTTTTTACTGCAAGTCAACCCTGGTTGGGTTATTTTATGCCAAAGATGTTTTGTTTTATTCATTCTTGTTGGGATTCAAAAAACTTTTTAAATTATTTTTTTAAAACACATTTTTTGAACTCATTTTTTTCTATTCAAACTATAGAGTGGACTTTGACAGGTACTACCACCCTGGATCAGGGTGGATCTGTGAGTAAGGACAATGAAGGGGTACTCCAGACTTCCCAGAGCTCTAAAATTGGAACTTCACCATTAGATGCAGTTCAACATACTATCCAGGACACTAAGATCCTCAGCCACTGCCTTCAAGCACCCATATGATAAAAAGGGTTGGGGCTTGCCATAAGGGCAATAGGGTTGGGGCAATCATATAGGTGCTAGGGCTTGACATGACCAGTCAATTGATCTGAGGGGGCCTCTCTGACTGCCTGTCTAGTCTAAGTAAGAGCCAAAGTGGAGTGTTGCATGTCATGAATTACACAGCCACCAAGATTCCATCTGTAAGCATTATAGGTTGTCACCCATGGCCAACAGATGGTCGCATTGGGGGGATTTTCCGTGGAACATCGGTCTATATGTGAACTCCGATAAAACAGAGTTCATATGCTTTAAAGAAAGGCGACATCTCCATGCTCGACGATAAGCCTCTAAAACCAGTAGAACAATTCACATAACTAGGTAGTAATATCTTATCCACAGAAAGCAATGTTGATGCACACATAGGGAAGGCATGGTCTGCTATAAACAGTTATGTCAGTTATATAGATATTTCACCTCCCCGACAAGTTGAAGCAACAATTCTTCCAGGCCATGGTGGTGTCCGTGCTGTTGTATGGCTGCACCACTCGGACCTTGACGAGGTGCCTGGAAAATAGACTGGATGGGAGCTGCACAAGGATGCTGCATGTGATCTTGAACAAATCATGGAGGCAACATCCCACAAGAAAGCAGCTATATTGCCACATGCCCCCTGTTACACAAACCATCCGAGTAAGGCAGACAAGACATGCTGGACACTGCTGGAGAAGTAAGGATGAGCTAATAAGCGACGTCCTTTTGAGGAAACTGGCACATGGACATAGTAGTGTGGGCCATCCAGCAAAGACCTACATAGACTGGCTATGTGCAAATGCAGCATGCTGTTCAGAGGATCTCCCAGGATCAATGAGTGATAGGGAGGGTTGGTGAGAGATTGTCATGGATATCTGTGCTACTGGCGCGACATGATGATGACAAAGGTGCAGTTAGCATATTCTACTGCCCCAGCTAACAGAGTGCCAGAGGGTTTGGTAAAAGCATATAACTATAACATCTTGGTGAAGGGTTGAACAGGAATATCAATCCAGATACATGACTGGTATTATATATCTATATATAGTTTGTTTTATTTTAATACATATTTAAAGTTTACATTTCAAATTGTTTTATTTTTAATCCTTTAATGAATTTGATGATTTTACTTACTTAGGGTACAAACTCGCTGACATTGAATTTTTAATTCCCACGCCTCAGTCAATGTTTCAAAAATCTATTTTTACATCGCCCGGAGGTCGTTTTTTATTTTGCTAGTAACATATAATATTTATTGTCTTTTGTAAGGCCTGGTACAATTATTATTATTATTATTATTATTATTATTATTATTATTATTATAATTGCTATAATTTGTTGGTTTACAATCATAGCGGAGGTTCCATTTTTTATCTTTTTTAAATTGAGTTTTCATTTGTAAAATCTTATGGCCCGAGACTCACGTGACCTTAGCTAGTCTATAAATCAAGGTGGGGAATTAGAACACATCTTACATACAAAATAATTCCAACAGGCTCCAGTTTTGCAGGTTTGGGGAGAGTGGAGCACCCCTTTATCACCATTGCTCCCTGGTCCACTCTGACCTGGAGTGGTAGTACCTGTTAGGGTCCCATCTATGTGTTAAATTGAAAAATGTGTTTATAAAAAAAATTGAGTATCCATTAAGAATGAATTTATTTCAAAACTTTGACCCACTGAGCTTGATATGCCATAAAACAAACCAAACCAAACCAAACCAAACTATTTCCAGAGTCTTGCAGGGGAATTTGCATGAGAATATTTTTCAGATCTTTTGATATTGGCTTCTTTGATATATTCCGTTTGAAATAGTTTTGTAAACAATTATTTGAAATCAACTACGGTAATCACTTTCCCAACTGCAACAATATTACAGCAGTCTTCCTTCTTAAAAAAATTGACACAGCAAGCTCCTTTTATACTGTGGTTCTCCATGGTCATAATTAGCATGGGTGCCACCACACTCATGCCACAAACGAGACAGAACGAGACCACACCCTATAAATCCGCCTGTCAATGGTGGCCATGTTTCTTTAGTTTAGTCCAGGCAAAACCTGACAAGCCAAGCAGATGTACTTTGCCGGAGGTAAATCAGCTTGTTCACCACACCGTTTGAAGCTACTTTATTTTTCCAGTTGTAATTTGTTGTGTAAAGATGATATAGATGGTTTGTTATTTTATTTAATGGCATATTAACCTGTTACATAATCATTAGATACCTAATGATTATGACAATAGTGTAGAAATCATATCAGTACAGCTGATGGCCTTGAGAGTGAGTGACAATGCTTGACCTCACTCTGACCTTGCCTTGCGGGATAAACCGTGAGAAACGGAACCCCTATAGAAGCCCCTTCCGGTTTAATGAGTAAGCAACTCAGTTAGTTAGAGTTAGAAGTTAGAAGCGAAGCTAGCAAGATGTAAGTTCACTGTGCAGATGTCTGGTCTGGGGGTCTACGAATAAAGTAACATCATCGTAAATCGAAGTCTTGTGTTTATTACTAAAAACCAACAATGACACAGGGCTTCTGATAAGGAATGATCCCCAACAGAAACCAGGCCCGGAATCCTCAATAGAAGACCAGATGAGACCTTAGAAGATACACCAGACCAAAATAGATGATAGACGACAGAGTAAGAAGAAGTAAGAAGGTATATAACATATACCTATATAGTGCCGGTAAAAAGGGCTATGCAACAAACCCTTATGGGTTAATCAATGCCAAATCTTACTTTGTTTTGTTTTGTGTATTTACGATTTTTAAGCAAATATACATTTATCTACCCTTCCACCCAAGTAAAATGTGGATGTGGCATGGGGTTAATTTCTTAAGCAGAGTTTAACAAGTTTGAATTCAAAGTTTTCCTTCTCCTAGACCAGTTGCCATATCAAGGTTAAAGAGTCCAGTCTGCCCTACCATTTACCCATAGCTTTAGGGAGAATAGTTTGTTTTCATACCTTTCCCAAGGGTATTAGTGCTATGTGAAATACAAATAGCCTCATCCAGGAATTGAACCCGGGTCACTCTGTTCATTTCTTATGATAATAACCATTACATCATGATTTCCTTGCACCACATAAAAACATATACCCAGTATAGAATTAAAATTTGTTTCTGTAGTATTGTTTTTTCAGTTTGTATCTGTAAGTATTTTATTTATTCCAACTGGTACATTTGAAATTGAGTGTATATAACACTATAGAATGGATACTTTAATTACCACATTATAGAATAGATACTTTGGTTAAATCCTATTTAACGAACATAAATGTCACCCTGCCGAAAGAAAAGAAATACTAAAAATCAAGGAATTAACCAAATTTAATAAAATTTTCAGTATTGATATATCAATAAATAAACAATATAATGCACCAGTTATTTTATTTGAAAACTCTTACATTTTTTCAGGTCAGTTAACTTTGAATCCTGTATCTTTGAGGCGTAACACAGATTCACAAACATATGTGGTTCAAAATTAATTGACCTGAAACAATGTAAAAGTTTTTAAATAAAATAACTGCTGCATTATATGTTTTATTCATTAATATATCAACACTGAAAAATTCTTTAAATGTCACATTATAGAATGGATAGTTTAATTGCTGCACTTGACAATTTATTGATGAAAGACCTGTATCATACATCAAAATGAAGTTGGGACTCTGTGGATCACATACCTACTTCTCCACTTCGAATGAGAGCATGTATCCCTGCCTCGTAAAATTCTGTTGACTGTTCTTTGAGCTACTTTTTCCCTTCTTCATCACTGGAATAATATTTGCATCTCAAACCCTCTTTCATGGGGCTGAAGAGATAATAGTCTGAGGCAAACATTATTCCAGTGATGAGGAAGTGAAATCTGTGGTGAAGAAGCGGCTCAAAGAACAGTCAACAGAATTTTACGGGGCAGGGATACATACTCTCATTCGAAGGTGGAACATTGCTATTGAGAGAAATGGTGACTATGTGGAGGAGTAGGGATGTGATCCACAGAGGACCAGCTTGAATTTGATGTATGATACATGTTCCTGTTTTGGTAATTATACCTGTCCTAAACAAAATGGTATTACTTTTTGACTTACCCATGTATTTCTTTTTGCTTTGTCAAATAAGTTTCTTTATAAATGATTTATCTTACCTGAGCAATTTTTTCATCTAACATTCTGAAGAATTCAAGCTGGCTTCTAGTAATTCTGAAAAGAGAAATATGAGAATAATGCGTTGAAAAAAAAAAATTCTGTGTTGAGGATGGGGGGGGGGGTCTTCAATCAAGTCCAACGCAAATGTTCACTGGTCTCCCGTCTGACGCAAATTCTCACTAGTCTCTAGTCCGATGCAAATTGTCACTGGTCTCATGATGAGACTGTTTACATCCAGGCTGCTCACACTCTGCACTGCCCGTGCGGAATTTCTATATTCAACAGTATTTCAACTATGTGTCACTCCTCACAACAAAACTATTTACATCCGGGCTACTCACACTCTGCACTGCCCGTGCGGAATTTCTATATTCAACACTATTTCAACTATGCGTCTCACTCGAGCAACTTACGTACGGTAAAACCTCTTTTGAAATAGCAACCTTGTTTTTTCCTTTCTATTCGGTTCATTAGGGATACCATTAATTTTCCATAGAATCCAATAAGGACATCACAACTCCATGATACTAATATTAATATCAGACACCTTGTGCCTGACTTAGTAAATGTAGTCACAGAAGTATTGTTAACAAAAATACAGATCTCACAAGCCTTGAAATATTGTATGAATGTTATGTATCATTTAAGTTTTTACGTTTATCATCTAGTTTCCTATTTTTCACTCTCTTTCAATCATAATGTTCACTCGTCTCAAGAATTCAAGCTGGCTTCTAGTAATTCTGAAAAGAGAAATATGAGAATAATGTGTTGAAAAAAAAAAATTGTGTTGAGGATGGGGGGGGGGGGGTCTGCAATCAAGTCCGACGCAAATGTTCACTGGTCTCCCGTCTGACACAATTCTCACTAGTCTTTAGTCTGACGCAGATGTTCACTGGTCTCTAGTTGACGCAAATTCTCACAAGTCTTTAGTCCAATGCAAATGGTCACTGGTCTCTAGTCTCTCCCAACTGCCAAAGTCTTCTGTATGCAACAATCTTCCAGTAGTACAAGACACGCTTCTCTTCTCCACAGCAAGATCTGGATACAGTTTTTGTTCCCCACCCGGTCTGGGCGGGTAGGCACTAAATAATCAGTAACTGTTTACATCTGGGCTATTCACACTCTGCACTGCCCGTGCGGAATTTCTATATTCAACAGTATTTCAACTACGCGTCACTCCTCATGATGAGACTGTTTACATCCAGGCTGCTCACACTCTGCACTGCCCGTGCGGAATTTCTATATTCAACAGTATTTCAACTATGTGTCACTCCTCACAACAAAACTGTTTTACATCCGGGCTACTCACACTCTGCACTGCCCGTGCGGAATTTCTATATTCAACACTATTTCAACTATGCGTCACTCCACACGATAAGGTGGCGAGTTCAATTTCTGTGGTCACTCGCCACACTCATCCCCCTTGCACTGGCCAGACATATCCAGACACGCTTTGTTTGTGGAGGTAGGGAATCTGCTCATCCACAAATAATTTTTAATCAAATTATTGTATATTAAACACTGAATTACAAAGAAATTGTATAACAACAATTCTAGTCAACATTTTAGATGTTTAGTTCTCCAGTTGATAAATCCAATGGTAGAAAAGAGGGAAGTTTCACTAGATATTCCTTGTAGAAGAAAGTTTTAAAAGACATGTATAAAATGCATAGAAATTGTGTAACAAAAATATTATGCATTCAATACTTTATACTTACTTTGTATTATAGAATTTCCCCGAGGGTTTGTCTTTAAAAGCTGTTTTGGAAGGTTGATCATTCTACAAAGAAAGAAAGCAGAAATATATTATAAAGTGTTATAAGTGATATAACCTATGGACATAAATGGAAAGCACCGACGTCTACTATAAGTAATAGGAACAATTGCGGCTTGACATGAAGCAAATGCGAGTCAGCTTGTATCTGTATTAGTCGAACGCAATCTCCACTTCCTTGCTGTAAATTTCTACTCCTTTTGTTCAATGCATTTGTATACATTGTTACCAATCGTTTGTCTTATTATTGACCCTTAAAACCCAACAACATAAAGTTAGTTGGTAATTGTGTTACATTATGGTAGAGTAGAAAATAGAAATAATAGTAATTTGGAATTTTCAGGGTTTTGGCCTTTTGCTAAAATTTTTGGGACTGTTTTTTGATTGGTCATTTTCACGACAGGGGCGATAAATTCTTGATTGAATAAATATACTATTATCAAGTATTTGACTTTTTCTCTATTCGCTATTATTACATATATCCTACTTTCTCTCTTTTGTGTGTGAGTAATTGGCCGCCTTTACTCAACAACACAAAAACTTGAAATCCTAAATTCATGATTGCAGGCCTAGATTTCGCCCAGATTGTTTTTAAATTGTTCACGGGACTCAGCCTAACTGCAAAATGGTATGATATGTTGGGTTATGACCTCTAGAGAAAGAATGAAAGAAGAGACACACTGATACAAATAATTTAAGAGTTTTCATCAAAACAATGATAAAATTTGTCAATTTGGAACTTATTGCAAAAGCTGTATGATAAACAATATGAAAGATCTATTTGAAAATGTCAACATGGAGGACATTCCGTCCTTTTTGAGGGAAAATTAAAATTATACCATAGAATTAGACATGAACTTAATCAATACCATACAACATGATCCCAATGGTGCTAACACATTGTTGAAACCAATTACTAAAAAGTATAACATATACTACTTCCTAACTGTTAGGCATGTCATAACCCCAGACGGGTTGATATGCCGTTAAAATCAATAAACCAACCAACCAACAATATTTTTGGCATTCCCATTCAGACAAACAATAGGCAACAATTAAAAGAAAAATTAAAGAGAGGGAAAGAAAGAAAAAGATGTGAACTTGGAATTTAGGGAGTTAGCTGTTGGTTTTTTGGAGGGGCAGATGTATCTCCAAGATGGCTATTTTTGTTCTCCCACCCATTAATTTTTGTTCTCCCACCCATTAATTTTTGTTCTCCCACCCATTAATTTTTGTTCTCCCACCCATTAGCTTTGGCTTGTGGATGGGCCCACGTTAAAACGGAGCCTTGTGCCCAGTCCATACAGGTGGGGTATGAGATAAATAAACTCCAAGATGGCTATTTCTTCTCTGTGTGATGGTTAACTTGAGTTAAATAAAGACATCTGAAGAAAATCCAAATCTTTTTGTTCATTACAAAAAAACAAAACAATGAACACAATAACTTAAAATTGGTTGACTTAAAATCTATGGTGAAGAAGTGGCTCACAGAACAGAATTTTATGGAGCAGGGACACATACTCTCATTCGAAGGTGAAACATTCCTATTGAGAGAAATGGTAAATATGTGGAGAAAGTAGGGATGTGATCCACAGAGGACCAGCTTCATTATAATGTATGATACATGTTCCTGTGTTGGTAATTATACCTGTCCTAAACAAAAAAAAGTCATTACTTTTTTACTCATCTCTGTGGAGA
>CM042159.1:17331610-17405694 GCA_023376005.1 Doryteuthis pealeii | reverse complement strand
GAGAGATAATTTGTTACATCGCCGCGGAGGTCGTTTTTATTTTGCTAGTAACATATAATATTTATTCTCTTTTGTAAGGCCTGGTTACAATTATTATTATTATTATTATTATTATTATAATTATTATAAATTGCTATAAATTTGTTGGGTTTACAATCATAGCGGGGGGTTCCATTTTTTATCTTTTTAATTGAGTTTTCATTTGTAAAATCTTATGGCCTGAGACTCACATGACCTTAGCTAGTCTATAAATCAAGGTGGGGGAATTAGAGCACATCTTACATACAAATAATTCCAACAGGCTCGCAGTTTTTGCAGGTTTGTGGAGAGTGGAGCCACCCCTTTATCACCATTGCTCCCTGGTCCACTCTGACCTGGAGTGGTAGTACCTGTTAGGTCCCATCTATGTGTTAAATTGAAAAATGTGTTTTATAAAAAAAATTGAGTATCCATTAAAGAATGATTTATTTCAAAAACTTTGGTCGGCATTAAATGACCCACTGAGCTTGATATGCTGTAAAAAAACCAAACCAAACCAAACTATTCCAGAGTCTTGCAGGGGAATTTGTATGAGAATATTTTTCAGATCTTTGATATTGGCTTCTTTGATATATTCCGTTTGAAATAGTTTTGTAAACAATTATTTGAAATCAACTACGGTAATCACTTTCCCAACTGCAACAATATTATAGCAGTCTTCCTTCTTAAAAAAATTGGACACGGCAAGGTTCCTTTATATACTGTGGTTCTCTCATGGTCATGAATTAGCATGGTGGGTGCCACCACACTCATGCCACAAACGAGACAGAACGAGACCACACCCTATAAATCCGCCTGTCAATGGTGGCCATGTTTCTTTAGTTTAGTTCAGGCAAAACCTGACAAGCCAAGCAGATGTACTTCGCCGGAGGTGAGTCAACTCGTTCACCACTCCGTTTGAAGCTACTTTATTTTTCCAGTTGTAATTTGTTATTTAAAGATGATATAGATGGTTAAGTTATTTTATTTAATGGCATATTAACCCTTATGGGTTATTCAATGCCAAATCTTACTTTGTTTTGCTTTGTGTATTTACGATTTTTAAGCAAATATACATTTATCTACCCTTCCTCACAAGTAGGATATGGATGTGGCATGGGGTCAATTTCTTAAGCAGAGTTTAACAAGTTTGAATTCAAAGTTTTCCTTCTCCTAGACCAGTTGCCATATCAAGGTTAAAGAGTCCAGTCTGCCCTACTATTTACCCATAGCTTAGGGGAAATAGTTTGTTTTCATACCTTTCCCAAGGGTATTAGTGCTATGTGAAATACAAATAGCCTCATCCAGGAATTGAACCCGGGTCACTCTGTTCATTTCTTATGATAATAACCATTACATCATGATTGCCTTGCACCACATAAAAACATATACCCAGTATAGAATTAAAATTTGTGTCTGTAGTATTGTTTTTTCAGTTTTGTATCTGTAAGTATTTTTTATTTATTCCAACTGGTACATTTGAAATTGAGTGTATATAACACTATAGAATGGATACTTTAATTACCACATTATAGAATAGATACTTTGGTTAAATCCTATTTAACGAACATAAATGTCACCCTGCCGAAAGAAAAAGAAATACTAAAAATCAAGGAATTAACCAAATTTAATAAATTTTCAGTATGATGATATTCAATAAATAAACAATATAATGCACCAGTTATTTTATTTGAAAACTCTTACATTTTTTCAGGTCAGTTACTTTGAATCCTGTATCTTTGAGGCGTAACACAGATTCACAAACATATGTGGTTCAAAAATTAATTGACCTGAAAAAAATGTAAAAGTTTTTAAATAAAATAACTGCTGCATTTATATGTTTATTCATTAATATATCAACACTGAAAAATTCTTTAAATGTCACATTATAGAATGGATAGTTTAATTGCTGCCACTTGACAATTTATTGATGAAAGACCTGTATCATACATCAAAATGAATTTGGGACTCTGTGGATCACATACCTACTTCTCCACTTCGAATGAGAACATGTATCCCTGCCTCGTAAAAATTCTGTTGACTGTTCTTTGAGGCTACTTTTTCCCTTCTTCATCACTGGAATAATATTTGCATCTCAAACCCTCTTTCATGGGGCTGAAGAGATAATAGTCTGAGGCAAACATTATTCCAGTGATGAGGAAGTGAAATCTGTGGTGAAGAAGCGGCTCAAAGAACAGTCAAGAGAATTTTACGGGGCAGGGATACATACTCTCATTCGAAGGTGGAACATTGCTATTGAGAGAAATGGTGACTATGTGGAGGAGTAGGGATGTGATCCACAGAGGACCAGCTTGAATTTGATGTATGATACATGTTACTGTTTTGGTAATTATACCTGTGCTAAACAAAATAGCATTACGTTTTGACTCACCCTCGTATTTCTTTTTGCTTTGTCAAATAAGTTTCTTTATAAATGTTTTATCTTACCTGAGCAATTTTTTCATCTAACATTCTGAAGAATTCAAGCTGGCTTCTAGTAATTCTGAAAAGAGAAATATGAGAATAATGCGTTGAAAAAAAAAAAAAATTCTGTGTTGAGGATGGCGGGGGGGGTCTTCAATCAAGTCCAACGCAAATGTTCACTGGTCTCCGTCTGACGCAAATTCTCACCAAGTCCAGTCTTGATGCAAAATTGTCCTGGTCTCTAGTCTCACTCTTGAGCAACTTACGTACGGTTAAAACCTCTTTTGAAATAGCAACCTTGTTTTTTCCTTTCTATTCGTTCATTTGGGATACCAATTAATTTTCCATAGAATCCAATAAGGACATCACAACCCCATGATACTAATATTAATATCAAGACACCTTGTGCCTGACTTAGTAAATGTAGTCACAGAAGTATTGTTAACCAAAATACAGATCTCACAAGCCTTGAAATATTGTATGAATGTTATGTATCATTTAAGTTTTTACGTTTAATCATCTAGTTTCCTATTTTTCGCTCTCTTTCAATCATAATGTTCACTCATCTCAAGAATTCAAGCTGGCTTCTAGTAATTCTGAAAAGAGAAATATGAGAATAATGTGTTGAAAAAAAAAAATTCTGTGTTGAGGATGGGGGGGTGGACTGCAATCAAGTCCGACGCAAATGTTCACTGGTCTCCCATCCGACGCAAATTCTCACAAGTCTTTAGTCCAATGCAAATGGTCACTGGTCTCTAGTCTCTTCAGGTGGGCACACCACTCTCCAACTGCCAAAGTCTTCTGTATGCAACAATCTTCCAGTAGTATAGACACGCTTCTCTTCTCCACAGCAAGATCTGGATACAGTTTTTGTTCCCCCCCGGTCTGGGTGGGTAGGCACTAAAATAATCAGTAACTGTTTACATCTGGGCTATTCACACTCTGCACTGCCCGTGCGGATTTCTATATTCAACAGTATTTCAACTACGCGTCACTCCTCATGATGAGACTGTTTACATCCAGGCTGCTCACACTCTGCACTGCCCGTGCGGAATTTCTATATTCAACAGTATTTCAACTATGTGTCACTCCCTCAACAACGAAACTATTTACATCCGGGCTACTCACACTCTGCACTGCCCGTGCGGAATTCTATATTTCAACACTATTTCAACTATGCGTCACTCCACACGATAAGGTGGCGAGTTCAATTTCTGTGGTCACTCGCCACACTCATCCCCCTTGCACTGGCCAGACATATCCAGACACACTTTGTTTGTGGGGGTAGGGAATCTGCTCATCCACAAATAATTTTTAATCAAATTATTGTATATTAAACACTGAATTACAAGGAAATTGTATAACAACAATTCTAGTCAACATTTTAGATGTTTAGTTCTCCAGTAGATAAATCCAATAGTAGAAAAGAGGGAAGTTTCACTAGATATTCCTTGTAGAAGAAAGTTTTAAAAGACATGTATAAAATGCATAGAAATTGTATAACAAAAATATTATGCATTCAATACTTTATACTTACTTTGTATTATAGAATTTCCCCGAGGGTTTGTCTTTAAAAGCTGTTTTGGAAGGTTGATCATTCTACAAAGAAAGAAAACGGAAATATATTATAAAGTGTTATAAGTGATATAACCTATGGACATAAATGGAATGCTCCAAAGGCTACTATAAGTACCAGGAACATTTGTGGCTTGACACGAAGCAAATACGAGTCAGCTCATAACTGTATTGGTCGGATGCAATCTCCACTTTCTTGCTGTAAATTTCTATTACTTTTGTTCAATACATTTGTATACATTGTTACCAATCGTTTGTCTTATTATTGACCCTTAAAACCCAACAACATAAAGTTAGTTGGTAATTGTGTTACATTATGGTAGAGTAGAAAATAGAAATAATAGTAATTTGGAATTTTCAGGGTTTTGGCCTTTTGCTAAAACTTGGGACTGTTTTTTGATTGGTCATTTCACGACAGGGCGGATAAATTCTTGATTGAATAAATATACTATTATCAAGTATTTGACTTTTTCTCTTATTCGCTATTATTACATATATCCTACTTTCTCTTTGTGTGTGAGTAATTGGCCGCCTTTACTCACAACACAAAAACTTGGAAATCCCAAATTTCATGATTGCAGGCCTAGATTTCGCCCAGATTGTTTTTAAATTGTTCACGGACTCAGCCTAACTGCAAAATGGTATGATATGTTGGGTTATGACCTCTAGGAGTAAAGATGAAAAGAAGAGACACACTGATACAAATAATTAAGAGTTTTCATCAAAACAATGATAAAATTTGTCAATTTGGAACTTATTACAAAGCTGTATGATAAACAATATGAAAGATCTATTTGAAAATGTCAACATGGAGGACATTCCGTCCTTTTTTGAGGGAAATAAAATTATACCATAGAATATAGACATGAACTTAATCAATACCATACAACATGATCCCAATGGTGCTAACACATTGTTGAAACCAATTACTAAAAAGTATAACATATACTACTTCCTAACTGTTAGGCATGTCATAACCCCAGACGGGTTGATATGCCGTTAAAATCAATAAACCAACCAACCAACAATATTTTTGGCATTCCCATTCAGACAAACAATAGGCAACAATTAAAAGAAAAATTAAAGAGAGGGAAAGAAAGAAAAAGATATGAACTTGGAATTTAGGGAGTTAGCTGTTGGTATTTTGGAGGGGCAGATGTATCTCCAAGATGGCTATTCCTTCTCTGTGTGATGGTTAACTTGAGTTAAATAAAGACATCTGAAGAAAATCCAAATCTTTTTGTTCATTACAAAAAAACAAAACAATGAACACAATAACTTAAAATTGGTTGACTTAAAATCTGTGGTGAAGAAGTGGCTCACAGAACAGAATTTTATGGAGCAGGGACACATACTCTCATTCGAAGGTGAAACATTCCTATTGAGAGAAATGGTAAATATGTGGAGAAAGTAGGGATGTGATCCACAGAGGACCAGCTTCATTATAATGTATGATACATGTTCCTGTGTTGGTAATTATACCTGTCCTACACAAAATGGCATTACTTTTTTTACTCATCTATGTGGAGAATTAGGGATGCGATCCACAGAGGACCAGCTTCATTTGATGTATGATAGATGTTTCTGTGTTGGCAATTATACCTGTCCTAAACAAAATGGCATTACTTTATCATATTTCTTTTTGCTTTGTCAAATAATTTTAATTGTATATTAAACACTGAATTACAAAGATATTGTATAACAACAGTGTTGCGATTCTAGTCAACATTTCAGGTGTTTATTTCTTCAGTTGATAAATCCAACGGTAGAAAAGAGTGTAGTTTCACTAGATATTCCTTGTAGCAGAAAATCTTAAAATGTAATTTTTTGATAAAATCTTTGGATACCTTGGGCTAAAATGCTATTATAAACAAATTTTTAGGAGTAGGGAAGCTCTAGAACTCATTTTACAGACAAAAATAGATTACAAAAAGTCACTATTTTTCACGAACCCCACCAAATTTGGAAAACTAAAAATCGACATAACTCTGCTAATTTTTGGAATTTGAAGCTCAAATTTTAGGGATTGTCTAACTTTAACATAGTCCAAAACTGGACAAAATTTCAGAAAAATTGAAGAGGGTGGGTGACAATTATACTTTTTTCTGGAAGGATTTGTCATGGAATTCCCCTTTAGTCAAGTAGCATTGCATTAAAATTATACACTGTGTTGAAATCTATTAATCAATGATACATACATTAACAGAGATGTGGGGATTAGAGACAGTGAGAGAGAAAGAGAGAGAGAGAGAGAGAGAGAGAAGAGAGAGAGAGAGAGACAATGGTAGTGTTATGTTTATTGGATGATTTAAGAAACTTATTTGCCAAAAATGTCACTTTTTAAAACAGATTAATTTGCCAAATGTTGTATAAAATTTTTGGCAAACTTTTCTTTTTCCGTTTATTGTTTTTTCAATTTATCGATTCCTCTCTTTACTTGGAACATAGGTTAAAGAATTGCACATATACAGTAAAAATTGCTGCATATTAAGTGAATTTTATTTGCTATTTCTTCCAAGATGGCTGGATTAATCTCTAGTATTTCTAGAAACTATCAATACATTTCTACAAATTATTAATCATTTTTTATCAATTCTATTAATTATTAATCCACAACAATATCACACTTGTTTTGCTATTAATTATTAATCCATTTCTAAAAATGATTAAACCTTTCTAAAAATATTAATCCTTTTTTTGAGTACATTTTTTCTAATAATCATTAATCCAATTCTATTAATTATTAATCCTCAACAACATCATACTGGTTTTGCTATTGATTATTAATCCATTTCTAAAAATTATTAATCCTTTCTAAAAATTATTAATCCTTTAGAGTAATTTTTCTATTAATCATTAATCCAATTCTATTAATTATTAATCCTCAACAACATCACATAGTTTTTCTATTGATTATTAATCCATTTCTAAAAATTATCAATCCTTTCTAAAAATTATTAATCCTTTAGAGTAATTTTTCTATTAATCATTAATCCAATTCTATTAATTATTAATCCTCAACAACATCACATAGTTTTTTCTATTGATTATTAATCCATTTCTAAAAATTATTAATCCTTTCTAAAAATTATTAATCCTTTAGAGTAATTTTTCTATTAATCATTAATCCAATTCTATTAATTATTAATCCTCAACAATATCACACTGTTTTTGCTAATAATCATTAATCCATTTCTAAAAATTATTGATCCATTTCTATTAATCATCAGTCCTAATAATATGGGAGAATAAAAAGCAAAACAAAAAGAATATTTGGACCTGGTAACCAAAAAGCACCCCAGCTGAAACCAGTTTTGAAAAGAACAGCTTTTGATTTTCACTGCTAACTTTTGTTGTGTTGTTTGTAAACAAAAGCAACAGATGATTTTTTGACATTAGAATTTCTCTGTAAGATTTTTAAAAAGTTTGTTCATGTTTATTTACAAACCAAAGACACGTTTTTATAATAGAATAGTTTTAAATTTTAATGAAAAAATTATTTATTTCATGTTGTTGTTAACATATGTGAAATATTAATTTTGCACTAACGATAAACTAATATTGTTTTCTTTTTTAAATTATAAGACTTTAAACGAAAGACACATTTTTATATTAAAATAGTTTTTATTTAATCAGAATAGGAATCCAATTGAGATCTCTGGTACCCGGGTATTACTTTAATAGATCAAAAGTTTTGCTTATTAATCAGAATTTGACGAATATTATTAAACACTTACAATCATTTTTTTTAAAAAACTGTCATACTATTTAACACTGGAGGATGAATGGGTTCATACCTTTCCCAATGGTATGAGTCCAAAAGGGAATATAATAACTTACTACGATTTTGCAGTGCAATACATAGTCCGCTATGCCATGTAGTGGTTCTAGTGTTGAGAGAGTAAGTGATGGTAACGGTAATGTTATTGGTTGGTTTTAGTCACTGTTTGCCAAGATGTCTGGATTGATTTAAATAATAATTTTTAGGACTGCACATAAGAATTAAGAAAGTAACTTAGGGGGTAGTGTTGAGAGAGTAAGTGATGGTAACAGTAATGTCATGTTTATTGGATGGTTTTGGTCACTGTTTGCCAAAATTTTCATTTTTAAAAACAGATTTATTTGCCAATCTTGCACAATATCTTTGGCAGATTTTTAAAAGAATTTTTGGCAAAGAGTGACCAAAAATATCCAATAAACACAGCATCACCATCCCTCTCTCTCCTCTCTCTCTCTCTCTCTCTCTCTCTCTCTCTCTAGCACTATCCCCAAGATTACTTTATTCTTTCCGGAGAGTATTACTATGAAATTTTATTTACATCAATCCAGAAAGCAATAATGAACAAACTCACATATTGTAGATAGACATTTTTGGGTAGTTTCCTATAACTCCAACCTAAAAAATTGCCATTAAATTGTACTTAGTATTATCTGCATTATTGGGACTACTGTCCCCATCTTCATTGTTATTTGTACAACGTTTCGGCCGATATGCCCTTCAGGTATTTCTTGTTGGACTCAGAACCTTCTCGGACTCGGGGACTTCTCGGACTCAGGAACCTTCTTTTCGAACTCGGGAACTTTCTTGTCATAATTGGGAGCCATCACGGAACTTTGAACCCGTTCACACAAGAAAGTACCCGAGTTCGAAAAAAAGGTTCCTGAGTCCAAGAAGGTTCCCAAGTCCGACAAGAAATACCTGAAGAAGGCTGGAGGGCATATCGGCTGAAATGTTGTACAAATAACAATGAAGATAGGGACAATAGTCCAAATAACGTAGATAATACTAATCATCAAGCCTCATCTCAAACATTCAGAGAAATAGTAAATTGTACTTGGGCATTATTTGAAATGAAGTTAGCTGTTACTAAAAACAGTTTTTATGTTATAGGTTCGATGTTGATATTAAAGATTTGATTTTAATAATTATGTGCTTAGTATTATTGATTTTTGCATTCTTATTTAGTTTCATTAGCTTTCTAATTAAACTACGGAGGGTGCATATACATTTCACATAGCGCTAATAAACTTGGGAAAGGTATACATTCAACTACTCTCCCTCCAGCTATGAGTAAATAGCAAGGAATTGATCAACAGTTCAAGCAATTCTTGTATTGATACTGAATGAAGGATTCTTCTCGAATTAATAGAGGATATCATTAAAACCAGGTTACTGGGCCAGTGGAAAAAAAAGAAAGAAAAAGCAACCAAATTAAAAAAATTTAAAATTTAAAATTTAAAAAATTTAAAAAAAAAATAAAAATAAAAATGTCCCACCTTTTGCTGGTCCTTTTTATTATTTGATCCTTTATCGTCACTACTGCCCCCTCCTCGCCTGTCCCCCTCATTCTGTGTCGCCCCTGGACTCCCAGAGTGACCATCCATCTGCACGATGGTGCTTCCATTGGACTTGCTACTATGGCTGTCATCGTTGTTACATTGGTTAGTCGGCACCTTGTTGGCAGTGTTTTTTGATGGACAGGATTTTGACTGTTTCTGCTGCTGGGGACTCTTTCCATGACTCTGTTCTGGATTGGAGACACGCATGCCTTGTTCAAGGGGCCGATGATGAGCACGCTGTGTACCTTGTGACTGCACATTACTCTGTATAGATGACACTTGGTGATGTCTGTTCAGTTGGTGTTGCTGTAAGGTTTGCTGTTTTAAAATACCTTTCACTTCTTTCTTACTCCCTGCAAAGAGAAAAGAAGGAGAAAAAAAATTGTTAAAAGGGATCAGGTCAATTTTAAAGCATGAGATTATGTAATGTAGTGGCTAACTCCCACCACCAGTTGCCTATTGACATTATGCCTCCAAACATATTCTCATATGACCTCAGACTCAACACAGCAGCCTATATCAACTAGTGCATTGTAACTTTCATTCATTAATATATCAACACTGAAAATTTCATTAAAATCGGATAATTCCCAAGGACCATATGACCTTTAGGCACCCCTTTTGCGATCTCGTTTCATAAGGACATGTTTTTCATTTACACCGTCAAAATCCAGTTGTTTGTTAGGGGTTAGGGTTAGGATTAGGGTTAGGGGTTAGTTTTATAATTTAAAAAAAACACTCTAAAAATCATCTGCTAACAAACAACCAGATTTTGACAGTGTAAATGAAAAACATGTCCTATGAATCGAGATTGCAAAAGGGTGCCTAAAGGTCATATGGTTCAATATATCAACATTGAAAATTTCATTAAAATCAGATAATTCCCTGAATCAACACTAAAAATAACAGAACAACTGTGTAAGTTCCAGGAAATATTTGGAGTTCCAAGCACGTGTTGTACATTTTTCCTCTATTGGATTTGTTTTGTTTTATTTCAGTATTAAAATATGAACCAACATAGACTTGTAAAACATCACGTAGATGCATCAAAGGGGACAATTGGTGATGTTACACCAGTATCCGTACAGATTTCGGGTTTCGCAACATTATATCTGTTCCACCGGTACACCTGGCATGTTATTAGGTCGCCTTTCTAGATTCGCTCTGTGTAATTTTACGAATAGATCATTAATTCTTTAATATTCACTCAGGAATATGTAACAGCCACGCAGAGACATGCTCGGTATTTGTATACAATAGGAGACTTGGAATTACCTAACAAAAAGTTAGTCATTGAATATGTAGCACTTTATTACATTTTAGAGGGTGTCGTCAGTGATGTCAATGCTTGGTTTCTCGGGGAGTTTCTGGATCTCTGAGGAGTGGGAGTCTATCCCCTTTTCACTAGCGCTAGACCAAGGAGATTGTTTTTGTGTCTGAGGTGGAGTGCCACACCTACCATCAGCTTCTTACTTTACCGCACAGATCCCTGTGCTACTCATACTGTGCTGAGTTGATGAGGGCCGGTATCAAACTAGGAACCTTACCGACTAAGGCTCTACCGACTGAGCTAATGTTCTTTAATTATATGACCGTTATCATCTTTCGACATCCTCTCATTAAAAATGTCCAATCATCCAAGAAGAAATGCATAGATGTAAGTTCTGGTGTTGCTTATCCACTGAATTCTTATTTCCCATGACTGTTGTCACCTCAACTAAATAATGAATCATTCTGATTTCATTAAAAAAAAAGAAAGAGAAGAAAAATGACATGATACACAGAAAAATATAATAATAGATAAATAAATAAAGAGAGTAGAAGAAAGATAGAAAGAGGGGCTGAGCGTGCTGAAGCGATAACACTAATCTCTTTCAATCACCTCAGCTAAATAATGAATCATTCTGTTTTTATTATAAAAAAGAAAGAGAAGAAAAATGACATAATACAGAGAAAAGTATAATGAGAAAGAAATAAAGAAAGGAAGAGAGTAGGAGAAAGATAGAGAGAGGGGCTGAGCGCGCGGAAGCGATAACACTAATCCCTTTCAATCAAACATAATGAAAGGATGTTAAAAGGAGGAAAGAAAAAAAAGAGCCATTTGAGTTTGAAACATTATCTGGTGTTGCTTATCCACCGACTTCTTATTTCCCATGAGTATCATCATCAGCTGAATAATGAATCATTCTGTTTTTCTTTTAAAGAAAGAAAAAGAAGAAAAATGACATAATACACAGAAAAATATAATAAGAAATAAATTTAAAAAAGAGAGTAGGAAAAAGAGAGAGGGGCTGAGCGCGGAAAGAAGGGAAGAAAGAACAAAAAATAGGTATTTGCGTTTGAAACATTGGTAACATTGTATGTGAGGAAAGGGGCTGAGCACGTGAAGCAATAACACTAATCTGTTTCAATTGAACAAAATGAAAAAGATGCATTTGAAACATTGTATGTGAGGAAAAGATTAATGGGCCACCTCAGAAGTTATTGACAAATAATTTAACGAAGAAAGGAAATAATGAAACAGAAAAGACGTCAGACAGATTATAGCCATTAAAGATGTTTTGTTTTATTCATTCTTGATGGATATTCAAATTTTTTTAAAACTTGATTTTTTTAAACAAATTGTCTTTTATTTAATGGGACTCTAACAGGTACTATCACCGCAGATCAAAGTTGACTTGGAAATTCAGAGAAAAATAACTTTTATTTATGAATTGGATTTTTTAAAGCACCCCTTTATTTACAAGGACTGGTTGAACATTCATAGACTGATGATGACACTCATGTAATGAGACCAAATGAAGTTTATTTTCAACACAGTTCCCCTTGTGGTCCATTACACTTGTTCACAATGGTGTTGCAGTGCTTAGATTCTCATTGGTCAAAAGAGTCATCAACAACAGATATGACATTATCCTCTAAACATTTCAGACCACCGTTTTTTTTTTCATTTTTCTTTCTTTCTTTTTCTTTTCTTTTTCTTTTTTTTCTTTTTCTTTTTTTTGTTCTAAATTTGCTTCATTTCATAAACAGCCAGCCAATACGACAGAGATTAACCTTTAGATACGGCGGGATTAGACCATTACCCACTGCTGCGTGTGTGAGTGTGTGGGTCACACAAGTGAGACAGACATAAAGCAAAGACAAAAAAAAAAAAAAAAAAAAAAAAACGTTCCAAATGTTTCAAGCTATTAACCACGTGGCCTTCTTAATTGTTGGTAGGTAAAATACAAACTTATCGTTGGGATTGGAAAGGAAGGAAAATGACAACCACCCACCCCTCCCCCACAAAAAAAAAAAAAAAAAAAATCTTGAAGTTTCGTTAACAAATGTTCCTGTTGCGCAATGACCTTTTAAACATGATAGGGGGGGGAGTGCTAGACATTTCATCCAATCTATAAATAGTATTTTCTCATGATGTATGTATGTATGTATGTGTATCTGCCTATCTGTCTGTTTTTAACATTAAATACTCATGAACTTCCTGGAAACAATACAAACATTGTTTTTATTTGAATTCTGTATTTTGACGGTTTTCATTTCTTTTTCCCTCTCACACACACACACACACACACACATACACACACACATATATATATATATATATATATAAACACACACATATGTGTGTGTGTTTTTCCTTCATTTGTATAGATGTTTCATTTCATGTATATATATATATATATAGATATATGTTTTTCTTTCATATATATATATATAAATATATATATATATATATATATATTTATATATACATATAGGGTCTAGTCCCCATGACATAGATACATGTTTTTCTTTCATATAAATAATAATATATATATATATATATATATATATATAACACATGCACATACATATGTGTGTGTGTTTTTTCCTTCATATGTATAGATGTTTCCTTTCATGTATATATATATATATATATATATATATATATAGGGGTAGTCCACATGGCATACATATATGATTTTCTTTCACACACACACACACACATATATATATATATATAATGTATATATAGGGATTCCCCACAGCATAGTGCTTTCCTCCTCATAGGAGCTCCCAGGTGCAATGAATGATAGAGAAGATTGGCGAGAGATTACCATGGATACCCGTGCAGCATGCGTGACATGATGATGATGATGAACCAATAGATTGGACCTGGAGTGGTCGTACTTCGGGCCTAACAAGTACTACCACTCCGGGTCAATGTGAGCCTGGAACTAATGGCAATGAAGGGGTACTCCACACTTACCAGAGCTCCATAATTGGAACTTCACCACTAGCTTCAGTTTTACCATAAGAGCAATGCTGTAGACAATCATATAGGTGCTAGGGACATGACCAGCCGATTGATTGGAGGGCCTCTCCGACCGCCCGTCTACCCAAGTAACAGTGCCATGGCTGCAAACACAACGGGTTGTCACCTACAGACAACAGGTGGCCCAATTGGAAGGAGGTTTTTGTAATCTGAACATTAGCTACATACATGAGAGTAACCTCCCCTTGTTTGTTTCACTTTGATTGGTCGGCTATTTTCATTTCACCGTAAATCTCTACTGAAAATATAAATTTGTTCGAATCAATACAATACAACTGCATGTTTTAACTCAAAAATATCATGAAATGTGTTCTTAATAACAATTAAGTTCATTTCAAATAATGCACAAGCACAATTAAGAACACATTTTATGATAATTTTGTGTTAAAACATTCAGTGGTATTGATTTGAACAAGTTCGTATTTTCAGTGTAGATTTAGTGAAATGAAAACTAAAACATACAGCTTCTCAAAGTGAAAGAAACAAGGGAAGGGTACTCTCATTTATATAACTAATGTTCAGATTACCAAGGTTTTACAGAGGTGCTGTTGGTGTATTGTTTAATACTTAGCTCCTTTTAATTGTTACTTTTTAGGGGTAAAAAAAGAAAATAAATTAAATTGATATTTTTTATCACTTTAATGCAACAATCAATTAAGAAAAACAAGCAATTAGGAACTGAATTTAAGTTTTTGTCATATGTACAAAACAGTTTTTGAAAAATAGAATTATATTTCAAAACACTCAAAAGTTAAGGATTACATTTTTTTTTAATTCTAAAAATTATTTTCCTCTTATTATCTCTTTAGCCACTCACTACCAGGTTTTAAAATTTTTTTAGTCTGGTCATGGACCAGGTACTTTTGCTTATATATATATATATATATATGTATATATGTATATATATATATATATATATATATATATATAGGGGAAGGCCCTATGTCATAGTGGATGTTATTAGGTTCACCTTTGGACTGATATCCTTTGGAAAGGTATAAAGGTATGATCCCCGCAGCTAAAGGTTGAATAATATCATTACTGTTCTACAAGGATGGCTTTGGCATTAGATAACCCACAAACATTGTTATGCCATTAAGCAAAGAAACCAAACCAAATCTCTCTCTCTCTCTCTCTCTCTCTCTCTCTCTCACACACACACACACACACACACACACACACACCGAGTCCAGCACATTAGCCCTTACATCACAGGGACACCTCTGTCCCTCAACAAGGGTTGACATGTCATAGAAGCGTACAAGCAGACATGTAACTGACCAACCAACTGTTTCAACCTCCCTAAAGTTCTCTTTCTCTCTTCTCTCCTCTAATTCCGTTCTCTTTCAGCCTCCCTCTAATCTCTAATCTCTTTCGTTCTCTTTCAACCTCTCTAATTCCATTCTCTTTCAACCTCCCTAATTCAGTTCTCTTTCCCTCCTAATTCCGTTCTCTTTCAGCCTCTCTAATTCCGTTCTCTTTCAGCCTCCCTAATTCCATTCTCTTTCCTCTCTAATTCCGTTCTCGTTCTCTTTCAGCCTCCCTAATTCCGTTCTCTTTCAGCCTCTCTAATTCCGTTCTCTTTCAGCCTCCTAATTCGTTCTCTTTCAGCCTCCCTAATTCAGTTCTCTTTCAGCCTCCCTAATTCCGTTCTCTTTCAACCTCTCCAATTCCGTTCTCTTTCAACCTCTCTACTCACCATGGCAGAAATAAATATTTACTGATGTCAGCCAACAAGAAGTCAGGTATTCCAGACGGCTCCCACCTCCTTTCACTTTGAATCTTCAACTTGATTTAATAACAGCCAGGTGCAAATCAATATCAGATGTACATTCTCTGTTTAAACCAAATAAGTCTATACTTCAATTATACCATACGGATGCTGGCAAATACCATAAATCATGTCACAGATCATTTTGTATTTTTCTTCAATGGGGCATAAATTGTTTTTTTTAAGAACTGGAGCCATCTTAAGCACTACAGTACCAGTTTTTTTTTTTTTAATTATAACAGAATCAGCTGCCTTATTACAAAACCCAGTAAAGCTCTCTAGAGGGGACTTTAACGAACTTTCACCACTGAGTGTAAGGCAATAGCCATCTATTGTTTACAGACCTCAGTTCTCTGGTGATGGTAACATATATCTATCGATGTATGTATTTATCAATTAATTGTTCGCCTCTTACTGACAGTTATCAACGGCCAAGAGGAAAGGAATCAGACTGAAAAGTCAGTAGGGTTTTGCTCTCAGCTTGAAGTAGCTGTTAAATCTAACCACACTGATGAGACATAAACATTGAAACACAGTGTCTGTGGATGACTATATATATATATATTTTTTTGGGAGTATATGTGCTTAATTGAAGTCATACCTAATTTTGAAAGTTAATTAATTAATAATTAACTAAGCGGGCATACATTAATTATTAATTAATTAACTTTCAAAATTAGGTATGACTTCAATTAAGCACATATTCTCCCCAAAATTGTTGGCTAAAAAAAGCCATATCATAAACACATCACTTGTGTATTTACTTCTCATATATATAATATATATATATATGCTAAATCATTCTTAAGTTTGAAGACGATAGTTGACATGTGGTTCTTAACTAAAAGATAAGTCTACTTTTCCTTGCCAAAGAAATGTGACATGCATTGTTTTATCGTTTTTATTCTTTAGTCATTTTTTTAATACAATTCCTTTCAGTGACTCGTAAAATTATCAATTGTATTTCCTGTTTTTTGTTTTAAATAAGCTAACATTATCCCCAAATCCAAGTCCCTATTATAAGATACTCTGGACCATTCTTAAAATGGACAAAAGAAGAACTCAGACAGATTGACCAAAGGAATAGAAAATTAATGACCATGCACAAGGCTCTACACCCTAGAGACGATAGAGATAGACTATATGTATCAAGAAAGGAAGGGGGAAGAGGTTTTGCCAACATAGAGGACTGTGTAGAGGCCACAATCCAATAACTCGAAGACTGCACAAAAAATAACAAAGACAGATTACTTATGACAGCAAACAATAGTAGATGTGACATATGGACAAACAGAAAAACAACAAAAACTAGAAAACAAAAATAGGAAGAAAAACAATTATATGGACACTTCAAACGACAAATCGAAGAGTTTGCACATGAAAAAAAAACTGGACATGGTTAAGAAAAGGAAACCTCAAAAGAGAAACTGAATCACTAATAATTGTTGCACTGAATAATGCCAGAAGGACAAACTATATAAAAGCAAAAATTGATAAGACCCAACAAAATAGTAAATGTAGACTATGCGGTGACAGAGATGAGACTGTACTATGTGAATGTAGCAAATTAGCACAACAAACGAGTACAAAACTAGGCATGACTGGGTTGGAAAGGTGATCCTCTGGGAATTATGCAAAAAATTAAATTTTGACTATACAGCAAAATGGTATGTGCATAAACCAGAATCTATTCTTGAGCACGAAATGCATAAAATTCTCTGGGACTTTGAGATAAAAACAGATCACCTTATCCCAGCAAGGAGACCAGACCTAGTGTTAATTAACAAAAAAGAAAGAACTTTGTCAACTGGTGGATTTTGCAGTTCCAGCAGATCACAGGGTAAGCTGAAGGAAAACAAAAAAATGGACAAATACCTGGACCTTGCCCGAAAACAGAAAAAGTTATGGCATTTGAAAGTCAAAGTGATACCATTTGTAGTTGGTGCACTTGGAACGGTCCCAAAAAGATTGAAAAAAAGATTGGAAAATCTGGAAATAAGAGGGAGAATCAAAACCATCCAGAATACTGCACTGCTGCAATCTGTCAGAATACTCAGATGAGTCCTGGAGACCTGAGGAGACTTGTTGCTACTCAGACTCCAGTGAAAGGCCATCAGCTGATGCTGATTTGAAAAACTCAAAAGGAGTGATTAATAATAATAATAAGAAGAAGAAGAAGAAAAAGAAAAAGAAGAAGAAAAGAAGAAGTATAATAATAATAATGATAATAATAAGAAGAAGAAGAAAAAAAGAAAAAGAAGAAGAAGAAAAGAATAATAATAATAATAATAATAATAATAATAATAATAATAAGAAGAAGAAGAAGAAGAAGAAGACAATTTTAATGATTTATGATTAAATTGATTTCCATGAATGAATTAAATTATTAATTAATAATCATAATGCAATTGCAAATTACGTTCATGAAATTTAATCATTAAATTTTATAATCAGATGTTGTTTGCTCTCTTCATCAGATAACAGATTTTACAAGTATGAAATTTAAAAGATGCACTTGATGTAATGTAAAACAACTTCTTCCTCTTCTACTTTATTGTTAAATTAGATTCATTAGTCCCTTCTCCCCCTATCCATGGGTTAAATAGTACCACTTATTCTATATGAATGGCTTTGGCATTAGATAATGTATTAAGGTTGATTTGCCATTGAATAAGAAATGTTGTGTTTGTGGGAGGATTGTGCTCACATGGGACACCTTCACCAGCTCTGGGTTAAATAGTACTACTGTTTTCTTCTACAAAGACATCTTCGGCATTAAATAACCCACAAGGGTTGATATGCTATTAAATAGCAAAACCATCCAATAAACATAGCTTACCACTAACACTGTGGAATGTTAATAGCTGAACATTCTGCAGTCATGAAAAATACATTAAGAATCTAGATTGAATTATTTAAATTAATGACATAATTTCTGTTGTTTCTCATTTTGTTTTTGAAAAGTGAGAAACTTAAAGATACAGAAAGACCTACACACTCCCCCCCACCACACACATATGCAGCAAAAAAGTTTATACTTACAAGTGATATATATATAGTGGTTATTTTCATAGCATCTGTTAAGTGCTGTACCTACTTCTCAGACATAAGTATCATTCAAAAATTTATTCCAGACTTATATTTATAGAAATGCTAATATTTTCAGCATCTACAGAATATTATATGTACTAGTACAAAATAAAAAAACACCCTCCGGGCGATGTAAAAATAGATTTTTGAAATATATTGCCTGAGGGGTGGGAGTAAAAAAATTCAGTGTCAGCGAGTTTGTACCCTCAGTAAGTAAAATCATCAAATTTATTAAAGGATTAAAAAATAAAACAATTTGAAATGTAAACTTTAAATATGTATTAAAATAAAACAAACTATATATAGATATATAATACCAGTCATGTATTTATTAAAACTTGTTTTAAGAAACAATGAGGACTGTCTAATGCTGCATGTTCAATTTTTGAGTGTATTTATTCTATGTTATGACGATTTTGGGTAATGTGACGTAAGTAGTGATGTAGTTTTTGTTACAGATAAAAACCGGAAGTGAATCTTCATTATTAATAGAGATGTACCAACTTTTATATCTACACTAGCAGCGGCTACCCTGTGTGGCTAGGGTAGAGGGGGATGTTTTTTAAGTTAGTCCCACAGATCCATTATTACTGAATCGTGAGTTGAATCTTCATGGGATGCCCCATTTAAATATTAATAAAATAGACCTTGCATTGATCCAGCTACTTTGAAAAGAAATGTTAGTGTCTATTATCTAAAATATTAAATGAAAAAAGAAATCCATGCTGTTATCATTTAAATTTCATTTTTTAATTATCTTCACTAATATAAATCAAATCTCTATTATTTTTGCTCAAAAACCAGGTGATATTTAATGTGTATATATATTTACTTTGTCATTAATTGTTTTATTTTAGAAGTTTCCTCCGGACATACATATACACACAACTGCCCTTTATATATGTATAGATGTTTTTTTTCTTTGAAGCATCATCTTTAAAATTTAACCCATCTCAGAAGAATCAGTCTCTTGTAATGATAAAGCCTATCAAACTATCAAATTTTTAGCATTCAAGTTCAATTTGAAAGAGAGAGAAAGATAGGAACACACACACACACACACACACACACACACACACACACACACACACAAACACAAGGAACTTGGCAGACGAAAATTCTGTCAGGTTTCGCTCCCAGCTAGATCTTTGATGTTACAAAAAAAGAAAATCTCTTTTAATATTTGTATGTATTTACCCAGCCCCTCCGCTATGAGCAGCATGTGACACCAGACCAATTTATTCAATTTGATGTTTGTTTGTTTATTGATTTTAACAGTATATCAACCCGTCTGGGGTTATGTCATGCCTAATGGTTAGGAAGTTATACATATTGTGTATTTATATTTATACTTTTTAGTAATTGGTTTTAACAATGTGTTAGCATTATTGGGGATTATGTTGTATGGTATTGATTAGTTTCATGTCTATATTTTATGGTATATTTTTATTTCCTTCAAAAAGGAGAGAATATCCTCCATGTTGACATTTTCAAACAGATCTTTCATATTGTTTGCTTTAAAATAATGGTTTCTGATGTGAGCAAGAAACCTGCATTCCATGATTAAGTGTTTAACTGTCAAAGGTGTTTGACATGTTCCACATTGTGGTTGTTGTTCTTGTTTGAGTATATAGGAGTGTGTTAGTCTTGTATGACCAATGCGTAATCGGGACACAATGACCTGTTCCTTTCTAGACTTGGTTTCCAGCCTCCAAAGCTGGTTTGAATTCAAAGTTTTTTTCTCCTAGACTGGTTGCCTTTATCATCATAATCATCATCATTAAGTCATGCTGATAGCTTGGATACAATATGACTCTTCTCGCAACCCATCCCTCTCGGATATCACCCCTGGCAAGTCAGAATCTGTACAGAGCTAATTGATGTAAGTTTTTGCTGGTTGGCCTACACTGGTCAAGCAAAAACATAGTTTCAAGATATTTTTGTTAATTAAAATAGAAGAGTTTATATATGTTGCATTAAGAAGTTAACTCTTTGCCTACCAAATTTCCCCCATGGTTGTATCAAATTTTCTTGATATTTTTTACTTGTATGTTACCCTATTGCAAAAGGATCAAGTACCAGTCTCAGAGTTGGTTCACAAATAAAACAAAAAATGGCAGAGGTATTTGCGTTGTGATTTTTCAGTGTAATCAAGTGACACACACAAGAACCACTGCCAGTGGCTTATGGTAGGAACACAGTGGTGGGAAAGTGACTGTGAGTGGCTTAAAGTAGGCAAAGAGTTAAGAATCAACAAGTAAAAACTATAAAAATGTTCTTATAGCCATTATCAGTCTTGACAGAGATCATAATAATGATCATCATTTTGTATATGAACTGATATTGTTATGATCCTATCATATGCAAATGTCTGTTTGCCAACCTCTCTATGTGGGCCAAATGGTAGGTATGTGCCTAAATTTAGTAACTTTATACCTATAACAAAATAAGAATAAAAGTACCAAGTTTATTGATGACTTTTTCTTCTTCTTCTTTTTCTTTTTCTTCTTCTCTTCCTCCTCCTCCTTCTTCTTCTTCTTCTCTTCCTCCTCCTCCTCCTTCTTCTTCTTATTATTATTATTATTGACTCCTTTTGAGTTTTTCACATCAGCATTAGCTGATGGCCTTTCACTGAAGTCTGAGTGGCAACAAGTATCCTCAGGTCTCCAGGACTCTTCTGAGTATTCTGGCAGATTGCAGCAGTGCAATATTCTGGATGGTTTTGATTCTCCCTCTTATTTCCAGACTTCTTCTTCTTCTTCTTCTTCTTCTTCTTCTTCTTCTTCTTCTTCTTCTTCTTCTTCTTCTTCTTCTTTTCTTCTTCTTCTTCTTCTTCTTCTTCTTCTTCCTTCTTCTTCTTCTCTCTTCTTTCTTCTTCTTCTTCTTCTTCTTCTTCTTCTTCTTCTTCTTCTTCTTCTTCTTCAAGACAATCCAAAATGACATCTGGTATTGTTCACTCCTTCTAATGCTTTGTGAAAAACAATCCCCTATCTTCTTCAGTCTGGTGCCAGAAACCTTTCAACCATTCAACTTGAGTTCTCAAAATTCATCCTGAATACGTACCCACCTCCTTGCTGTATTATCTTGCTTACAAGCATTGTAAGGGCTGGATTATTCACATATGACTCCTGTCCTGGGTATGAAACACAACTACACCTTAGAGTAGCCATCTTGTCTGAATGTGTATCTAATAATAACAATGAGGGCAACAGTCTGCAAAATCTAAAGAATACATACTTCCTGTATGTTTGTTAGTTTTATTATGAGGGTGTGACAAAAAGTAATGCCATTTTGTTTAGGACAGGTATAATTACCAACACAGGAACATGTATCATACATCAAAATGTAGCTGGTCCTCTGTGGATCACATCCCTACTTCTCCTCATAGTCACTGTTTCTCTCAATAGCAATGTTCTACCTTCGAATGAGAGCATATATCCCTATCCCATAAAATTCTGCTGACTGTTCTTTGAGCCACTTTTTCACTACAGATTTCACTTCCTCGTCACTGGAATAATGTTTGCCTCTCTTTCATGGGGCATGGTAATTATACCTGTCCTAAACAAAATGGCATTACTTTTTGACTCACCCTCATAATAAAGCTAACAAACATAAAGATAGTATGTATTCTTTAGATTTTGCAGACTGTTGTCCTCATTGTTATTGCTAGATATACATAATTTCAGCTGATGTGCCCTCCGACTATTTTCAGGATGCCCTCTCGGCTGGGGCTGTAGAATACACCAACTTCACCTCTGCAGAAGGGTAAAATCCCCCCCCCCCATGTTGGCTGTGGGTGGCGACCCATGAAATTTAAGGATGGAATCCTGGTGGCTGAGCAGTCCATCACGCAACACTCCATTACAGCATCTAATGGTGAAGTTCCAATTTATGAACTCTGGGGAATGTGGAGTACCCCTTCATCACCATTACTCCCAGGCCCACTCTGACCCAGAGAGGTAGTTCAAATTCTGGACAAATAATAATGCTAATACCCTTGGGAAAAATCTGAATTCAAACCTGTGAAATATTTCTTTTGAGGCTATTCAAAATGGCAGCAAATGGCTTGAACAGAGGTCTGTCATTAAATTGTTGTGTACGGAGAAGAATATTTTATCAAAAACTGTTTACAAATGGGCAAAATATGGGTTTGCCACTACATGTCTGAATCAAAAAGACAGTCCATTGAATGGAAACAGACTAACATTCTAGTAAAGAAAAAGTTCCGAGCACAGCAGTCAGTAAAGAAGGTCAAGCTGACAGTCTTCTGGAACATGAAAGGACTCATCACTACTGATTTCCGGGAAACTTTGCTACCTATTGCCAACTCCTTAATGCAAAATTCATGGCTACATCCTGGAAGAATTTCCGTTTTATTTTATCAAAGGATATACTAATGCTAATATTGTATGAGGGTGAGTAAAAAAATAATGCCATTTTCTTTATTTCATGTGAAGTTTTTTTATAAAACTAAGGCCTACATTGAGACCCTATAGAGACTCAGAGCAAGAATCTGACAAGTTAGACCCAACTTGCAATTGACAATGTCTCCTGAAAGAGGGTTTGAGAGGCAAACATTATCTCAGTGACTAGGAAGTGAAATCTATAGTGAAGAAGTGGCTCAAAGAACAGTCAACAGAATTTTATGGGGCAGGGATATATGTTCTCATTCGAATGTGAAACATTGCTATTGAGAGAAACGGTGACTATATGGAGAAGTAAGGATGTGATCTATAGAGGAACAGCTTCACTTTGATGTATGATACATATTCTTGTGTTGGTAATTATACCTGTCCTAAACAAAATGGCATTACTTTTTGACTCACCCTCATAGTAGACTAAAAGAAAACATACTAATGTACTAAACATATTGTTTAGACATGAAAAGTTTGTTTCTTAAGAGAACTTTCAGGTAAGAAAATATGAAAGAGACATAAAAACCAGTCTGTAAATGATTTACCTGTTATTTCTGGAATTCTGACAGGTAAAATGAGGAACAGGGGTGGGAGATTACAATGACTAATCCCGTCAGAATTTTAAAGGGATTTCTTTCTTTTCTTTCTTTCTTTCTTTTCTCTCTTTCTTTCTCTCTTCATATATGGGTCATTCTATCTATCTTGCTTTCTGTCTTTCTATCTCATAACAGTCGTTCTGTTCATTTTTTCTTTGTTTTCTTTTTCTTTTTCTTTCTTTCTTTCTTTCTTTCTTTTTGTCTTTTTTTCTTTTTCTCTTCATATATGCGCCATTCTCTCTTATCTTGCTGTCTGTCTTTCTTTCTATTTCATAACAGTCATTCTTTCTTTCTTTCTTTCTTTCTCATAAGAGCCATTCTGTCCTTTTTTATATGTTTTCTTTTTCTTTCTTTCTTTCTTCATATATGGACATTCTTTCTTTCTTTTTTTCTTTCTCATAATGGCCGTTCTATTCTTTTTCAGTTTTATTGTTCTTTCTTTTCTTCCTTCACATATGATTCATTCATTCATTCATTCTTTTTTCTTTCTTTTCCTTTTTTGGCTTATTTCTCTATTTTTCACTTTGTTCCAACATTCTGTATATTATTTCTTTCTTTTGCTTTCCTAATTTTCTTCCTTCCTTTCCTCCCCCTTTCCTTCCTTCTTTCTTCTTTCTTTATTTCTTCCTTCCTTTTTCCTTCCTTTCCTTTTTCTTCTTTCTTTCTTTTTTCTTTCTTTCCTTCTTTCTTTCCTTCCTTTTTTCTTTTTTTCTTTAATATTTTTTCTCTCGTTCCTCTATTTTGCACTTTAAATAAAGTAAATTTATGTAAATAAACATCATTTTCATCACCTATTCCATTGCATTGTCAATTGCCTTCTTATTTCTATTCTAAACACATACGTACAATGCTTCAAGCAAACTATAAAACCCATATATATATATAGATAGATAGATAGATAATATGTAGACTTACAATTGAGATGGGTAATCTGATCTGTGTGTTAAAGCATCTTGGAGTTGACAGAAGATGTGGCGCTCCACCTCAGCAAAAATAATCTCCCTGGTCTAGCAGAAGCAAAAAAGGAATATACTCCCTTGCTGTTTGGCTGATACCAACAACAAGCCACTTTGCAGACTTTACTTTAAAATTGTTGGAGTGCCCCAAAGTCAGTATCAACCAGACAGCAAGGGAGTCTATCCCCTTTTCACTAGTGCTAGACCAAGGAGATTGTTTTTTAGTGTCTTGGAGCGCCACACCTACCATCAGCTCCTCACTTTATTGCACAGATCCCTGTGCTACTCATACGCTGAGTTGGCAAGGGCCGTTATTGAACCAAGAACCTTGTGATTCCTAGCCGAACACTCTATTACTGAGCTAAACAGGCCCCTATATATATGAGGTTAAGTAATAAGTAATTAAAACATATATATATATATATATATATATATATTAAGAAACACAGTCTAATGAAGCCAGTTAATATTGATGGAAATAATTTATAACTGTTCATATGAATGGTATTTAAGCCTTTTCTTTGCAAAATGTATTTCTCTGTATATAATTTCCAAATTATAGTGCATTGAGTTCTCAAATTGGACTATACAAACCTTGTGGGTCCCTGGCAGATGCACTACCAACTGACTACTTAGCAATACACTACCTGCTAAAAATGATAGGCTGTGCCTATCTATTATGTAACACTCGTTCTATTTTGTTGTGTATTTTTCTATTTTGAAGGCATATTGCTTAGAATTTCTTTCTTTTCTGACACTTTGACGTCTTCTCTGATCTATCCAGATGTTTTTCTTTCATAAACTTCCCATTCTGTTTATATTTGCATCAAGTTTTAGACACGGCTGACTGGGAATGACTGACATCCTCTCACCCCACCCTGTGTCGGATCCCCTTTCTTGAAAGAGTTTTATAGTCTCTTAAACTGGTTTTAATTGTCAGTTCTCTTGGGGGAGCCTCTTGATGTTTACCCAGCCCCACAACAAAGGGTAGGATGTGACACAAGGTCAGTTTTTAACTCTGCTTACTTTAAACTAATCCCAGCAGCTCTCACACTACTGCGAAGAAAAATACAAAAACTGATGGTTAGTTCATTATAATTGGGCAGAAGGGATAGCTCAGTTGGTAGAGCATTCGGCTAGAAACCACAAGGTTGCTAGTTCGATACCGGACCTCGCCAACTCAGTGTATGAATAGCACAGGAATCTGTGCAGTAAAGTAAGGAGCTGATGGTAGGTGTGGCGCTTCACCTCATATGCAAAAACAATCTCCTTGGTCTGGCGCTAGTGAAAAGGGGATAGACTCCCCCACTGATTGGCTGATACTGACTTTAGGCCACCCCGACGACTTTACTTTGAGGACCTTAGCTCAGTCGGTAGAGCGTTCGGCTAGAAACCACAAGGTTCCTAGTTCGATACCAGCCCTCGCCAACTCAGCATATGAGTAGCACAGGGATCTGTGCGGTAAAGTAAGGAGCTGATGGTAGGTGTGGTGCTCCACCTCAGACGCTAAAAATATCTCCTTGGTCTAGTGCTAGTGAAAAGGTGATAGACTCCCTCGCTGTTATTTGAATATAATGAGTTCTGAGGTGAATAGAGAGTGAACTTTGAAATATCCCATCGTACATGTAGAATATGCCAAGAAAATTTGGTACAGACATGGGGGAAATTTGGAAAGCAAAGAGTTAATATTTGATTACTCACTTTCAGGATTAATATCAAAGGACAAGTCACTTCCTTAACTCTTTGCCTACTTTAAACCGCTCACCACGGCTCTCCCACCACTACAATCCTACCACAATCAAAGCACAAAAACTGTTGGGCAGTTCATTATATATATACTTACCAACCCCTCCGCATGAGCAGGATGTGACACAAGGTCAATTTCTTAAGCGGAGTTTAACAGGTTTGAATTCAGAGTTTTCCTTCTCCTAGACCGGTTGCCTAACCAAGGTTAAAGAGCCCAGTCTGCCCTACTATTTATCCATAGCTGGAGGGAGAGGAAAAATCCATACCTTTCCCAAGGGTATTAGTGCTAAGTGAAATGCAATCACCACATCCAGGAATTGAACTCGGGGCGACGAGTCCAGTTCATTATAATTGGGCAGAAGGACTCAGATTACAATCATAATAGGACTTATTTAGAATGAGTTCTGAGGGAAATAGATGGTGAACTTTGAAATATTCTATCATACAAGTAAAGAATACCAAGAAAATTTGGTACAGCCAAATTTGGTAGGCAAAGATTTAAGCAAGAGTTCTCCAGTATACAAATACATTAGGAATCAGTTTTCTTTCAGTTGCCCAAAACTGGTGTTAAAATGATAAACTAATTAAGTTCCCTTTCTTTTATCAAAATAATATGGACAATTTGTTACATAATCATTAGATACCTAATGATTATGACAATAGTGTAGAAATCATATCAGTACAGCTGATGGCCTTGAGAGTGAGTGACAGCATTTGACCTCACTCTGACCTTGCTTTCTGGGGATAGACCGTGAGAACCCCATAGAAAGCCCCCTTCCGGTTTAAGGGGTAAGCAACTCAATCAGTTAGAGTTAGAAGTTAGAAGCCAAGCTAGCAAGATGTAAGGATCCGCGCGCATTGTCTGGTCTGGGGTTTATGAATAAAGTAACATCAAAAGTAAATCGAAGTCTTGTGGTTATTACTAAAAGCTAACAATGACACAGAGCTTCTGATAACAAGAAATCCCTAGCAACAAAAACCAGACACGGAATCCTCAAGAGAAGACCAGACGAGACCTTAGAAGATACACCAGACCAAAATAGATGATAGAAGAACCAAGCCGGCCAGAAGAATAGACGACAGAGTAAGAAGTAAGAGCAGTATATAACATATAGATATTTAGTGCCGGTAAAGAAGGGCAATATAACAAATTTATATGGTTAAATCAAACTTAACGGACCTAAATTCCACTATTGTATGTCACCCTGCCAAAAAAAACAAAAAAAAAAAAAAAATCAGGGAATAAACCGAATTTAATGACATTTTCAGTGTTGATATATTAATGAATAAAAGATATAATGCACCAGTTATTTTATCTAAAAACTTCTACATTTTTTCACGTCGGTTAACTTTGAACCACATATCTTTGAGGCAACACAGATTCTCAAAGATACGTAGTTCAAAGTTAACTGACCTTTATTAAATTTGGTTAATTACCTGATTTTTTTTGCGGGGGGGGGGGGGGGGTCTTTCGGCAAGGTGATATACGATGGTGGAATTTAGGTTCGTTAAGTTTGATTTAAACAATTTATATTATAATGAAATTATATTCAAATGTAGTAGTAAAATCTATATGGAGTGGCCTATAGTCAGTATGAGCTGAACAGTGATGGAGTCTATCCCTTTTTACTAGCACTAGACAGGGAGATTATTTTGCTGAGGTGGAGAGTAACACCTACCATCAGCTTTACCGTACAGATCAGATTACCCAAACAATGCTACTCATGCGCTGGGGACTGATATCAATCAGGGAACTTTGCAATTCCTAAAAGGATGTCTATTGATTTTACTAAACTGGTCCTAGATATTTAAGACACGCGGGACACTGCTGGAGAAGCAAGGACGAACTCATAAGCAACGTCCTCCTGTGGAAGCCAGCACATAGGCATGCCAGTGTGGGCCGACCAGCAAAGATGTACATTGATCAGCTCTGTGCGGATGCGGTATGCTGCAGAGGACCTCCCGGGAATGATGAGCAATAGGGATGGATGGAGAGAGATTATCATGGATATCCGTGCCAACAGCACGACTTGATGATGATGATAATATATATATTAGGGGTGGCCAAATGTCAGTATCAGCCAGACAATGAGGGAGTCTATATAATATAAATATTCTGGGAAAGATGTTAGGAATGGAATGTAAGGTTATCAGAACGAAATTTCCATTTCAAATTGTTTTATTTTCTTTTTTACTCCTTTAATAAATTTGATGATTTTACTTACTTATGGTAAAAATTCTCAGATATTGAATTTTTAAGTCCCACTCCCTCAGACAATATTTTTCAAAAATTAATTTTTACACTACCCGGAGGGTATTTTTTTTTTTTTTTTTTGCTAGTGTGTACATAATGAAGCAATCTCAAATTTAATTTACAAGTTTATAAAAGCAAACATGTTCACACTTTCCCTAATCAAAATAATTCATCAAGCGAGATAACTATTACAGTTAATTATAAGAAAAATTCTATTAATTGAAGTTGACTAGACATGGAACTTAATGACCGCCAAAGACAGCCTTTAGATAAGTTATTAAGTCCAAGAGCATTCTCCTTTAGCTGCTGTTAATTTGCTAATCTGCCTAATCCTAATTTGCTTAATCCTAATTAGCTAATTTGCTTAATCTTAATCCTCTGGAATATTATACATTGAAAACAGATATCTCACTTGCATTTTTAGACTCATGCTGATATTCGTTTCAGTAATGAAATTCTCAAGGCGATTCCATATTTTTTTCCTCTATTGATGAGGAAAAAAAACATACTATTATTCATTCATCATCATCATCATCATCATCATCATCAGGTCATGCTGAGAGCATGGATATTCATGACTCTCTCTCTCTCTCTCTCTTTCTCTCTCTCTTGACAACTCTCCCTATTGGTCATCAACCCTGTCAGGTCCTCAGTGCAGCATCCAGAATCTGCACAGAGCTGATTGTTATTGGTTTTTACTGGTCGGCATACACTGGTGTGTCCAAATGTAGTTGTCCAAAATGAGTATGTCACTTATGAGTTTGTCCTTGCATCTAGAAAGGAACAAGTCATTATGTCCCGATTATGCATTGGTCATACAAAACTAACGCACTCTTATATACTCAAACAAGAACAACAACCACAATGTGAAACATGTCAAACACCCCTGACAGTTAAACACTTATTGATGGAATGCAGAATTTTTGCTCCCATCAGAAACCATTATTTTAAAGCAAACAATATGAAGGATTGTTTGAAAATGTTAACATTGGAGATATTTTCTCCTTTTTGAGGGAAATAAAATTATACCATAGAATATAGACATGAAACAAATCAATGCCATACAATATAATTCCCAATAATGCTAACACATTGTTAAAACCAATTACTAAAAGTATATATATGAATGCACAATATGTATAACACCCCAACTGCTAGGCATGATATAACCCTGGACGGGTTGATATGCCGTTAAAATTAATAAAAAAAACAACCATCATGTGATGGTTTATGTGATAGGGGGTTAGTGGCCTTATAGCTCCTTCCTTGGGGGAGCTGCTTCCAAGATGCGTTCAAGACAGCATCCAGCACCCTTGTGTAGTTACCATCTAGCTTCTTCTATGAACATTTTGTTAGGGTCCAATATTTACCTGAATAATTTAATTCAATTTGTTTGCGTGTGGCTTTCTGTAAACAAAGCAACATGGTTACCAGCAACTAACGCTCATTGCCAAATCCTGGATGAGACTGGTTGCATTTCACATAGTGCTAATACCCTTGGAAAAGGTATTAATCCAGCCATTCTCCCTCTAGCTATAGTTAAATAGTAGGGCAGACTGGATTCTTTAACCTTGGTGTGGCAACTGATTTAGGAGGAGCAAAACACTGAATTCAAACCTGTCAAACTCTGCTTAAAAATTGACCTTGTGTTTCATCTTGCTTGTGTGGAGGGGTTAGGTAAACACACACACACACACACATACACACACACATATATAATATATATATTACTACAACCTATGGTTAACGCTATCTCACTTAATGAGACAATAGTAAGCCAATATATATATATTTACCAACCCCTCCGCACGAGCAGGATGCGACACAAGGTCAATTTCTTAAGCTGAGTTCAGCAGGCTTGAATTCAGAGTTTTCCTTCTCCTAGACCGGTTGCCTAACCAAGGTTAAAGAGCCCAGTCTGCCCTACTATTTACCCATAGCTGGAGGGAGAGTAGGATTCATACATTTCCCAAGGATATTAGCCAATATAGTAAGCCAATATATAGAGTATTATTAGGAGAGGGCTCAATATCTGTGATAGAGCAATATTGATAATAATTTAATATATGTTAGTTTTTATAATATTTAATTGCAAGGAGACTAATCTGCAGATTAGTTTCCATGCGATTAGATATATACAAAAACTAACATATACTTATTTATTATTATATGTACAAGGTGTGTCAAAAAAGTACAGATTTTAAAGCTGTATTTACCAAGATAGGAATGAACAATAAAAGTAACGTTAATTTTTCAGAATACAAGGTGTGTCAAAAAGTACAGATTTTAAAGCTGTATTTACCAAGATAGGAATGAACAATAAAAGTAACGTTAATTTTTCAGAATACAAGGTGTGTCAAAAAGTACAGATTTTAAAGCTGTATTTACCAAGATAGAATGAACAATAAAAGTAACGTTAATTTTTCAGAATACAAGGTGTGTCAAAAAAGTACAGATTTTAAAGCTGTATTTACCAAGACAGAAATGAAGAATGAATGGAATGTTAATTTTTCAGAATACAAGGTGTGTCAAAAAAAGATGTGCCGAAAATCTCAATACTTTTTTGCACACTTTGTATATATATGTATATATTTATATTCATATATATATGTGTGTGTGTGTGTGTGTGTGCAGATGTGTCTGCATGTGTGTTTATGTGTTATATGTGTGTGTGTGATCAGTCAGTGTTAACTTCTGTCTCTCCGTATCAACTTAATGTCTTTTTTTTTAAGGCAAAACAAATATTTGATTTGCTTTTTGCTTTCTTTTCAAAAATGAAATCTTTAACACAAATGATGAAAATTCAAAAATAAAGCAAAACAATTTGTCTTTTCTTTTTGTTTTGTTGAACTCATATTAAATACGAAATATGTTTATATGTAATAGAAACTATTAAGATGAGAAAGTAGCGGTCAGTTTGGATGCAACGGACCCAAAATCGATTCCTCCTAAAAAAGACAATTTTTTTCCCCAGGAATCGTAATTCATGCAGCATGCTCTATGACAAGCAAATAAAATCTTTATAAAAGTTTTATAATAAAGACAGAAAAAGAAAAGTAGAATCAAGGATTTTAAAAATTTGAATTAAAAAAGAATTGATTAAAAAAAAGTACTATGTGCAGTAAATAGTGCAAATATTTTTTGTCTTTTTTTTTTTTTGAGTTTGGCAAGCAATTCAAATGTGATTTTGGAAAAAAGTGTGGGAAATTTTTGGTGGGTGGGTTGATATAGGAAGGATGAAATACCAGCAAACTTTGAACCATAAACCCATGAAAGAGGTGAACAAAAAATATGAGTGTCATAAGTTCAAATTTTTTTTTAGTCTCTTTCATTCTAACTATTTTTAAAAGAATATCTTACAGTGACTGTTCTTGTTTTTTATAGATTCAGTGGTATACCTGTACCATCAAGGTATACCTCTACCATCAAGGGTATACATCAGTGTACATCTATGCCATCAGTGCTGTATCAGTGCCTGTGCCATCAATAATATATATATTTACCAACCCCTCCGCACAGGCAGGATGTCAATGTCAATTTCTTAAGCGTAGTTTAACAGGTTTGAATTCAGAGTTTTCCTTCTCCTAGACTGGTTGCCTAACCAAGGTTAAAGAGCTCAGTCTGCTCTACTATTTACTCATAGCTGGAGGGAGAGTAGTTGGATTCATACCTTTCCCAAGGGTATTAGTGCTATGTGAACTGTAACATCGTGCAAGATTTGACCTCGGGTTGACAAGTCCATTTTCTATGACTCTATTCATTAGACCACACCAACCAACAAAACTGCATCCAGGGGTGAGACTCCAGTGCTAGAACTCTAAGGAGTGTAATGTCTCCCCTATTTTGACAATACTCCAAGAGTGGTTGTACCTATCAGAGTACCATCTGTGGGACAAATATATATGTTGGTGATAATTGATAAAATGATACTAAAATTTGGACCAAGTAACCAATAAGCACCCCAAATCATTAACTCAAAGAAAGGTTCACATTTTAACTCATCACCAGTAAGTTTTGCTTTCAAATATTTGAAAATAAACGAACAGACGATTTTTGCAATTATATTGTATGTGACAAAAACAAATTTTACAAATTCTGAATGACATCCTTTTAATCAAATAAGCATAAAAATATTTTGTAAATAAAAACTGTATTTTTATTTAAATAAACATAATTCCATTTCTCTTCCAATTAAGTAAAACCTTTTTTAGTATAAAAAGTATTTTTTTAAATCATCATAAGTGTTGAAAAATAAGTTGATGAGTTAAAATATGAACCTTTCATTCGGGGTGCTTATTGGTTACTTGGTCCTAAAATTTCTTAATGCATTAGCACTTAATGAATTGATATAGTAACTAAGTTTGAAGTGCTTACTCTTTTGAAGTGATAGTGTACTTTATTAATATATTAGCTCTTAAAACATTTATATTGCAACTAAGTACAAAGTGTTTACCTGTTTAAAATGATTGTGAACTTAATCAATATATTAGCTCTTAAAACAATGATATTTTAACTAAGTGCCAACACGGGAGATGCAAGGGGCATGTATGAGGGCATTTAAGAGCTACAGGCCCACCCATAAGAAAGACTGCACCTCTAAAAGATAAAACAGGAGGAGTCATCACTGACAAAGGGAAGCAGCTGCAACAGTGGGTTGAGCACTACCTGGAACTGTATGCAATGAAGTGACAGAAAAGTCCCTAAATGTCCCATCTGATATACTGGCAATGAATGAGCTGGATACACTACCAACGATGGAAGAGCTTGACAAAGCCATTGACCGCTTAGCTGATAAGAAAGCAACAGGGAGTGACAGCATACCGGCAGAGGTCTTGAAAAGCAGGAAAGCAGCGCTGCTCTAACCACTACATGAACTACTCTGCAGCTGCTGGGAACAAGGATACATCCCTCAGGACATGCGGGACATCACCATCGTCACCTGATACAAGAACAAAGGAGATCGAAGCAACTGTAACAATTACCAGGGCTTTTCCCTCCTCAGCATAGTTGGAAATGTCTTTGCTCGTGTTATACTGGCGTATCTACAGACCCTTGCATCTCGCATATAACTAAGTATAAAATGATTACCTGTTTGAGATGCTGGTGCACTTTATCAATACATTTGCTCTTACAAGAGGAAAGTGTGCACCCATTTAAAATGGAAATAGACATGTTGATCCAAGATCACATCCTGGACAAGTCTGTTTGCATCTCACATAGCGCTAATACACTTGGGAAAGGTATGAATCCAACTATTCTCTCTTCAGCTATGGATAAAAAGTAGGGAGGTCTGGGCTCTTTAACCTTGGTACTGAAATTATTTGTGTGAAGTGATGACTGACAGCAACAACTATAATCAATTTCTACAACCACAAGAGTCCCCAGACACGGTCTTTTGCCTGTAACACTATTATAGTAGTCCTTGCTCAAGCCGTCAAAAGTTCACTCATTCAAACGTTAAGAAGATCAAAAACACAACTGTCCGTGGTGTGTGAAGGTAGGCCTTAAATAACAAGTAACTGCTCTTCCCAAGATCACACGCCCGAGTTAATCACACTCAATGCTGCAAAATGTGCATATTCAACAGGGATGACAGTAGTCTGACTACAAGCCACTCCTCATGACAAGGATTTGGTTTGGTTTGTTTTGGTTTGTTTTACGGCTTATCAACCTCAGTGGGTTATTTAATGCCGATAAAGTTTTGAAATAAATCAATTCTTAATGGATAATACAATTTTTTTTTATAAACACATTTTTCTATTTAACCCATAGATGGGTCCCTAACAGGTACTACCACTCCGGGTCAGAGTGGACCAGGGAGCAATGGTGATGAAGGGGTGCTCTACATTCCCCAAACCTGGAACCTCACCATCAGATAGAGTTTAACGTCATTCCCAGGACATGTAGACCCGCAGCCACCGCCTTCTAGCACCCATATGATAAAAAGGGGTTGGGGCTTGCTATTAGGGCAATAGGGTTGGGAAAATCATATAGGTGCTAGGGCTTGACGTAACCAGCCGATTGATCGGAGGGGGCCTCTCCGACCGCCCGTCTAGCCCAAGATAGGGCCAAAGTGGAGTATTGCATGTCATGAACTGCTCATCCACCTGGGCTCTATCCTTAAACATCACGGGTCGCCACCCATGGCCAACAAGTGGCCCCATTGGGGGAGTCTTACCCCTCTGCAGAGGTGCAGTCAGTGCATTCTAATGCCCCACCGACAGGGCGGTCATCACAAGGAGGCTGTGAATTCAATATCTGTAGTCACTCACTACACCCCCCGCCCCCTCGCACAAGCCAGACATATACAGATGCATTTAGTTCTGGGAGGTAGGTAATCTTCTAATTCACAGTACAGCAACTAGTCTAGGAGAAGGAAAACTCTAAATTCAGACCTGTTAAACTTTGCTAAAAAAATTGAGCATGTGTCACATCCTGTTCATATGGGGGGGGGGGGGTGTAAATATATATATATATATATATATATATATATATATATATACTCATCCGTTGTTTACAGACTTGAGTTCTCTGGTGATCGTAAACATACATCTTCGTAAGTATGTATCAATTAATTGTTCACCTCTTCCTGATAGTTGCTGATAACTGTGAGGGTAAGGAGCTCAACAGACAAAAATTCAGTCGGGTTTCGCTCCGAGCTAGAAGTAGCTGCTAAAGTCGAGCCGCACTGAAGAGACATAAACATTGAAACACTGTGTCTGTGGTTAGCTCAGTCGGTAGAGCGTTCGGCTAGAAACCACAAGGTTCCTAGTTCGATACCTATCCTCGCCAACTCAGCGTATGAGTAGCACAGGGATCTGTGCGGTAAAGTAAGGAGCTGATGGTAGGTGTGGTGCTCCACCTCAGATGCTAAAAACAATCTCCTTGGTCTAGCGCTATTGAAAAGGGGATAGACTCGCTTGCTGACTGGCTGATACCGACTTTAGGCCGCCCCGACGACGACGATATATATATATATATATATATATATATATATGCTATAAAGACAAATTGAAGGACTATTTGAAACACCTCAATATTAACCTGAGTGCTTGGGAAAATCTAGCATCAAATCGGAAAGAATGGTGTAAGACATGTTTCGCTAGATTAAAGAGCTTTGAAGAAAATAGTCTGAAGCATCGAGATCAGCTCTGTCTAACTTTAAAACAAAAACATCTGTCAGTGTGGCTTCATAGCTCGCAGCAAAGCTGGGCTGCTATCACACTCAAGGAAACACAAAATGTCTTCTTGACAGAATGTACAACATGGGAGGAAACAAATCACACACTGCTGACCCTCATCTATCGTTGACGATAGGAGAGTCCATTATATATATATATATATATATATATATATATATATATATATGATTACGCTGGTTATATATATATATATATATATATATATATATATATGACTGGAGACTAAAATTGTTAAACTGACTTCAGAATAAGATGACATGCCATAAAACCAACCAACCAGCCAATGAACTGGGCTCTTTAACCTTGGTACAGCAACCAGTCTAGGAGAAGGAAAACTGTGAATTCAAACCTGTTAAACTTTGCTAAAGAAATTGACTTCATTTAGGGATATATATATATATATATATATATATAATTGGAGACTAAAATTGTTAAACTGACTTTGGAATAAGATAACCCAGAATGAGTTGACATGTCAAGTGATTGGTAATATACATTTTTGTACTATGTATAATTAAAGACCACAATTATTAAACTGACTTCAGAATAAGATAACCCAGAATGAGTTGACATGTCAAGTGATTGGTAATATACATTTTTGTACTATGTATAATTAAAGACTACAATTATTAAACTGACTTCAGATTAAGATAACCCAGGATGGGTTGACATGTCAAGTGATTGGTAATATACATTTTTGTACTATGTATAATTAAAGACCACAATTATTAAACTGACTTCAGAATAAGATAACCCAGGATGGGTTGACAAGCCAAGTGATTGGGAATATATATTTTTGTACTATGTATAATTAAAGACCACAATTATTAAACTGACTTCAGAATAAGATAACCCAGGATGGATTGACATGCCATGAAAAGCAACCAATCAGCCAATGAACTAAACAAACAAACAATAAACAAACTTTTATTGTACTGATGTTTTTATCATTTTGTTCTTTGCCAATACTTCCATATTGTTGATATTGAAAAGATGTTGCCTCATAGCAAGTTTTTTTTTTGTGTTATTTTTGTATTATCTATCTGGGCTCATTACTGAATAATGAGAAATCCTGTTGGCATGGTAACACGTCATGTCCCTCGTCAAATAATGCTTTCATGTTAGCAGACCTTTACAAAAAGCTGTTAATAGGCTCAGGTCAGTTCTTTACAATATAGATATACTTTATCAAAGAGTTATCTTGCTGCTTCTACCAGAGGGAGCAGCCTCCTCCTCATAATCTTGGCCCCACTTGTTTTTTGGCCAGCATGTCATCTCAACAATGGAATTTCTCATTACCCTCTTGTGAGAACAATATTTCTATTAAACTAGGTAAATATAATTTAGAATAATATATATATATATATATATATATATATATATATATATATATATATATATATATATATATATATATATATATATATATATATATATATATATATATATATATATATATATATTTAAGAACATATGGAGACGCGTGGGCTAGTGGTTAGAGTCGTGGAAAATGGACTCGTTGGTTCGAGTTCAATTCCTAGATGAAGCTGTTGGCATTTCACATAGCGCTAATACCCTTGGGAAAGGTATGAATCCATATATTCTCGCTCCACCTATGGGTTAAATAGTAGGGCAGACTGGGCCCTTCAGCCTTGGGTAGGTAACCAGTCTAGGAGAGGGATAACTCTGAATTCAAAATTCCTGAGGTCGGTCGTTGATTGGGTTTGTGGCAACTCTTGATGCACCAATTCTTTCCTATCGACTGTGCCAAAAAGTGTGGATAGTCCAACACAAGCCTTCACCACTATAAACAAATCCCTGTGTGGGAGTTCATTGTGTGTATGAACCCTCATACGTCGAAAATCGATGGGAGAGTCCATTTTTATATATATAATATAGAATCAATAGAGAATAAATGAGAAAAATAAATAGAGAAAAAGTCAATCTCTGTATGTACATTTCAGCCTATTACAGAGATTGACTTTTTCTCGATTTGTTTACGCCTTACATTTAAACTGATATGCATGCCTAATTCATTTAATTACTACTAATTAATTCTCAAATTAGGTATGACTACAATTAAGCACATAATCTCACAAAAATTGTCGGCTATCGCCATCTCAAACAGATTGTTTGTCCACTTCAAATATATATATATATATATATATATATATACATGTGTGTGTGTGTGTGTGTATATATATATATATATATATATATGTATATATATATATATATATATATATATATATCAAAGGCAAAAGAGATTCTAACATTGGTCATTAAGCAAATGAATTTTATAAACTTCGAGAGGTTTAGGTAAAAAGTTGTCTTGCTGGTTGATATCTGAAGAGCGTTTTTAAAAAAAAGGTAAAAAAAATGAGGATGTGGGGGTCTCACCTAATCTACGGGAGGATTTGTCTGCTTTCTTACATGCATGTGACTTGGGATGCTTTCTCAGTGATGAGTTGCAGTCCTTGTCTACCTCTTCTAAGGAAGAGATAGAATGTGGCTTGCTTCTGCCGCAGCCCATTGTCCCTTTCAACAACATTGAGATGTTCTTCTTCAATGACGTTATTCTGTGAAAACAAAAAAAACAACAGAGAAAGAAATTAAAATGCAATGTAATAAAACATAGTAATATTTTTATTTTCATTCATTTTTTTTATACATCATTGTCAATTGGTATTATTATTATTATTACTATTTTTATTATTATTATTATTAATTCTTTGCCAACCAAATTTCCCCCACAGCTGTACCAAATTTTCTTGGTATTTTTTACCTGTATGATGGGATATTTCAAATTTCACAATCTATTCACCTCACAACTCATTCTATTCAAATAAAAATGGCAGGAGTGTTCCCATAGTGATTTTCCAGTGTAAACAAGTGACATGTGTGAGAACCACTGCCAGTGATTTATGGTAGGATTGCAGTGGTGGAAGAACTGCAGTGAGTGGTTTAAAGTAGACAGAATTCATTTTGACTAGTGTTTTTCTTAGTGGTGATTTTAGGTTTTTTTTTTTTGGTTTTTTTTTTTAACTCATTTGGACTATTGTTTCTATGATCTTCTATACAAATAAAGTCCTATTATTATTATAATTGTAATGTGAGTCCTTCTGCTCAATTATAATGAATCTAATCATCAGAAGCTTACCATAGGATCATTGTGGTGGGAGACGCTCTGTGAGTGTCTTAAAGTAGGCAAAGAGTTAAATAATCCACAGGGTTGCTATGCTATTAAATAAAACAAAACCAAACCATAATACTGTGTGCAAATTATTTGTATTAGGTTGGAATACGTGACATCATATAACTGTAAATTATTTGTATTAATAATAGTTACTTGAAGCTATAATTATTCCTTAAGAATTATTACTGTTAAGATCCCATCTATTGGTTAAATAGAAAAAAGTGTTTATAAAAAAAAATGAGTATTCATTTAGAATCAATTTATTTTAAAAATTTGTCAGCATTAAATGACCCACACTGAGGTTGATATGCCATAAAACAAAACAAATAAACTAACAATAAAAATGAAGTCAAATCGAATATTAAACAATATAATAGAATCCCGATGGTTTGTTTTGAAAAAAAAAATGAGTATTTATTTAGAATGAATTTATTTCAAAACTTTGTCAGCATTAAATGACCCATGAGGTTGATATGCCATAAAATAAAAACAAACTAACTATAAAAAGAAGTCAAATGCTTCAGTAATCAAATATTAAACAATATAATAGAATCACGATGGTTTGTTTTGAAAAAAAAAATGAGTATTATTAGAAGAATTTATTTCAAAACTTTGTCAGCATTAAATGACCCAACTGAGGTTGATATGCCATAAAATAGAACAAACAAACAAACAACAAAAAAGAAGTCAAATGCTTCTATAATCAAATATTAAACAATATAATAGAATCCTAATTGTTTTGAAAAAAATTGGCTATCCATTAAGAATGAATTTATTTCAAAATTTTGTTGGCATTAAATGACCCACCAAGGTTGATATGTCATTTAAACAAAACAAACAAACAATAAAAACGAAGTCAAATGCTTCAGTAATCAAATATCAAACAATATAATAGAATCCTGATGGTTTGTTTGTTAAGGCAGAAAGTTTAGATGCTGTAAAAGATGAGTGAATGGTAAATCTTGTCTGAATGTTGAATGCAATTTATTTAGTGTACATCATTTCCCAAAGTCTTACAAGCACAAAAGCCATCAGACTCTGAGACAGCCAGGAAATTAATACATCTTCTTTTTCTCTCCCCCGTTGCAGCATGAACGTAATGGTTTTGCTTCGTTGCTGGTGCCTAAGAATCAAAGATACAGCCAAACATGATGAAGGTTTGGCATTACTTCTAGGTTTTTTTTTTTTCTTCTTTCTTTCGCTATATTTTTTTTTGTGTGGAGGGGGGGGGTATTTTTTTCTCTTTTTTTTTTTCAAAGAAGAAATGTAAAAATAATAATTCCTACTGGGGGAAAAACAAAAATTGATCCAATTGCAAAAGAAAATAATTGGAAAAGGGTGACAAAAACGTTGCCTTTTGACAATGGATCTCTTCTTATGAGGAGAAGGACGTTAACCTGGCGAGAGGACCGATGAGAGGATTGCTCATCTGCTGAAGATTTGTGTTTGTAAATGATCCATACTGTTTCTTCATAACTACATATTTCCTTGTTGAATATGTATTTAGATTTCATTTTCCCTCAACCAACGATAAATGATAAATTCCCCAGCACATTTTTCATTGCTACACCTGGGGCATGTCAATTACTTATAAATTTTATTTTTAAATTTCTAAAAACATATTTTTCACAGAAAAATTTTTGGCAGTCATCAGGCAACAAAATTGTTTTCAAAACATTTTTGTTGCCTGATGACTGCCACAGAGCAAGAAACCAATGGTAGCAAAATTGTTCCAATGCAAATAAATATAAACATAAATATTTATTCATTTATTTTTCTATTAATGCTCTATCACAGATATTGAGCACTCTTCTAATAACACTGTACATTGGATTACTACTACTTCTTCAAGTATAATAGTGCCAACCATACACATTTATATATATATATAATATATGATTCTATATATGAAAATGGTAACTTACCAGTGAAATTGGCCACAATGGTTAGTTGATACAAGTTTCACAATGATAAAACAGCGATATAACAAATATAAAGTGCTCAATACGTGAGTAGAGCAAATTTATTATTATATTGGTATACACAGGAATAACATACTTGGGTTTCACTATAAGGATCTTCAGGGTTGAATCCACTGAATTAATCAAGATATTGATTAATTTCATGCAGTCATAACCACTAAATACACGCGTACAAACGGCTGGAATTAATCAATATCTTGATTAATTCAGTGGATTTAACCCTGAAGATCATTATGGTGAAACTCGAGTAGGTTATTCCAGTGTATACTATTACAATAATGTGTAGGCACATATAAGTAGGTACACACATACACACACCAAAATAGTATAAATTTAAGTAGAAAAACATAGAATTTCTTCAGAACAAAAAGCAAATTACAAACACACACACCTAATATATCAAATGAACATCTGATGAACTTTATCAAGACAACCCAAATAAAAAAGTAATAAAAAAGTTATAAAACTCAGCTAATGAATTTACTAACAAACCACCCAAAAAACAAAAACACCTGTTTAAAAGACTAATGTTAAAAATGAAATTCCTTTCCACTCCCACAAAAACAGGAAGAGGGAGTGAAATACTCATGTATATATATACACATGCATTTAAGAATTCATTTTCATATTATCAATCAAAGCCTGAAGAAGATACCAGAAGATCTGAAACACGTGTTGCATATGTAAAACAAAAAGAATTTTAAAACATTTTCTGAGAACAAAATACATTTTGCGGACCTTCTTTTTTATAAAATATTGAATTTTCTCCCGTTGGAACCAGAACAACATTTTATATATATATATATATATATATATATATATATATATATATATATTAAACAGAGTCAAAAAGAACTTTGACCAGTGATTGTGTTTTCAAAAAAGAATGTTTTAATTACACCCAACACTGGTCATCCAGACCAAACCAGCCACTGGTGACTTTATGTAGTGTCTGACCATAACAATTCAGGTTCTGAAGTGACCAGGAGTCACAATTTTGACTTTTAATTGAGCCAGAGCACAAAACCTGCAACAATCAACAATTTGAGAGCAGCAACCTAAAGTGAATGAATCTAAATATTAATTGAAACAATTTGTGAAGAATCTATCTGTTTGCGTTATCAACAAGTGCCTTAAACAAAATAGTCATTAGTTTGAACACCTGTGATAATTCAGTGATGTTTGCTATTCTGTCTCTGTTTAACATTATCAACAATGACTGGACCAGCACAATCATCAATTCAAACACCTGTGATACCTCAAAATATTCTATACTTGTCTTCTATACTTTGATAACATATATATATATATATATTATATATATATTACCTGCATTATTTGGACTACTGTACTCATCTTCATTGTTATCTGTACTACAACATTTCGGCCGATATACCTCAGGCCTTCTTCAAGTATTTCTTGTTGGACTCTGGAACCTTCTTTTCGGAAAGAAGGTTCCCGAGTCCGAGAAGATTCCCGAGTCTGACAAAAAATACCTGAAGAAGGCCGGAGGGCATATCAGCCGAAGCGTTGTAGTACAGATAACAATGAAGATGAGGACAATAGTCTGAATAACGCAGATAATAGTAATCATCAAGCCTCATCTTAAACATTCAGAGAAATAGTATATATATATATGAAGTAAATGGAAGTGAATCTGACACTATGAAATTAACAGTTTTAGAAAAAACAAATGATGTTATTAGTTTGCTGACAGAATCTGTTTCGACCTTTGGAGGCTAATATAATCTACAACACTATGGATTTGTCAACATCACAAATTCTTGAAACTTTCCATCTTTCTTTAATTGTGCTGTGGACTTTTAACTTACTTTTTGTAGCTGGAATACATCATGAACATTTTTGATACTTTTTTATACATTTTTTATATATTTCTACTTCAAAACTCTTTTGAGTTTTTCTCATGGAATGCTTCTGATTTTTTAAATAAAATTTATTTTTAACGCAGAATACACATTTTTAAAAAATTCCAGCATCGAACACCAGCGTTCGTTTGTACCCCTCCTATTTAACAGTTATTTATTCCGTCTTTCCTTTATATATTGCTCTTGATGAAGACCGCTTTATTAAAAGGTCGAAACAGATTCTGTCAGCAAACTAATAACATCATTTATTTTTTTTAAATGTTAAATTCATATATATATATATATATATATATATATATATATATATATAAATGCCCTAGCAACTGAGTTGGTTGGGTATTATTTCCTTTTATAGAATAAATGTGAGAACAATTCATGATGAAGTAATGACAAGAATATTTTATTGCCAGAGTAAAGTTATATATATATATATATATATATATATATATATATATATATATCTTGTCATCCACAGACACTGTGTATCAGCTTATCATGTCTCCTCAGTATGGCTAGACTTTTTTGCAAGCTACCTCTGACTGGGATAGAAACCCAACTGGGGTAGAATTCAACTGTCAAATCCATACACAGGCACATATGTTACAGACGTTAGAGAGCTCATATCCTGTTTATAGGAGAGCCTTGCATTTTTAAGCTTAATTTATGACCGACAATCAAATTTTTACCCCAGAGAGCTCAACCAACATTAAGTTGGGAGCATATATATCTTGTCATCACATGCAACATCTGTGGTCAGGGTTGTTTTTCGAACATTGGCCTTCACAATCACAGAAGGCACTGAAACTTCAGAGGCACGAGAAATATATAGCCTTCTGAGACTGCAACACCGATGATATGTATATATATATGTATATATATATATATGTAATAAGGGGCCGGGTTAGCTCAGTCGGTAGAGCGTTCGGATAGAAACCACAAGGTTCCTAGTTCGATACCGGTCCCCGCCAACTCAGCGTATGAGTAGCACAGGGATCTGTGCGGTAAAGTAAGGAGCTGATGGTAGGTGTGGCGCTCCACCTCAGATGCTAAAACAATCTCCTTGGTCTAGCACTATTGAAAAGGGGATAGACTCCCTCGCTGATTGGCCGATACCGACTTTAGGCCGCCCCGTCGACTTTACTTTTACTTTTACTTTATATGTAATATAATGAAAAATTGTAAAAACACAAGTTCATAAAATGAGTAATGTTTATTTCACCTACACTGTAGTGTTTCGATCTGTTTCGATCTGACGAGGGTATATGACTATGTAACAAATGCAAACAACCTTATCCAAGATTTGAACTCAGGTCACCATCTCCATTTTCAATGATAATAACCATTACACAAATTACGCCTCTTTTTTGGTATATGTAAAACTTGCTTGCCCAACTTCTATTGAAATTATGATGTCACCACAGACGATGACCCACAGCCCTACAATTTGTAAAACCCCCCTGCCATATGCACTAGCATATCTGAATATTTTACCTTGTTATGGTAATTTCCTATAACACCCATTGAGTGACCTTGCAACTTGTAGTCTAGTTATTAATCAATTATTTATTTATTCATTTAAAATCAGCATGGAACTAAAACATGTTGATCTTCTTCGGACATGTGGTCAGTCTTGGGTTTTTTTTTCTTCTATTTTGTTGTTTTTTGTCTGTTTTGTTTTGTTTTTTTCTTCATTTTTTTAATACTCCTCCTCCCTATTTCCTTCTTTTATACTCTCACTTTTTTTTCTGGCATTCTCTACTCATTCTCTAAGTCTTATCATTTCTACAATTTTCTTCTTTAGAATCACTTGCTCACATTAAAAAAAAAGCAAATCCAAAAACATACAAATATTAGTCAATAAGTAATGCCATTTGGTTTGGGACAGGTATAATTACCAACACAGGCACATGTATCATACATCAAAATGAAGCTGGTCCTCTGTGGATCACATCCCTACTTCTCCACATAGGTGTGTCAAAAAGTAATGCCATTTTGTTTAGGTCAGGTATAATTACCAACACAGGCACATGTATCATTCATCAAAATGAAGCTGGTCCTCTGTGGATCACATCCCTACTTCTCCACATAGGTTAGCTAAAAAGTAATGCCATTTTGTTTACCAACACAAGAAACATGTATCATACATAAAAATATTGCTGGTCTTCTGTGGATCACATCCCTACTTCTCCACATAGGTGTGTCAAAAAGTAATGCCATTTTGTTTAGGACAGGTATAATTACCAACACAGGAACATGTATCATACATAAAAATAAAACTGGTCCTCTGTGGATCACATCCCTACATCTCCATATAGGTTAGTAAAAAAGTACTGCCATTTTGTTTAGGACAGGTATAATTACCAACACAGGAAACATGTATCATACATAAAAATGAAGCTGCTCCTCTGTGGATCACGCCCCTACTCCTCCACATAGTCACCATTTCTCTCAATAGCAATATTCCACCTTCGAATGAGAGCATGTATCCCTACTTCCTAAAATTCTGTTGACTGTTCTTTGAGCCACTTCTTCACCACAGATTTCACTTCCTCATCACTGGAATGATGTTTGCATCTCAAACCCTCTTTCCTGAGGCTGAAGAGATGATAGTCTGAAGGCGCTAAATCTGGTGAGTATGGAGGATGCAGTAAAGTCATTCACCCATATAAGGCAACTTTCTCTCTTGTCCTGATGCTTGTGTGTAGTTGAGCATTGTCATACAGAAGGAGGATATTGTCAATTGGCAAGTTGGGTCTTACTCATCGGATTCTTGCTCTGAGCCTAGTTAGGGTCTCAATGTAGGTCTTAATTTTATAAAAAGAACTTCACATGAAATAAAGAAAATGGCATTACTTTTTGATTCACCATCATAGCTATATATGTGTTACATAATTATTAGATTCCTAATATTTATCTACAGTAGTGTAGAAACCAAAATGGCTGTTATAAGTTGCAACCGGTGGCCTTGAAGGATGAGTGACAGGGCTTGACCTCAGTCCTACTCCTCCTTCCGGTGGATACCGTGAGAATCGGTGGAGAAGACCCTCTTCCGGTTTAGATTAGAAAGAGAGTTTTAGAGATCGGCCAAAAACCACGACGGTGGTAAGTCGTGTTATGCACACTCCGACTCAATCTGCGCAGGTAGTCTGGTGGGTATTTCAGAATAAAATATGATCTAAGTAATTTGAAGTCTTGTGTTATTATCTAAAAACTACCAATGACACAGGGCTTCTGATAAAGAGAAATCCCCAATGGAAGACCAGACACGAAGTCCCAAAGACGAAGTCCAGGCACTAGAAGAGACGCTAGAAGAGACGCTAGAAGAATAGGAGTAAGAAAGTAAGGAAAGAGGTATACAACATATGTTCAAAAAACTACTTATGTTTAGATCTATATCTGAAGATTCTGTAACAAGTTGTAGTTGAAATAAATTATTACATGAAGAAAATTTAAAAGTTTTTTTCCTTCATTAATTCATCTGTATTTCTCTGTCTGTTCATTAAGAATGTCGTGAGTCTGGTGTCAAACTAACTAACTTGTTTTTGTTTTTTTGTTCTTTTTTGTAGTTTTTTGGGTGTTTTGTTTTTCTTAGTATTTTTCTTCTTCACTTTTTCATATTCCTCCTCTCTATGTCTTTCTCTTATAATCTCACATTTTATTTTCTACCATTCTCTACTCATTCTCTAAGTTTTATCCTTTCTGCAATTTTTCTCTACCTTTCACTCCCTCTCTTCCCCCTTCTGTTTTTTTTTTCTTTTTCTTTTCTTTCCTTTTCTCATTCACTCTCTCTTTCTCTTTCACTTTCTATCTCTCTTTCACTTTCTCTTTCAATTTCACTCTCTTTTTCTCTTTCCCTTTCTTTTCCACTCTCTCTTTCTCTTTCTCTTTCACTCTACTCTTTCACTCGCTCTTTCCCTTTCTCTTTCACTCTCTCTTTCTCTTTCTCTTCTCTTACTCTTTCACTTTCTCTTTCACTCTCATCTTTCACTTTCACTCTCTCTCTCTTTCACTTTCTCTCTACTCTTTCTCTTTCACTTTCACTCTCTCTCTCTTTCATTTTCTCTTTCTCTTTCACTCTCTCTCTCTTTCACTTTCTCTTACTTTTTCACTCTCTCTCTCTCTTTCTCTTTCTCTTTCACTCTCTCTTTCCCTTTCTCTTTCACTCTTTTCTTTCACTCTCTCTTTCTCTTTCACTTTTACTTTCTCTTCCTCTTTCTCTTTCTCTTTCACCCTCTCTCTTCTCTTTCTCTTTCACTTTCACTTTCTCTTCTCTTTCACTCTTTCTCTTTCACTCTCACTTTCACTTTCTCTTTAACCTCCTCTCCTTCATGTTTTCTTCTTTCTCTCTTTTCATTTCTTTGATTTGATCCTTATCATTATCTTCCTGTTGATTCCCACATCAATGACACTTTACAGATCTGTTGCCATGACAACCGCTGCCGAGAGATATGTGCCATTCTTTTCTCTAACTCTTGAGATCTCAGAAAAATCTCTCCTGGATTTTTCTCGAAAAAGAAATTTGGCACAAGTTGCTTCTTAGTCGTTACAAATGATTGAATTTTGAAAACTAAAACATCTTACCAGATTTTAAATCATTTAGGCTTATAACAGAACATTTACCTTACATCTTTTTTCTTCTTTTAGCGATACCAGCTATAGATTTTACTAAAATCTTTTGGGCCAACTTTATTTTCTGCTATTGTATTAGTGAAATAAATTCCTTCTAAAATACAAATACTTTCTTATTGTTATCTCTATCTTTTTAGTGCAATTGTTTTCATTAAAGCTTTCAAAGTGCAATTTCTAAAATTTTCCCAAATGTTTTGACTGTACCAACTATCAGATATGGTGTATTTCTATTTTCTCACAAAAATATATTTGTATTCTACCAGACTTTTGGTTAAAATATTGTCAAAGATATTATAACACTAACCCCAACCGTAATACTAACCCTAACATTTAACCTAACCCTAGTGTCTCAAAGGTGTCAGCTATTTCTGTGAAATGTAATTAAATGTAATGCTCATTATAAATAAAGTAAAGTCATCGGAGCGGCCTAAAGTCGGTATCAGCCAGTCAGCGAGGGAGTCTATCCCCTTTTCAATAGCGCTAGACCAAGGAGATTGTTTTTGGCGTCTGAGGTGGAGCGCCACATCTACCATCAGCTCCTTACTTTACCACACAGATCCCTGTGCTACTTATACGCTGAGTTGGTGAGGACCGGTATCGAACTAGGAACCTTGTGGTTACTAGCTGAACGCTCTACCGACTGAGCTAACCCGGCCCCTATTATCCCTTGCGCACTATTCTGCATTAGTACCAATTTCGATATTAGATAACCCATCAGGTGTTGATAATCCATTAAGCAAATAAACAAAAGCAAACTATTCATACAAATACCAACGATCGTAAATGTTTCGTTCTATACAATTTTTGATAAGCTAATTTCCCCGGAAATGCCTGCTGATAATGTTGGAAAAGTTCATAAATATGAGTGATAATTTGGTAATTGCATATTAGTTACTGTATGCATCCATAAAATCGGTAAATAAAGCAATTAAATGTAAATACTGATTAGCTGATATTGCTTATCCACCAAATTCATATTTCCTATGAGTGTCTCCCCTGGAAAGTATTTACTCAATCCATTCACTATGAATATTATGTGACACAAGGTCACAATTATGGGACATTTAGTGAGGATCGAACTCACTATTCAGCAGTAATGGATCTGCAAGACTAGCTTGTTAACCATTACGCCATGATAGGACACCCCAAGCACAAAGCCAGAAGTATGCATTTACCTTACACTTCCGCCAGACATGCAAGACTAGCTTGCTAACCATTACACCATGATGGGATGCCTTTCATTACCTAACCAGTTTGTAATGGGTAGGATGTGACACAGGGTTGCAAGTATGGGGCATCCAGCGAGGATTAATATTTGCTATTCAGTAGTAATATGGATCTGCAAGACTAGCTTGTGATGAGATACTCTAGGTATTTAACCAACTCATTCACCATGGGTTGAATGTGACACAAGGTCATAGATATAGGGCACCCAGCAAGGATCGAATCCACAATTCTGTTGTAATGGGTCTGCGAGACTAGCTTGTTAACCATTACACCCTGATGTGACATCCTAGTATGCACATTAGATATGGCTATGCTCTTGTCACAAAATTTGTATGCATTGACCCAAAATTTTTCAGTTACATGTAATGTATTTTTTTTTTATAGTTAGTTTTAGATGAAGTCCTGTCAATCATTATTGATTCCCTGTGGAAATAAATGGATTTTCTTGTCTCTGAATGTCAATAAGGGAAACCTATTTCTAATTTGATACCTTATTTTCTGAGACAGTTATTATCTTTATTGCTATAATAATAATAATAATAATAATAATAATAATAATGGTGCACTTGGAACAGTCTCAAAAGGATTGGAAAAGGGTTTGGAAAGTTTGGGAATCAGAGGAAGCTATTGAAACCATTCAGAACACTGCACTGCTGCAATCTGTCAGAATACTCAGAAGAGTCCTGGATACCCAAGGAGACTTGCTGTCACTCAGATTCCAGTGAAAGACCATCAGCTAACGCTGATGTGAAAACTCAAGAGGAGTGAAAATAATAATAATAATAATAATAATGCGGTCCCAGCAGATCACAGGGTGAAGCTGAAGGAAAATGAAAAGATGGATAAATACCTGGACCTTGCCAGAGAATTGAAAAAGCTGTGGAACATGAGAGTAAAAGTCATACCAATTGTAGTTGGTGCACTTGGAACAGTCCCAATAAACTTGGAAAAAAGAATGGAAGATCTAGAAATCAGAGGAAGAATTGAGACCATCCAGACTACTGCACTGCTGCAATCGGCTAGAATACTCAGAAGAGTCCTGGAGACATGAGGAGACTTGTTGTCACTCAGACTCCAGTGAAATACTATCAGCTAACCCTGATGTGAAAAACTCAAAAGGAGTGAAAATAATAATAATCATCATCCTCATGTTGTGCTAGTAGCACTGATATCCATGACAATCTCTTGCCAACCGTCCCTATCACTCATTGTTCTCAGGAGGTCCTCTGTGCAACATCCATTATCTGTGCAGAGCTGGTCAATGTATGTCTTTGCTGGACAGCCCACACTGGCATGCCCATGTGCTGGCTTCCACAGAAGAACATCACTTATGAGTTCGTCCTTGCTTTTCCAGTAGTGTCCAGCATGTCTTGTTTGTCTTACTTAGATGGTTTGGGTGATATGAGGCAGGTAACTGTACAGCTGTTTTCTCGTGGTGTGTTGTTTTCACATTTTGTTTAAGATCACACACAGCATTCTTGTGCAGATCCCATCTAGTTTATTCTCTAGGTGCCTCATTAGGGTCCAAGTGGAGCAGCCATAAAACAACACTGATACGATTATGGCTTGGAAGAATTGTCACCAAAGCCATCCTTGTTGAAGAACAGTAGTGGTACTATTTAACCCTGGAGAGATAAGGAGGGTTCATACTTTTCCCAAGGGTATTAGTCTAAAAGTGAATGTAATAGCTTGACTGGAATCTAAACTCGCTTACTATGATGCTGCATTGCAGCCCCTATACCATAGTGACTCTCGTTTGGAGTCTTGGAGATGTTTTCTAAAAAGAGGAATCATTCCTGAGATAACAATGTGTATTTAGTAATAGGCAAGTAAGTAAATAAAGTAAAGTCATTGGGGTGGCCTAAAGTCGGTATCAGCCAATCAGCGAGGGATTCTATCCCCTTTTCACTTGCGCTAGACCAAGGAGATTATTTTAGTGTCTGAGGTGGAGTGCCACACCTACCGTCAGCTCCTTACTTTACCGCACAGATCCTTGTGCTACTCATACACTGAGTTGGCAAGGACCGGTACCGAACTAGAAACCTTGTGGTTTCTAGCCGAATGCTCTACCAACTGAGCTAACCCGGCCCCATGTATGAAAAAGTAAAGTAGGCGGAGGGGCCTATTGTCGGTATCAGCCAATCAGCGAGGGAGTCTATCACTTTTTCACTTGTGCTAGACCAAGGAGATTATTTTAGTGTCTGAGGTGGAGTGCCACACCTACCGTCAGCTCCTTACTTTATCGCACAGATCCCTGTGCTACTCATACGCTGAGTTGGCAAGGACCGGTATCGAACTAGGAACCTTGTGGTTTCTAGTCGAACGATCTACCGACTGAGCTAACCCGGAATGTGACAAGACAGGTGTTTTAAGATTAAAATCATTTCAAGACTTTAATAGAATTGGAAAATTTACTCCCTGGGAAAAAAAGGGTTGATGCTTTCATTCTATATGTGTATGTGTATGGAAAGATGTATATGTATATATATATATGTGTGTGTGTGAATGTGTGTGTGTGTGTGTGTGTGCATGTATGTAAAGGTGTATATGTATATATGTGTGTGTATTGAAAGATGTATATATTTGTGTGTATGTATGTATGTAAAGATGTATACTTATATATGTGTGTGTGTAATTTATATATGTGTGTGTGTATGTATGTAAAAATGTATATTCATATATGTGTGTGTATGTATATAATTGGAGACTAAAATTGTTAAACTGACTTTGGAATAAGATAACCCAGGATGGGTTGACATGCCAAGTGATTGGGAATATACATTTTTATACTATGTATAATTAAAGACCACAATTATTAAACTGACTTCAGAATAAGATAACCCAGGATAGGTTGACAAGCCATGAAAATCAACCAATCAGCCAATGAACTAAACAAGCAAACAATAAACAAACTTTCATTGTACTGATGTTTTTATCATTTTGTTCTTTGCCAATACTTCCATATTGTTGATATTGAAAAGATGTTGCCTCATAGCAAGTTTTTTTTGTGTGTTATTTTTGTATCATCTATCTGGGCTCATTACTGAATAATGAGAAATCCTGTTGGCATGGTAACACGTCATGTCCCTCATCAAATAATGCTTTCATGTTAGCAGACCTTTACAAAAAGCTGTTAATAGGCTCAGGTCAGTTCTTTACAATATAGATATACTTTATCAAACACTTGCCTTACTACTTTTTCTGCCAGGGTAACATATTTGCTTGAAATTTCTGAAAGAATTTGTAACTTTTATGCAAATTAATAATTCTTGTCTTTTTCAACTAGTCATTACAATCCAAGGTGAAATAAACTGAAGTAAAAACAAAAAGAAACATACATCTAAGGGAACACACACACAACACACACACACACACACACACACACACACACACACATATATATATATATATATATATATATATATATATATATATATAAAATGTTGTTCTGGTTCCAACGGGAGAAAATTGAATATTCTAATAAAAAGAAGGTCCGCAAAATGTATTTTATCAAAGCCTGAAGAAGATACCAGAAGATCTGAAACACGTGCTGCATATGTAAGATAAAATGAATAAATTTTTTTTCTGAAAACATAATACATTTTGCGGACCTTCTTTTTTATAATATATATATATATATTATATATATATATATATATATATATAATAAAGGGCAGTTGTGTATATGTGTCCAAAATAAATAAATCTATATATATATATATAAAGGGAAGTTGTGAGTATCTGTATGTCCGAAAGAAACTTAAAAAATAAAACAATTAATGACAAAGAAAAAATATGTATACATTCACTATCCTCGGGGCTTGGTTTTTGAGCAAAAATAATGGAGATTTTATTTATATTTAGGAAGATATTTAAAAATAAAAATTTGTATTGTAACAGAATATAATTGAAATATGATGTTGATTGATTGAATTAATCGCCTCATCTATATTGTTTTTTCTTTATTGTAAATTATTGAATTAAAATTTCTCACTATATTGTTATATATTTATGTGGGGAATTTATGGGGAATCCAGTGAGGATCTAAATTGTGATAAGTAATGATGGATCTGCAAGATTAACCTTTTAAAAATCCCCTCTCTACCCCAGGGACGACGGGTAGCCACTGCTAGTATATATACATATATATGTGTTTTATAATTTGCTTTAAGCATTGTGTTTATATTGGTTTGGTAGTTGATTTTGAAGGCTATCACAATGCAAGTGTAAAGAAAAATAAAGTAACTATGGTGTTGTTTGTTAACCTTTGATTTACTCTTAATATTAAGAATAAATCAAAGGTAAACAAACAACATCATAGTTACCTCATTTTTCTTTACACTTGCATTGTGATAGCCTTCAAAATCAACTACCAAACCAATATATATATATATATATATATATATATATATATATATATATGCTTTGATGCATTGAAACACTGTGAACAAAAATAAGAATATGTATAAATTTTATCATTGGTTATAGAGTTTCAATGCTCAAAGAGTTTGGCAATAAATAATTCTTAATAATATCCTTTTTGATTCTATAAAGTTGATTAAAAAACTAGCAAGCCATTCCTTGTCCATCACACACACTCAATAAGATTTGTTTGCATATATACACACACATATATATATATATATATATATATATATATATATATATATATAGAGAGAGAGAGAGAGAGAGAGAGAGAGAGAGAGAGGAGATAGATAGGTGCAGACAGTCTAAAGCATTGAAACCCCATAACTGAAGGATATATAGTAGTTTTTACTTTTGGTTACAAAAGTATTTAAATTTCATATTTGGTTACAGACTTTCAATGCTCATAGAGTTTTGTAATAAGTAATACCTAATGATATTCAGGGTATATTCGCAGAGTTCTTTCCCGGCCTCCTGCCTCAAAAACCGCTAGCCAGTGGCTGCTGAAAAAAACACCAGCTACGATTGAAGTTCGTAGCCGAAGCAGTGTCACTTAAAAAAAAATTAAGGTTAGGGTTGGGGTTGGAGTTGCGGTTGGGGTTTAGGGTTAGTTTAATGAGAAAATAAATAAATAATTTGGGCTCTGTATACACCCAGAAAAAACAGAACCCACAAATTTTGTAATAAAACTTAATTTTAACTAGGGGGTGTTTAGGGGTTAGGGTTAGGGTTAGGGTTGGGTTTGGGTTTTCGGGAAAAACGCCCTAAGTTGGTTGTTTTTCTTTCTTTTTTTTTCAAGTGACACTGCTTCGGCTATGGACTTCAATTGTAGCTGGTGGTTTTTTTCAGCAGCCAGCAGCTAGCAGTTTTTGAGGCAGGAGGCCGTTACGGAACTCCGCGAATATTACCAATATTCATTTTAATTCTATAATGTTTCACTAGAAATAAATAGACTAATAAAATCCTGGTATCTTTGGTTTAGAAGAAAATGATTTTTTATACAGAATTGTTTGGGTTTATTTGTTTATGGCTGATGCTGTAATACTTGATATCCTCTGTTTTCATTGTATATCTTTGTGTCTTTGGTTTAGAAGAAAATTAACTTTTTATAAGGAATTGTTCTTAGTGTACTTATTTATGGGCAATGCTATAATACTTAATGATATCTTAAATCCATATATCTTTGGTTTATAAGAAAATTAGCTTTTCATAAAAAAATTATAGGCAATACAATAAATGTGAAGAGAAAGTGGAAGTGAATCCGACACTATGTAAAATAGGGAAAAATTGAAAAAACACAAGTTCATAAAATGAGTGATGTTTATTTCGCCAACACTGCAGTGTTTCGATCTGTTTCAATAGACCTTCATCAGGGCTTTTGTTAATTTGAGGAAAAATTTTCATACACACACACACACACACACATACATACATACACACACACACAACATAAGAGAGCGTCTATGTCACTGTTGTCTTAGCATTTGTCATATTTTCAAACATCCAAAGAACACTAGTTTTTCTTTCGAAATTTAAAAAAAAATAGACTGATTGACAAAGCAAAAGACTCTCACAGTCTTCTTATTCTCTATGATGAATTTATATATATATATACTAGGTGTGTCAAAAAAGTATCAAGATTTTTTGTAATTTTTGACACATCTTGTATTCTGAAAAAATAATGTTCCATTCATTAATTTTTTTCAGAATACAAGGTGTGTCAAAAATGTACCAAGTTTAAAGATGTATTTACCAAGATAGAAATGAAGAATGAATGGAACGTTATTTTTTTCAGATTACAAGGTGTGTCAAAAAGTACAAAAAATCTAGATACTTTTTTGACACACCTTGTATATAATCTAAGATTACAAGGTGTGTCAAAAAGTACAAAAAATCTAGATACTTTTTTTGACACACCTTGTATATAATCTAAGATTACAAGGTGTGTCAAAAAGAACAAAAAATCTAGATACTTTTTTTGACACACCTTGTATATAATCTAAGATTACAAGGTGTGTCAAAAAGTACAAAAAATCTAGATACTTTTTTGACACACCTTGTATATAATCTAAGATTGCTATATATGGCAATATTTCAACCAGCCATTGTGACAGTGAGGCACCAAAAAATGGTACAAGGTCTCTCTGAAAAAGTCACTTACAGTATCTAACGTATTAACTATTGCCATTAGTCTACACTAGTTCTTTCTTTTTTTTTCTCTTTTTCTTCCTCTTTTTTTCTTTTTCTCTTTCTGTGTTTATTATTGCAGCAATAAAATGTGGTAAGGATAAATTTACTGTCAGTTTATGCAGTTTAAAATCCTGCCCATACAGAGAGCTTTCAATGATTATCTGTAATTTGCAATGAATCAAAAATTAAATATTCATTCATAAACGATGAATAAAAAATATAAACACTTGTCTAACCTAATTGATTATCAGATATTGACCAAGTTTTGAAGCCAGATGGTGAACCAGTCTGTGAATGAACCACAATACTATAGAAACCAGCTAGCTGTGGTTGTAAACCAGTTGTGTCTAAAAAATACAAAAAAAAGGACAGAGGTGGGAAATACTAATCCTCTTTACACAGAATTTCTTCCAAACCGAAGATCATCATTATCATCATCATCATGTCGTCCTAGTAACACGGATATCCATGACAATAACTCGTTGTTGCATACTGGATCATACGATATTCAGTATGCTAGTACATCCAAATACTGGATCATACAATATTCAGTATACTAGTACATCCAAATACTGGATCATACAATATTCAGTATACTAGTACATCCAAATACTGGATCATACAATATTCAGTATACTAGTACATCCAAATACTGGATCATACAATATTCAGTATATTAGTACATCCAAATACTCGATCATACAATATTCAGTATGCTAGTACATCCAAATACTGGATCATACAATATTCAGTATACTAGTACATCCAAATACTGGATCTACAATATTCAGTATACTAGTACATCCAAATACTGGATACAATATTCAGTATACTAGTACATCCAAATACTGGATCATACATATTCAGTATACTAGTACATCCAAATACATCATACGATATTCAGTATACTAGTCAAATACTGGATCATACATATTCAGTATACTAGTACATCAAATAATACTGGATCATATGATATTCAGTATACTAGTACATCCAAATACTGGATCATACGATATTCAGTATGCTAGTACATCCAAATACTATCATACGGTAATCATACGATATTCAGTATACTAGTACATCCAAATACTGGATCATACAATATTCAGTATACTAGTACATTCAACTACAGTTTGCACCAGGCATAGAATAACTCGCAACAGTTTGCTAATCATCGAGGTAGACGGTTTGCGTAAGGGTCCTGTAATCTTCGCAGTCTCAGTAATCACCCAGATGTTCTAAAACAGCAGAACATAAATTGTCTTGGACCAGCTCATTTACTCTCTACGAAACGTAAGCTAGGCTAGTCCACAACACTCACCAACTGTTCCTATTATTCATCGCTCTTGGGAGGTCCTCTGCACTGCATTCAGTATCTGTGCAGAGTTGGTCAATGTATGTTTTTGCTTGGCATGCCTATGTGATGGTTTTCACTGGAGAATGTCACTTATAAGTTTGTCCTTGCTTCTCTAACAATATTCAGCATCATGTCTTGTTCATCTCACTCAGATGGTCTGTGTGATAGCATAATAGCATCCTTGTGCAGCTCCCATCTAGCTTATTTTCTTGGAACTTTGTGAGGGTCCATGTGGTGCAGCCATACAGTAGCACTGATACAACTACAACTTTGAAGAATCATCGCTTTAGCTTGTCAGTGAAATCAGACAATCAAAATTGATATTATTGACCATATTACCTTTAGGCACTCCTTTTTGATCTCGATTAAGAAAGGACATGTTTTTCATTTACACCATCAATATCCGGTTGTTTGTTAGGAGTTAGGGTTAGGGGTTAGGGATTAGGGTTAGGGTTAGGGGTTAGGGTTAGGGGTTAGTTTTATAATTTTTTTTTTAAATCTAAAAATTGTCTGTTAAAACAACCGGATATTGACGGGGTAAATGAAAAACATGTCCTTTCTTAATCGAGATCAAAAAGGGGTGCTTAAAGGTCATATGGTCCAATACTATTAGTATTGCAAATTAAAATGTCTGCTGAAAAAAACATCCAGTTTTGGATATTGTTCTATTTTGTTTATGCTGTTTTCAAGTCATATGAATAAAAGAATCTTTGGACCATATTACCTTTTCGATTTCGGTTGTTTGTTAGGGGTTAGGGTTAGGGGTTAGAGTTAGGGTTAAAACCCCTAATCCTAATCCCTAACCCTAACCTAACCCCTTACAAACAACTGGATATTGACGGTGTAAATGAAAAAAATGACCTAATGAAACAAAATCGAAAAGGGGTGCCTTAAGTAATATGGTCCGAATCTTTTAAAAAAATACTTTCTAAATAGCACACACTTTGCATTTATGATTTTATAGTAATTACAGAGTGAGGCTAAAAGTGTCTTTAATTATTCCTCAGTAGAATTTCATTTGGATTATGAGAACTGTTGTTTAATAAACTTTGAGCAGGATTTTAAATATACCAGATTTCAAAAACAAACCTTCAAAATTGTTGAGAGAGAGAGAGAGAGAGAGAGAGAGAGAGAGAGAGAGAGAGAGAGAGAGAGAGAGTTTATTTGTCTCATTCCCACCTGTATGGACTGGGCACAAGGCCTCATTTTAACGTGGGCCCACTCATAAGCCGAAGCTAATGGGTGGGAGAGAACAACAATTGCGTCGATCCCTTCGGCATTCCCCCTGAAGGGGGGTGCCTCAGGCGCTGGGCAATAAACCCAGCCTGTTTAAACCCAGTCAAGGGGGCAGGTATTGCCTGGGGGGATAGCCCCTGGGATCGACACTATTGATTTAACACAACTCACCGGTCCAGTGGTCGAAGCTCACCGGACCCCCGCCCCGAAGGACAGTTTGAGATTGTTTCTCTGACCAAAAATAGTTGATCAGTTATGTTGAACTGGCAGCCATCATATTTTTTTTTTTTTGCTTGCACTAGACCTGGGAGATTGTTCTTGCTGAGGTGGAGCACCACACCTACAGTCTTCTCCCCATTTTACCACACAGATTTGATTACCCAATCTGTGCTACTCATATGCTGAGTTGGTGGGGATTGGCCATTCCAAAGTGGGTGCTCTACCGACTGAGCTAAACCAGTCCCTCTATGTATATGTATGTATATGTATGTATGTATGTAATGATTTATCTATCTAATTATCTATCTATCCATCTATCTCATTCTGTTCATATCTATCTCTCTCGGCCCATTTACATCGATCTACTTTTTTGTAAGCTAGTTAGTATATCATGAATCATCAAAATTAATCTATTTTGTTTGTTTTGTTTTCCTTCTTTTTCTTCACCCCCCCCTCTTTTGATGGTCAGTTTAAGGGACTATGTCAAATTACAACAAACTGACCCAACTCCTGCCAGAAGGTTGCTAGCATCTGTGGACATGGGCCAAAAAAACCCAACGACTCTTGTCCAGTGGCCAGATCGAAAGAGAAGTCAGTTCCTGCTACATTTTTTTTTTCAACTTGTATAGTACACTGCAAGTGCACTCTTCGTTTCCATGGCAACAACATTTAAAATAATCATAACTAAAACTTCAACTGGAGGCGAGGGATGTCTTGCATCTCAGCCAAACAATCTGGACACAACGAGACGCTTAATTGTCTATATTTATGTTTAATAAAATGAACAGCAGTCATTTTTATTTCCAGAAATTATAATATATATATATATATATATATATATATATATGTATGTATGAGGTTAAGTAAACAAACAAATGTGTTTATTTTTATATGGCTTTAAGCTGACAATTTTTGGAGGATATGTGCTTAATTGAAGTCATACCTAATTTTGAAAATTAATTAGCTAATAATTAATGAATTTAGGCGGGCATATATGTTCAAATGTAAGGCTAAACAAATCGAGAAAATGTCAATCCCTGAATGTACATTTCAACCTATTAGGTCTCATCAGCAAGGTTATAGACACGGGAGACTGCTCTGCGAGAGAGATCATAATAAAGTAGGTAGATAGATTTCAAAGCAGAATAAACTAGATAGACAGATAGATATATGAGGATTCTGGTGAGTGTGGCATACCCCTTCATCACCATTACTCCCAGGTCCACTCTTACCTGGAGTGGTAGTACCTGTTAGGGTCCCATGTATGGGTTAGATCGAAAAAAAATGAGTTAAAAAATGTTTTGAAAAAGATTGAGATTAAAAGAAATGTGTGAATAACTATCAAGAATGTATAAAACAAAACATGTTCAGCATAAAATAACCCAACAAGGGTTGACATGCCATAAAAAAGCAAGCAACCAACCAACAACCAACAACCAAATAGTGAGATACCCAAACAATGATTGACAGAGTTCATCGACAAAAACAATTCAAATGTAAAAAATGATGACACTCGTCCCTTGGGGGGGGGAGGGGCTGACACTGAGACATGACCATTCAGTGGGGTAAAATGAAATTATTCCAAGATAAGTACATTTGCACGAGCATTTCTGGCATTTGAGAAAACTGGCAGAATAATGGAATATTTTTCAAAGACTCTAATGTAATTTATATCGGTCAGATTCCAGTGGCTAAGCATTATCACTATAAGCAAGTATTTCTTGCTCTTCTGTGCAGCAAAGAAAAAATTTTTTTTTAATAAGATTATATATATATATATATATATATATATATATATATATGAATCGGTTTTATCTATCTATCTATCTATCTATGTTCATATGAATCTATCTGAATCAGTTTCTGTTTATTTATTTATCTATCTATCTATCTATCTATCTGAAGCAGTTTATATCTATTCATTTTACTATTTGAATCTGTTCATATACATTCTCATATATATATATATATATTTATTTATTTATCTATTTATGTTTCTATCAACCTATCTGAATTGGTTTATATCTATCTATCTATGTATCTATGTTCATATCAATCTATCTGAATCAGTTTCTGTTTATTATCAATCAATCTATCTATCTCAGATGCAAAACCAATCTTTCTCGTCTAGTCCGTGTGTCTGGTTGATACCAACAATAGGCCATACCGCCAACTATACTTTTTTACTTACAATTATTCCAAGGTATTTACCAGTCCCATAGCATGAGCAGGATGTGACACAAGGTCAATTTTCAAGCAAAGTTTAACCATTTTGAATTCAGTTTTCCTTCTCTTAGAATGGTTGACATAGTCTGCACTACTCTCTACCCATAGCTTGAGGGAGAATATTTAGATGCATACCAAGGGTATTAGTGCTATGTGAAAAGCAAACAGCCTTATTCAGGATGGTTATCAGAAATAGAAGAAATGGACATGGCGACCCGATTTCAAATCCTGGATGAGGTTGTTTGCATTTAACATACTGCTAATACTCTTCAGAAATGTATATATATATATATATATATATATATATATATATATATACAAGGTGTGTCAAAAAAAATATTGAGATTTTTGTACTTTTTCACACACCTTATATTCTGAAAAAATTAATGTTCCATTCATTGTTCATTTCTATCTTGGTAAATACAGCTTCAAACTAGGCACTTTTATGACACACCCTGTATTATGAAAAGAAATAGTGTTCCATTCATTGTTCATTTCTATCTTGGTAGATACAGCTTCAAACTAGGCACTTTTTTGACACACCTTGTAATCTGAAAAAAATTAATATTCCAATCATTTCTATCTTGGTAAATACAGCTTCTATCTTGATAATTTTATGACACAACTTGATTATATATATATATATATATATATATATGTGTGTGTGTGTGTGTGTGTGTGTGTGTGCGTTTGTGTGTGTGTGTGTGTGTATTTATCTGTGAGTACACCATCAAAATAAAGTCATTATTGATGTATTGATTTCAAGATAGGAGATAAAAATCTCCAATTTTGTATTATGGCAAAGTTATTGCTATACACACAACAAGTATACATATGTACTGGCAAAACACAGCAATGTAATTCTCAGAACATTATTAGAGACACTAGCAAGAATATGCGCCCTCCGGGTGCAAGTATTTAAGTTTTAATGTAATGAAATATATTAAATTAAAAAGACTAATGAAACAAAATAAGAAAGCAGATCAAATGATTTGAAACTGAGTGTGTGGAGGGGTATAATTGAAAAATAGAACAACTTTGAAATTAACTGTTCCATCATTTTTCATCACTCCCATCTTTCATTGCTAAATTTTTGTAATTTAACTATTTAGTTAAAATAGGAAGTAAAGAATAAAATTACAGTTTCTAAACCAGAAGCCAACTACTGACAGTTACAATATCATCATCATCATGTCATGCCAACAGCATGGATACCCATGACAATCTCTTGCCAACCTTCCCTCTCATTACTTGCTCCTGGGAGGTCCACTGTGTTGCATCCAGTATCTGCGCAGAGCTGGTCAAAGTATGTCTTTGCTGGTCGTCCCATGCTGGCATGCCCATGTGACGGCTTCCACAGAAGAACGTCACTTATTAGTTCTTTCCTTGCTTCTTCCAGCAGTGTCCAGAATGTCTTGTTTGCCTTACATGAATGGTTTGTGTGATATGGGGCAGGTGGCCATTCAGCGGTTTTCTCGTGAGGTGCTGTTTCCATGTCTTGTTTAAGATTGCACACAGCATTCTTGTGCAGCTACCGTCTAGTTTATTCTCCAGTCGCTTCGTTAGGGTCCAGTTGGTGCATCCGTACAGTAGCACTGATACAACTATGGGCTGGAAGAATTGTCGCTTTAGCTTGTCAGTGAGATTGGACTTCCATATGACTGACAATCTGTTTATAGCAGACCAAGCCTTTCCTATGCATGTATTAACATTGCTTTCTGTTGATGATGTATTACTGCCTAGGTATGTGAATTGTTTTACCAAGTTTAGGGGTTTGCCATTTTTTGAAGCACATGTACCCCGTTAATCGGAGTTCAGATGTAGGCCGATGTACCGTGCTGCCCTTTCTAGTCTATGTAGCATGGATTCGGCTTGTGCAGACATATTTAGAAGGGGTAAGAGCAAAGAATCTTGAGGCAACCCTACTAATTGTAAATTTCTCTAAGGCATTTGATTCCATACACTGAGGGAAAATGGAGCGTACAGCCTCCCTAAAGAAACGGTTCCCACTATAATGATGCTCTATCAAAACACCAAAGCAATGGTATGCTCACATGATGGTGACACTGACTTCTTTGACATAGTCGCTGGAGTCCTAAAAGGAGATACGCTAGTGCCATATATATTTATAATATGCCTAGACAACATACTTCGAACATCAGCAGACCCCATGGAAGAAAAAGGCCTCACACTAAAAAAGGCAAGAAGCAGAAGGTATCCTGCACAAACGATCTTGGAATGCAGACTACACAGATGATCTAGCACTTCTTACAAATACACCTGTTACTATATAAATCTTCTTAAACAAGTATTAGTTACACAATTAATCTGAATGGAATGAGTAAATCAACCATATTTCTTGAATAATAACCCATTTTAATTTTTAGTTTCACTATTCTGTCATGCTTTAAAAACAAAACAAAAAAAAAAAACAGTACATTTATTTTTATAAATACTGTTATACACTTATATTTATGTTTACCAACTCCCCCGCACGAGCAGGATGTGACACAAGGTCAATTTCTTAAGCGGAGTTCAACAGGTTTAAATTCAGAGTTTTCCTTCTCCTAGACTGGTTACCTAGCAATGGTTAAAGAACCCAGTTTTCCCTGCTATTTACCCATAGCTGGAGGGAGGGTAGGATTCATAACTTTCCCAAGGGTATTAGCGCTAAGTGAAATGCAATTACCACGTCCAGGATTTGAACTCGGGGCGACGAGTCCATTTCCCATGACTTTAACCATTACACCATGCACTTCCTACACAGCGCTGTTATACACTTATAAGCAAATATTTACCTATGTGTACATAAAGGGCCGGTTTAGCTCAGTCGGTAGAGTGTTTCGCTAGGAATCACAAGGTTTCTGGTTCGATACCGGCCCTCGCCAACTCATCGTTTGAGTAGCACAGGGATCTGTGCGGTAAAGTGAGGAGCTGATGGTAGGTGTGGCGCTCCACCTCAGATGCTAAAATAATCTCCTTGTTCTAGCACTATTGAAAAGGGGATAGACTCCCTCGCTGTCTGGTTGATACTGACATTAGGCCACCCTGACGACTTTACTTACTTATTCTGTCATGCTTTAAAAAAAAGACAACAAAAAAAAAACAGTACATTTATTTTTATAACACTGTCATACACTTATAGGCAAATATTTACCTACATGTATATAATTATGTATGAATAGGGGATAGACTCCCTCACTGTCTGGTTGATACCAACATTAGGCCGCCCCGACGACTTTACTATTTTTACATAACTTTATAACTCTGCTGATGAGGCATGATAGGCCGAAATGTACATACAGAGAATGACTTTTTCTCGATTTGTTTACGTTTTACATTTAAACAGATATATCCGCCTAATTCATTAATTATAAACTAATTAATTTTGAAATTAGGTATGACTTCAATTAAGCACATATTCTTCCAAAAATAATTATGTAGGTGAAAATTCTGCTACTGTTTGCCATTTATTGATCCTATAAATAATTTTTGTTCTTTGTTTTGTTTTGCTTTTTGTTTTCTCCACCCCCCCCCCTGATAGATGTTGTTTGCTAGGTGTGGTTTTTGTCTGCCAGTTTCATCTAATATACAATGACAGTGTAATGGCCAAGATCAAAGTTTCAAGAATCATCTGATGTGAATTCAACAGCATCAAGTGTTGATAGAGATACCAATAAAAGAAATGAAACAATGGAGGCTGATTTGGTCATCTTTGTATAATTGATGACTTACAATCACAAAGAAGTGATAAGAGAAAAAGGGGTCAGCTTGAACAAATTTCACAGATATTATTATTTCACAATATGAAATATGTATATATATATATATATATATATATATGGAGATAGGATGGATGTAGTAGAATCCGACAGTATGAGGTAGGTAGAAGGATGGTGAACAAGAAATGAAAACTCAAAACAAATCTAAGAGTTGAAACGTTTCGTCCAAATTCATATGGACATCATCGGTCAAATGATTTTTATTGAAAGCAAAATTTTGTGAATTTGGTGAGGGGGGTGAGTTAGTAGTGGAAGTGAAGGGAGGGAGGTTAGGGGCAGACATATTATATATATAATATATATATATATATATATATATATATATGTGTGTGTGTGTGTGTGTGTGTGTATTTGGGCAGCATTCTTTATACCAAAAATATTCTAATGGAAAATAAACACATTCTGCAGAAATAAAAAAATAAACAAAAACTCCAAATACTAGAAGCTTTATACATAAAACAATACAAACATCCTTAAACAAAATTCATTTCCAATGCAGTACACACATTTTAAAATGCCTATAACACCTTTCTTATCATTCTTCTCCTTCCAGCCTCCACATTAATATTTTTTAAAAAACTGGAACACATCACCCCTGATGATGGCACTTCAAGTGCCAAACTACTTGGGACTTGAACTTTGGTGGACTTATCCACAAATTCCACCCAAATATAAAAAGTTGGCCGGAAAACTCGAAAAGATTTAAAAAAAAAAAAATATATATATATATATATATATATGTATACTCTTTATTGGGGTACTAAGTTTTTTGTATTAGGATGATTATAAGCTAGTCCTTTTCTCCAAGAGTATGTTGCTGCAGAGTTCAGGTCACGTTTGAGAGCTCAATGTTTAATTTTGATAAACAGAGCAAAGTAATTTGTAAAGAAAAAGCCTTAAATATCGGGGTATAGTGATTATAAATTTATCTGACAGTATGTGGAGTAAATGTAGAATAAAACAGGATTTTATAATGGATGGAAATTTATTAGTTCATGTTTGAACATTTCGGTTTATAAAGAAAACCTTCTTCAGGACAGTTAAATTATTTTCCAAACTCAACGCATTCAAAACATCCATCATCTTTTAACTACATAAATCCTTTTTTCTCCTTGAATAATTTCATTGTCCTGAAGAAGGTTTCCTTTATAAACCGAAATGTTCAAACATCGACTAATAAATTTCCGTCCATTATAAATCCTATGTTTGTTCTACATTTTCTCCACACACCACACACAGACACACAGACACACACACACATATATATATATATATATATATATTATATATATTATATATATATACATATTTTTCTTTTTTACTTCTAAACTCTACCGGTGTGGCAAAAACCCAGATAACTCATATTTTCAAAATAAAAATAATTTTCAAACTGACCACTGGGGAAAAATTTAAAAAGAGAAAAGACCAGTACATCCGTACTTTCTGAAAATACTAATCTGTATTGTGGTATATTGTAGTGGCCAAAAGAAAAAAAACACAGGTGGAGTTTTCTAAGTAATATATGTAAAATGTGCTCAATACACTAAGTAGACAATAATCATAAGGACCTACATGAGTCAGACACTATCTACCAAGGTTCACCCGAATGGTTCTTCAGGATAATTCTGATCAGATAGTTCTGATCATGTTAAGATCCTTTTTATTTATTACTACTATATATATATATCAATTGAAATTTCACCATTTGGCATTAGCCATTACTCGCCTGTCCTCTGTTTACAGATTTGAGTTCTCTGGTGATTGTAAAAACATACCCCCATAAAAAGTATGTAGCAATTAATTGTTCACCCTGGATTGACAGCCGCTGATAGTCACAAGGGTAAGGAACTTGGCAGACAAAATTCTGTCAGGTTTCAATCCCGGCTAGAGGTAGCTGTTAAAAGTCAAGCCGCACTGATGAGAAGTAAACTTCGAAACACGTGTCTGTGGATGACTTGATATATACATATATATTAATATTACATTATCTATATATATATATATATATATATATAAATGTAAGTTACTCCAAAACTGGTAGTAGAAGGGATGATTCTACATGGGATCTTCAAAATCTCACTGTATATATTAATATTGGCATGTTTTAGTAGGTGTAAATACAAGGATTTTTATAAATCCCTAGAGAGATCTAATGCATAATAATCTTATTTTAGATTGAATACAAGGAAAAACTCATAAACACATCAATCTGTTTAAGGGGGTGTTTAAAGGCTCTATATCTCAACCAATTCTTAGAATTGAGCACTTTCTTTTGCATCACTGAATTCTACAACATCAAATCTATCAGAAAAGCCTATAAATCTTAAAATGACTAGACAGCCCTGGAATATAATTATATTTGTATTTGAATTAAATAGTATGAGGTTTTTGAGAAATCACTTATTAAGGAAAAAATGGTTTTAATCTAGGTCTGTCAGACAGGAAGTATTGTTACATTGTATTATTATAATAATTGTTACATAAAAATATTTCTATTATATATATTTCATATAAATAACATAACATACATATATCATATATATTATATATATATTTTTATTCCCATATATATTTATTTATTATATATTCAAATATACATTCATAACATACATATATTCTATCAGGGAGTAAAATATGGAAATATAAAGAGTCCGAGCAATAGTAAGAAATTTTAAAAAAACAAGTGTTCCAAAAATAAGATGAATTTATTTATCAATGCTTAAACGTTTCGGTTTCTTTAAACCTTCATCAGGATGTATTACGGGGTGAAGAAATTGATGGATGTTTTATATTCTATTATACATATTTCAATATATAATTGTTACATTGTATCTATTTGAACATTTCCTGTCCTGTTTTTTTTTTTTATATTCAAATTTTTTGATATTTGAATTGTTGTTATCATTATCATAAAGAAGGTTTTTTTTTATGTGGGTGTATTTTTTATGAAGCCCCATTAGGAGGATTTTACCCGTCTACTGAGTTGCAGTCGGTGTATTCTTCTGCCCCAGCTGACAAAATATCAAAAGAAAAAAAAAATGAAAATTCTGTTTTATGTAGTAAGTAATTATACCTAGGCTATTTTTAAAGAAAAATTTACTTTTACTTTTTAGGTGTCACATTCAATTTACAATAACGTTAATATTGTCTGCTCATGAGAAAATCAAGGTTGATATTGCTACAATCAGTTGGGCCATCCTTGTAGGCCTTAAGCCAGAGCACTTGTCCAGTGGAATTGGATCCATGGTAAATCCCTTGGTAAAAAGTCCTGAGTATTGTAAGTCCCTCCTCAATGCGTGAAATTAGAATTATGGCCAGTGTGGGGGTTTAAGTAGTGTATCAGCCATGCAGTATGGCTAGTGATTGGCTGGAGGAATAGACCATGTGATCTTGGCTAGTCTATAAATCCAGGTGAGGAACTGAAGCACACCTTATATACCCAAAAATATTCCAACAGGTATCAGCAAAACAATCATTTGTAAGTAAAAAATAAATGGTTAATAAAAAAAAAAGATTAAAAATTATAATAATAATAATAATAATGATAATAATAATAATAATAAGCAGAAACCTTATCAAAGGAATTAATACCTGGGTTGTCCCCATTATGATACACTGGTCCGTTCTTAAAATGGACAAAGGAAGAACTCAGACAGATTGACCAAAGAACTAGAAAATTAATGACCATGCACAAGGCTCTACACCCTAGAGATAATAGAGATAGACTATCAAGAAAGGAAGGTGGAAGCGGTCTTGCCAGAATAGAGGAATGTGTAAAGGTCACAATTCAACAACTTGAAGGATACACAATAAAGAGCAAAGACAGATTACATTTGGCTGCCAACAATAGCAGATGTAATATATGGACAAACAGAAAAACAACAAAAACTAGAAAACAAAAATGGGAAGAAAAACAATTATATGGACACTTCAAATGACAAATTGGAGAGGTTGCACATAAAAAGACCTGGACATGGTTAAGAAGAGGAAACCGCAAGAGAGAAACTGAATCATTAATAATTACTACACAAAATAATGCCATAAGGACAAATTATATCAAAGCAAAAATTGATGACACAACAAACAGTAAATGTAGACTGTGCACTGACAGAGACGAGACTGTAAACCATGTATTAAGTGAATGTAGCAAACTAGCACAATGGAAACTAGGCACAACTGGGTTGGGAGGTAATCCACTGGGAATTATGCAAAAAATTAAATTTTGACCATGCAACAAAAATGGCACATGCATAAACCAGAATCTGTTCTTGAGAATGAAATACATAAAATTCTCTGGGACTTCCAAATAAAAACAGATCACCTTATCCTAGCAAGGAGACCAGGCCTAGTGTTGATTAACAAAAAAGAAAGAACTTGTCAACAGGTGGATTTTGCAGTTTCAGCAGACCGCAGGGTGAAGATGAAGGAAAACGAAAAAATGGACAAATACCTGGACCTTGCTTAAGAACTGAAAAAACTATGGAATATGAAGGTCAAAGTGATACCAATTGTAGTTGGTGTACTTGGAACGGTCCCAAGAAGCTTGGAAAAAAGACTGGAGAATCTGGAAATCAGAGGAAGAATTGAGACCATCCAGAATACTGCATTGCGGCAATCTGCTAGAATACTCAGAAGAATCCTGGAGACCTGAGGAGACCTGTTATCATTCAGACTCTAGTGAAATACCACTATCTACGCAGGTGTGAATAACTCTATAATAATAATAGTAATAATAATACATGAGGGTGAATTTAATTGGTGCCCTTGGAACGATCCCCAAGGGCCTGGAAAAGAGTCTGGATTAATTGGAAATTAGAGGAAGAATTGAGACTATCCAGACTACAGGATTGTTGAGATTGGCTGGAGACCTGAGGAGACTTGTTGTCACTCAGCCTCCAGTGAAACCACCAGCTACGGCAGGTGTGAAAAACAATAATAATGATAATGAAATTATTGCATATGGTGCTAAGATACTCTATAAATCTTATACTAAATACGGCATCTCTGTCTATCAGCCGCTTCTATCCGTCTGTCTGTCTGTCTGTGAAAACAAAATCATATACTTTTTCTAGGGTAGAATTTTATGGGAATCCAGTGGTGGTAGTTATTTATATATATATATATATATATATATATATATATATATATATATATATATATAGTAAATGAAGAAAAACTCTAAACTTGCTTCATTACAATAATTATTTCAACCGTATTAATACGGCATCTTCAGGTAATCACAAGAACATGACTCTTACTGCAGTAAGAGTCATGTTCTTGTGATTACCTGAAGATGCCGTATTAATATGGTTGAAATAAATTATTGTAATGAAGCAAGTTTAGAGTTTTTCTTCATTTACTAAATTTCTTGCTCTGTCCTTTTACTCACTGGTATTAGGTACATTGAGCTCTCCTTATGGTCTACCTGCATCAGCTTGGTTAAACCACACATGGAAAGACCCTAACTACGAAAAAAAAAAACTATATATATATATATATATATATGTAAAAATGGAAAAGGAATTGAATCCGACAATATGAGGAAAAATGAGTAAAGAAAAGAAATGTAAATGGATAAAATGAATTTAATTGATATCACATTAATCAATATCACTTACACATGTGTGTCGGTCAGTTTATTAGTTTTGAATGAATTCAAAATAAATGTTCACTCTGATGAAGGTCGATTCTTCTATGTGTGCGAAATATTTTCACACACATAAGCTGACCGAAACACATGTGTAAGTGATATCGATTAATGTGATATCGATTAAATTCATTTTATCCATTTACATTTCTTTTCTTACTCATTTTTCCTCATATATATATATATAATATATATATATATATACACACACACAAACACACGCATGTACACACACACACACACACACACCACACAAGGGTATTTCTAAAATAGAATAACATTACAGATTTCATGAGTAACAATAAGCAAACCCTTGATAAAGAGGGATGTGCACTCCTCAAAATATCGGTAAATAGATAAAATATAGAACAAAACATTTAATATCTAGTCTCTGATCTTTTATTTCATTCATTTTTTCTTCCTTCTAAACAACCAAAATATATATATATATTTAATACATACATACATACACCCCATCCCCTTGTGGTTGAGCACTTTGGGGGCAATTCACTGATTACCGATAACTAAAGCATAAATGCTACACTCTCCTATATAAGGGATGGAGCACTCTATGGCGGCCTTTACATACATAGAGATGTGTGTATTAAAACAGTTAAAATTCCCTTCGCATTCTGTAGGTGACTATAGCCTATCGGTTAAGGTGTCTGACTGATGCTGAACCAATCGGATTTAAATCCCGGCTGTAGGTAGCTTACAAATGTCTAGCCACACTGAAGAGATTGATAAGTTGAAACACATGTCTGTGGATAACTATATATATATATATATATATATATATATATATAGTGAAATATATATATATATATGTATGTATGTATATATATACTGTTGTTGGCATACTAAAGACAATGGCATAATGTCCAATCTTTTTTTTTAACTGCATCTGCACGAGTGCCTTAACAGGCCAATTTTTGAATGGCAATCTCTGGTGCAGTGACTGAAAACAAACAGTGATGCTTGCTGGAGTTGCTGTTCTCTCTTCTATTCATATATATATATAAATATATATATAATTTATAGAAATATAAAGAGACTCACTATATATATATATATGTATATATATATATACTAGTACAAAATAAAAAACACCCTCTGGGCGATGTAAAAATAGATTTTTGAAACATATTGCCTGAGGGGTGGGAGTTAAAAATTCAATGTCAGTGAGTTTCTACAATGAGGACTGTTTAATGTTGCATGTTCAAATTTTGAGTGTATTTATACTATGTTATGATGATTTTGGGTAATGTGACGTAAGCAGTGACGTAATTTTTGTTACAGACAAAAACCAGAAGCAAATCTCCATTATTAATAGATATTTTGTGTATATAAGGTGTGCTTTATTAATAGATATATACATATATATGCATATGTATTTATATATATATATACATATGCAAGCGTATATATATATATATATGCATATGTATTTATATATACATATGCAAGCATATATATATATATTATATATATATATATATATATAAATATATATATATATATATATATATGTATATATATATTGTCTCTGAGTACCATTTCAATCTCTTCATTGGAGTAGTATTATTTCAGTAATTTATCGAATATTATGGGTCATAATGGTCTCTTTAGGAGGCTACATCATACTAGACTAAGATAAAACTACAACAATTTATTATTTGCTATTAGGTAGATGGTGAGGTTTGAGCTAATGCTATATATATATATATAAATATATATATATATATATATATATATTATATAATATATATATAATATATATATATATATATATATATACATATATATATATATATAAATATACATGCGTAAAGGCAGGTAGATAGATATATGTGGATACTAATAAATCCACACACGTACACACATAAGTTTGTATGCAGAGACATATAAAATGGGTTGTCTACACATGCATACATACATACACATGCAAATGGTTTGTACAAACAGAATATGTCTAGTTCTAGCATTGTGTATTCTCTTAAATATATATATATATTATATATATATATATATATATATATATGTATGTATGTATGTATGTGTATGTGTGTATGTGAATGCACACATGCACATATGTATATATATATATATATATATATATATATATATGAAAGAAACTTTTTTAGTTGTTATTTAAATTGACTTACTGCTCTCATTACCCTGTCCCTAATTTGTCCCCCCCCCACGACCTCGTAACTCGTCCTACACTTAAAAATTTTTTCCTGATAATGGCAAATATCCAGGCGAGTACTAGTCACTAAGAATTTATTCTGACCAGAGAAGCACTTTTTATGTTAATAGGTGAGGGCATGGCTGAATGTGAAGGTGAAGAAAAATGGGTGGGGGAGTGATTTCCCCTGTCTGATCCTCTGTCTGCCAATATCATCTCAGATTCAACAGAAGGTAAAAAAAAATGAATAAAATGAAAATCAAAAGTAAATATATATATAACCGAAATGCATGTGTGCATCTATACCACCTCTCTCTCTTTTTCTCTCTTTCTCTCTCACTCTCTCTCTCTCTCTCACTCCCTTTCACTTACTCTCTCTTACACTTCTCTCTCTCTCTCTTTCTGCTTTCTCTCTCTCACCTCTCTCTTTCTCTCTCTCTCTCTCTCTCACTTCTCTCTCTTTCTTTCTCACTTCTCTCTCTCTCACACTTCTCTCTCTTTCTCTCTCACTTCTCTCTCTCACTCTCTTTCTCTTACTCTCTCTCTCTCACTTCTCTCTCTCACTCTCTCTTTCTCTCATTCTCTCTCTCTCACTTCTCTCTCTCACTCTCTCATTCTCTCTCTCTCACTTCTCTTCTTTCTTTCTCACTTCTCTCTCTCTCTCACTTCTCTCCTCTCTCTCTCACTCTCTCTCTTCTCTCTCTCTCTCACTTCTCTCTCTCTCTCTCTCACTTCTCTCTCTCAAGGGGATTAGTGTTAAGTGAAATGCAGTTACCACATCCAGGATTTGAACTCGGGGTGACGAGTCCATTTCCCATGACTTAAACCATTACACAACGCACTTGATGTAATAGTTAAATATATATATATGGAGGTGTGTGGTGTAGGAAATGGACTTGTCAACCTGAATTCAAATCCTGGACGAGTGCTAATACCCTTGAGAAAGGTATGCATCCACACACTCCCTCTCCAGCTATGGGTAAATAGTAGGACAGACTGGATTCTTTAACCTTGGCTAGGTAACCAGTCTAGGAGAAGGAAAACTCTAAATTCAAGCCTGTTAAACTTCGCTTAAGAAATTGTGTCTCATCCTGCTCATGCATGTAAATGTATATATGTGCGTGCGTGTGTAAATATAAACTAATGATAAAACAAAGAATATATTTATTTATGATTGAATGATAGTTAGTCCTATATGTTAACCCATCATCAGGACAATTTTACAGAGCAATGTTATGAAGCTCCTTCTAGAAAAGTTATTTTTCAAGTAAAAATGAAAGAAAAAAATGTGAGAAATTTATTTTGTTACCATTAACAACAATGTTTTTTTTAATGTTTTTGTTTAATGTTTCAAGGTTTTATTTTACTAGCTTAAAAAAATAGTCAAAACAAGTTGGTTTGGACGTGTTTTTCAGGAATTTTAGCGAACATTTTAAAGTGTATGAATTTAAGCAACAATTTTCAAAGTTAACCAAAATTTTCAAAGTTGCAAACTATCAGGCATGATTAGACACATTGGAGGTTTGCTAAAAATACCAAATCCAATGTTATCTTATTAATATTGCCACACACATTTTTTTTTGTCTTTTTAATAGCGCACTTGCATGTAAAAAAAAAAGCTTTCAAAGCTTGATTTCTAAAATTTTCCCAAATGTTTCGACCATAACAAGTATCAGGTAAGGTGTGCGGGCATGGACCTTTGCTAGAACCAACAGTTGGAACATTAATTTTATAGTTTTAAGGCATTCTACAAGAGTTGTTAAGGTTTTTTTTTAATGTTGAAAAAAATAATGTACACTAAAAAGGATTCCCCAAACATTTTTTAAAACTTAAAACGCAACATAAGTAGATATTTTTTGACCAACCCCACACAATGTCAGATGAACATAAAGTCCTATTAATATGAGGAGCCACGCACGAACTGAAGCTCATTCAGTGGCCAGTGTAAAAATGACATGAATCCCTTTGGTATTCTTCTTTTAGTGAAATGTTTTTTTTCAAGGATTTTTCTTGATTTTGGTTGTGAATTGTCTATAGTTGTCTGTTGCTAGTCGGAGGTGGGTATGAATAATTCTCTTGGTTCGTTAAGTAAATAAAATACCAACTAACTTTTTTTTTCTTTTATTAAAATTTTCTTTCTGTATTCAATATTACTTAGTGAAGTATATCACTAATTAGGACTGAGCCTA
>CM042159.1:17301610-17326610 GCA_023376005.1 Doryteuthis pealeii | reverse complement strand
ATTACATATACTGGTACTAGGTACATAGTACTCCCACTCCAATTAACCTGTAACATTCCAGTTGAGCTCCACATGAAATGATCCTCCTCACCAAATATATATTATATATATATGCATGTATGTGTGTGTGTGTAAAATCACAAGAACTACAGATTGATAACTACAGATTGATCACATCCCGACTTCTCCATATAGTCACCATTTCCCTCGAATGAGAGCATGTATTCCTGACTTATAAAATTCTGTTGACTGTTCTTTGAGCCACTTCTTCACTTCTTCACTAGTTTCCCTGGTAACACGAAGCATTACTCGACCTACAGTACATATAATAAATATTATTCATTTTTTTAGATACCATGATATTAAGATACTGATACTTCACATGTATATTTATTTTCTTAAAATCATATAGACTATATATATTAACGAAACCCCTCTGCGAGCAGGATGCGACACAAGGTCAATTTCTTAAATGGAGTTAAACAGGTTTGAATCCAGAATTTCCCTTTTCCTTCTCCTAGACTGTTCACCTATCCAAGGTTAAAGAGCCAGTCTGTCTACTATTTACCCATACCTGGAGGAGAATATATGGATTCATACCTTTCCCTACGTTATTCATGCTATGTGAAATGCAAACATCCTTGTCCAGGATTTGAACTCGGGTCCACAAGTCCATTTCCCACTAGTCTAACCATTACACCTCTGATATACTCTTTCAGTACTCACACGTATGTACGCAGCATGCATAAAAAAAAAGCAAGTGTGTTATTTTTCAGGAAAGTCAGCTTGAACGTGTCTGAAAGGTTGTCAGGGTTAACCAGATCTACAACTGTCTGGTGTTTGTTCAAGAGGAAAAAAAAAAAATTTACTTTATTTTAAAAAAAATCATTTTTATCTTTATTTATTATTGAATTTTTCCAACATTTTCTTTTGGTATTTTTTTTTATTCATTTATTCTTTTTCAAAATAAAACAATAAATATGACTGCATAAAAAAAAATTAGCATGAATATTCTTACAAGGTGGGTTAAAATTTTTGCAATATTTCGGTACATGCCTCCTCTTAGCATAAAATAACCCTATAGAAGTTGACATGCTCTTAAAATCAATCAGTCATTAATTTTATTTTAACTTTTATCTAATTTTTGATTAAGGTTTTAATTTTTCATTAAAGTTTTCTTTTAGCTGTTTAATTTGAATTTTTTATTTATTTTATAAAAATATTCTTGCCTCTTTATCTATCATTGAATGAAAAAAATTCAATATTATTTCAATGTTTTGTAAATTTTTCTTGATTTTTGAAAATTAAATATTATTTTCTTATATAAAGATTATTATATCATATTATATTATATATTGTTATTTTAAATTAAATATAATATTATAGATGTTTGCTTTGTATTATATATTGTTTTGTATATAATATCATATATTATTATATAATATTCTATGATATATTTTTATCATACTTTATTATGTCATTATTATCATTATTACTATCATTATTATTATTATTATGTTATTTCATGATATATAGATTATTACATTCTTAGTTCTTATCGGCTTAGCTCAGTCGGTAGGGCATCCGACTAGGTTCCTGGTTCGATACTGCCATCTCAACGTATGAGTAGCTCAGGGATCTGTGCAGTAAAGTAAGGAACTGATGGTAGGTGTGGTGCTCCCCCTCAGATGCTAAAAACAATCTCCTTGATCTAGCACTAGTGAAAAGGGTATATACTCCCTTGCTGTATAGCTGATACCAACTTTAGGCCACCCCAATGATTTTTCTTTTTAAGTTCTTATATAAACTAGCAAAATAAAAAGACACCCTCCGGGCGATGTAAAAATAATTTTTTGAAAGATATTGCCTGAAGGGATGGGAGCTGAAAATTCAATTTCATAGAGTGTGTACCATAAGTATGTAAAATCGTCAAATTTATTAAAGGAGTAAAAAAAAAAAAGAAAGAAAGAAAGACAATTTGAAATGGAAACAGTTCCAATAACTTTAAATATTATATTAGAATAAAACAATCTATATATAAATATATAACGCCAGGCATCTATTTATTGAAACAATGAGGATTGTCTAACATTGCATGCTTACATTTTGAGTATATTTATTCTATGTTATGACGTTGGATTATGTGTTGGGTAATGTGACGTAAGCTGCAACACAGTTTTTGTTACAGACAAAAACCGGAAGCGAATCTCAATTATTAATAGATTAATTTATAAAAAAAATGAGTAAAAAATCTTAAACAATTCATTTAAAGGTAAAAAACAAGATTTGGCATTAAATAACCCACAAGTGTTGATATGCCATTAAACCAAACAACCAACCAAGCAACCTAACGGTGGATTGAGAACGCAGATAGTTTGCGGATAATGTGTTTCAGCAGGAGTAACTGCGATATGAGTAAAAAGCTATGTTCAGCCTATCTGTCAAGCTGCAAATACGAAGAACACTTCAATCAGCTTATCCGCAGGAATCAAACTGATGAAAGATGGATTACGTGGACGGCATTTTCCCAAGAACGAGTGCCAACACTGGCGCTATGAAAAAGGTGGGCTGTGTCTGCTAATGCAGATCTTCAGGACTGTGGCATGTAGACCCTCATTCATTGCCCCCCCCAAAAAAAAATAGTGTTTTGTACGAGGGTAAGTCAAAAAGTAATGCCATTTTGTTTAGGACAGGTTTAATTACCAATACAGGAACATGTTTCCTACAAATATACTAGGGTGTGTCAAAAATTATTGCCATTTTGTTTAGGACAGGTATAATTACCAATACAGGAACATGCATCATACATCGAAATGAAGCCGATCCTCTGTGGATCACATTCCTACTTCTCCACATAGGTTAGTAAAAAAGTAATTCCATTTTGTTTAGGACAGGTATAATTACCAACACAGGAACATGTTTCCTACAAATATACTAGGGTGTGTCAAAAATTAATGCCATTTTGTTTAGGACAGGTATAATTACCAATACAGGAACATGCATCATACATCAAAATGAAGCTGGTTCCCTGTGGATCACATCTCTACTTCTCCATATAGTCACCATCTCTCTCAATAGCAATGTTCCCTCGAATGAGAGCATGTATTCCTGACTATAAAATTCTGTTGACTGTTCTTTGAGCCACTTCTTCACTACAGATTTCACTTCTTCATCACTGGAATAATCACTATCATCTCTTCGGCCTCATAAAAGAGGGTTTGAGAGGCAAACATTATTCCAGTGACGAGGAAGTGAAATCTGATTTTCTTGGTCAAATTTTATCATCTGTATAGTTTAGAATTTGTATTTTGTAAATGAATTCTGTATTTACCAATCACTCCATCATGAGCAGAGTTTCTTTCTCCACGCCATGGTTAAAGAGCCCAGTCTTCCCTACTATTTACCAATATCTGGTTTGGTTGAGTACCTTTCCAAAGGGTATTAGTACTATGTGAAATGTAAACAGCCCGGTCCAGGATTTGAACTCATTTCACTGTGTACACTTCATATGATGATAACCATTACACCATGGGTGCCTCCTTATAAAAGAAATAAAGGATAAATTATAATGCATGATATGTGTGTATAATATTGCTATTTGAAAATAATATATCATAAGTACCGCATCAAAAAGCAGCTGTACGGCCACTTACCTCCTATCACACAAACCAGCCAAGTAAGATGAACAAGACATCCTGCACACTGCTGATGAAGCAAGGACGAACTCATAAGTGGTGTTCTCACGTGGACTCCTAGACAAGGACACACCAGTGTTGGCCGACCAGCAAAAACTTACATCCAATAGCTGTGTGGGGACACTGGATGTTGTGATCAGAACTCGCTAGGAGCAATGGTTGATAGGGATGGGTGGCAAAAGAGAGTCATAGGAATCTATGCTGTCAGTACTGTCTGATCCTGATGACACACAGGGATCAGTATAACACATTAAATAGCAATGAATCAGTATTTAAGATTAGTTTTTATAACTGGTGGAAATCATCCCCCCCAACCCCCACCTCATCTCATTTTTTGGCCGACCGTGCTTCTCCCCAGGATGCAATTGTCCTTTTGTGTCCTTGAGTTTGAGATCCCTGCAATATAGCCAATCAATAAACGCTGAATATCTCTTGGCAACTTTTTAGTTTTAATTTGATTAATTTTAATTTAGGTTGTAAGTAAATTCAATAAATCATCATCATCATCATCATCATCATCATCATCATCATTATTGTCATTGTCATTGTCATCATCATCATCATCGGCGGTGGCGTCATCATCATCATCATCATCATCATCACCATCATCATCATCATCATCGTCATTACTGTTGTTATAAAAGCTTTCCTGGAATATTTGTATGGTTTGGCCTATGAGATGCTTTAGATATCTGATATTCATTTTATTCATTTGATTTCAGTATTATCAAATTATTCAAGATATGCCAAAGGAACCAAAAACAGAATTCCAAAACAGTTCCGCACCAAAATAGCAATGCAAAAACGCATCCGACCCCATCTGACAGAGGACATTGTCTTAAAAGAAATAATAAAGACAAGTAGTAGGGATGTGATCACAGAGAACCAGCTTCATTTTGATGTATGATACATGTTCCTGTGTTGGTAGGTATACCTGTCCTAAACAAAATGGCATTACTTTTTGACTGTCCCTCGTATTTTATTTTCTGAACGATCCAGGCACCCTCACATGCAGACAATTTACTGCCAAAATCAAAAAAATCCTTGGAAAAAAAAAACATCACAATAAATCTGACCGTTCCACTTAATTTACCACTTGGTTATAAAATAACCCTGGATATGTTGAAGTGCCATTAAAATCACTCACTAAAATCAATAAATCAATCACTCTGAAAAAAGTTTGTATATTTAGAAAAGAAAGAATTAATATTAATTAATATTAACGATCCATTTTGATTTTATAATGAGAGCAAGAAAATAAAATGTGTTATATTGTTTTTGGAGATAATTTTTGTGCTATAGCGTTGAAATATTGAAATACATGTCGAGGAATAAAAAAAAAGAAAGAAAGAAGAAATCAATTCCCTTGCGTTATTGACAAAGTTGAATATACTTCTTATATTCTTCCACGGTTTTACCGACTGACTTGAGTTTGGTATTTTAATGATTTTTATTCCATTTTTTTTACACAGTTAAAAGTATATAAATCAGTGTCATCAGTTAGAGTAACCTCCATCCATAAAAAATAAAAAAAGATAAAATCCTAAATAAATACAATCTGTCGGGGGTGGGTGGAAAAGAATATCCGATAGAGGTACACAAGGGACTGACGAGTTTGGTATTTTAATGATTTTTATTCCGTTATCTTTTTTTTTTTTTTACACAGTTACATATCTTTAGAGCCTAAGAATCACAAGGTTCTGGGTTCAATACTGACCCTTGCCAACTCAGTGTATGAGTAGCATAGGGATCTGTGCAGTAAAGGCAGGAGCTGATGGTAGGTGTGGCATTCCACCTCAAATGCTAAAATAATGTCCTTGGTCAGCGCTAGTGAAAAGGGGATGGACTCCCTTACTTTTTTTTTTTTTTACCCAGTTACATGTCTTTAACGTTGGTTTAGCTCAGTCAATAGAGAGTCAGCCTAGGAATCACAAGATTCTGGATTCGATACTGGTCCTCGCTAACTCAGCGTATGAGTAGCACAGGGATCTGTGCGGTAAAGTGAGGAGCTGATGGTAGGTGTGGCGCTCCACCTCAGATGCTAAAATAATCTCCTTGGTCTAGTGCTAGTAAAAAGGTGATGGACTCCCTCGCTGCATGGCTGATTCCAATATTAGCCCGCCCTGTCGACTTTACTTACTTACTTACTTACATATATATATTATATATATATATATATATATATATACCAGTTACTCGTCTTTACAAATAATCTCCTTGGTCTAGCGTTAGTGAAAAGGGTATGGACTCCATCACTGTCTGGCTGATACTAACACTAGCCTGCCCTGTCAACTTTACTTACTTACACACACACACACACACATATATATATATATGTATATAATATATATATAGAAGTCACGCGCACAGTACCGAGATACATACACACACTCACATTCACACACATATATGTAAACACACACATACATTTATATGTATACCCATATAGTCATATACACAACTCCCAAGAACCCTCCCTTACATATATAAGAGCATTCAAAAAATAACCCACCTCAAAGAGGTTTTTCACGGAACAGATGAACTTGCTACTATTAACACACTCTTCTACCCAGATTTTAATAGCATGTCAAACCCTCAAAAATACTCCAATTTTTATAGTTCTTCTATAATACTCCCTTTCAAAAAATCTAAAAAACAATTTCTTCAAATAAGAAATTTTCACCTGACGATGACCTAAGGTCGAAACTAGTTGAGAATAAATACATATAAGAAATATTCTTGATTTGTCTTACTTTTTGTTCATACTATATATATATATATATATATATATATATGTATATAATATATATGTATATATATATATATATATATATATATATATATATATATATATATATATATATATACCAGTTACCATTCTTTATAAGTATATAAATCAGTGTCATCAGTCAGAGTAACCTCCATCCCTAAAGAATTTTTTAAAATACAAATATTAAATAAATACAATCTGTCGGGGGTGAGGGTGAGGGGAAGATTATCCGAGGGGGGGAGTGCACAAGAGGTAGGGAGAATATCGATAAACCCTCACGTGACGAAATCAGTGAACATTAAAATCTGAAAGATCATTCACCTGGAGGCATTACATTGATGCAGTGATTTACAACAGACATGCAGCCTATCAAGACATGCATATGTGCGTACGTGCGTGCATGGATTTATGGCTGATTTTGCATATTGGTGCATTTGCTGTACAAAGTATGCCATATAATGGCATGTGCTTGTGATTTGTGCAATAGACAGACATTTAAAAATAACGTTGCAGTACAAACAGTATTTTAAAAGCATATTTCTGTGTATGTATTTATGCATATATTTATTGATCAACCTGGATCTATCTATATCTATCAAATCTAATCTAACTAAGTCTATCTAATCTATCTAATCTATCTATCTATATATCTATTTAAATCTATCTGTCTCTATATATCTATCTATCTCTATTTAAACCTATCTATCTATTTATATCTCTCTATCTCTATCTATCTCTAAGTCTCAATCTATCTCTCTATTCTCTAAATCTATATATCTATCTATCTATCTATCTTATCTCTATCTATCTCTATCTATCTCTCTAAGTCTATTTAAATTATCTCTATCTCTCTTCTATCTATCTATATCTCTCTATCTATCTCTATTATCTCTCTAACTCTTCTCTATCTAAGTCTATTTATCTCTGTCAATCTATCTGTCTGATCACCCTGAACTATTTAATCTTTATATTTATTTACCTATCTTTCTATCTATCAATGATAAACCTCACATATTTAAAAGCTTGAACCCTTCTTCATTCATATACATGATGACAAATAGAATGGATGACTGGAACCCACCTGAATCATGGAAGAGAATAGTTATCATCATGATGATCTGCACTGGCCATCAAAATAAGGAGATTATGGTTGCTACTTAATGCTCCCTGAACACTGTAAAAACAATCAGGCATGAACTGGAGAATTGCAATGGAGACTATGAGGCTGTGGCTAGAAGAGAGCAACATAACAGACGATCTAATTGTGTTCATACAGAGAATTTCTCAAAAATCTGCAGAAAGGGTATCAGGTTAAATTCAGATGCCTAATCAAGCCCTGGATAATAAGGTTAGCCAATGGTAGGCCATATGTATGGCAGCAGGATTCGTTCCCCTGCGACATCTCTGGGAAAAATCAAAAATGGTTGTCGGCGACACCAGTCCCAATGTTTGGCCTCTGAACTCCCCAGATCTTAACCCCATGGATTATTATGTATGTGGTGCTGTTGAGAAAGACACCAATCGCTATACCAGTACTACAAAAGCCCAGTTAATCGACAGAATTAAGGTAGTTTTTGAGACCCTTCCCTGGGTAACGGTAAAATCAGCTTGCTCCAGGTTCCGGTGTAGGATTGAAGCTGTGATCTAAGCTAATGGCGGTTCTTTTGAGGGAAACTTGTTGACAGTAGTGTAATTTCTGTGCCTGTTGAATTTCTTTACAATCCATTACATTTTGTAGTTACCAAGCACTTTTTCTTTTTCCTTATGAAACTGTCAAATTTATATATATATATATATATATATATTCAGTCTATCTAAACGTCTATATATATATATATATATATATATATATATACATATATATATATGTTGAAAAAATAAATAAAGGAAAGAAAGTATAGAATGAATAAAATAGGATATTTTAATCAATTTTACTTACACGTGTTTCGGTCAGGAGTTTATTCATGTGTACATTATTCAAACTATTATTATTTTTAAATAACCAAATGAAATGAAATAATAATAATAGAAAAAAATAGAAATGTTCCACACACAAAGAAAATTCGACCTTCATCAGAGTAAATCCTTATTTGAAATGAAATTCGTTGGAATATATATATATATATATATATATATATATATATATACATATCTGTATTGGTCAACCTGAATTTATCAATCTATCTTTGGTCAGCCTGGATCTATCTTGCTAGCAATAGACAGATGTATAGTTAGATTGATTTAAAAGGACTGAAATAGATAGATAGATAGATAAGGAGATATATATATATATATAGAGAGAGAGAGAGAGAGAGAAAGATATGAACAGATCTAGGATAGATAGATAGATAGATAGATAGTACAAAATTTGGTCAGAAAATATTGACTAGCTTCAGTCTATTGTTCATTGCAATCTGCTGCCATTTCTGTTTGTGTGACTGCAAGATGTTCAACACCAAAGCTGGCTGTCATGATCACCAGAACTGTTGTGCATTTAATGCATATGAGACATGGTTAGACAATGCCTAACTTGATTAAAAGACCAATATGTTTCAATAAATAAGGAGATAACATTTTTGAAAATGATATGTTATACTTGAAGCTGTAAATTGATTCCCTGGACTATATTACCTTTAGGCACCCCTTTTTGATCTCGATTAAGAAAGGACATGTTTTTCATTTACACCGTCAATATCCCTCCCTCACATAATGTAAGAGCATTCAAAAAATAACCCACCTCAAAGAGGGTTTTTTTTTCACGGAACAAAAGGACTTGCTACTACTAACACACTCGTCTACCCGGATTTTAATAGCATGTCCAACCCTTGTTTGTTAGGGGTTAGGGGTTAGTTTTATAATTAAAAAAAAAATCTAAAAATCGTCTGTTAAAACAACCGGATATTGACGGTGTAAATGAAAAACATGTCCTTTCTTAATCGAGATCAATAAGGGGTGCCTAAATGTAATATGGTCCGATTCCCTATACTTTCCTTAAAGATGATTTCCAAATAAAACATGGTGAACTTAAAAATTCCTTTTGTTGTTTTTTTTCTCTTCTTTTACAGGAATCATTAGGGAAATTAGTTGTTTTTATTTGAGCGATAACTGCTGAAGAGAAGTCACATGATGAGTCTGAGTGGTTTGAATGTTGATGGATTGGGATTTGAATATCTGGTGTGGGAGTTTTTAGAAAAAACATCTAAAGGACACTTAGTATATTAGAAGGTCTGTTGTAGATAGTTAAGTGTGGTTTGTAGTTAAAAAAAGAAGAAATATCTAAATTGACTTGTGCTAAGAAAATATGGGAAAAGTACAATGGTACTTTGACTAATGAGTTTTCTGAGTTGGTCAGCAACTCATCTAGGAGAAGGAAAAGTCTTATAAAACTACTGTTGAATTGCGGCTCTACCTTATCCCAAGGAAAGCTAAGGGGGTAAACCCCAAAAACAAATCCGGAGCTGGAGTCCCTAAGGTGAGTGGTGCTGATTCTCAGTACTTCCCAGCAACTCCTGTGACACCGTCGTTGCCAAGCCGCATTGGTTCCTACCTTTCCTTGGGACCACAACGGCTGCTTGGGCAAGAGCTCATCCTCCATAACAACCTGCCCGGGCTACATGGTTTTCCACTACAAAATGGAGAGGACCGCCTTGCTGTTAGGAAAGCAACCGGGAGTGATGGCATACCTCCAGAGGTCTTGAAAGCAGGTGGGCAGCGCTGCTCCAACCACTACACTAGTGACTCTGCAGTTGCTGGGAACAAGGACACATCCCTCAGGACAAGCGGGACGCTACCATCGTCACCTTATACAAGAACAAAGGAGATCAGAGCGACTTCAACAATTACCGGGGCATATCCCTTCTCAGCATACTTTGAAAAGTCTTGGGCGTGTTACACTGGCACATCTGCAGACTCTTGCATCTCGCATCTATCCAGAATCAGAGTGTGGCTTCCGAGCAAACTGGGCAACCATAGACAGGATCTTCTCACTATGCCAGCTGCAGGAAAAATGCTAGGAGAAGCAGATGCCACTCTACACTGCATTCATAGATCTAATGAAGACATTCAACCTGGCCAACCAAGGTGTTCACAGTCACTGCACCAGAGATTGACATTCAAAAATTGGGCTGTTTAGCCACTCACACAGTTGCAGATAAAAAAAAGAAAGAAAAAAGTGGACACTACTCCATCGTCTTTAGTAGACGGAAGGATGTCAACATACTTTGACTTACGAGTTTTCTGTCACTCAGTTGTTGTTTTTTTTGCTTTGTGTTGCAAGCTAAAATTTGAGATATGAGCGAGCTTCAGATATGCTTATGTTTATAAGTTCACTTAGAGCATTTAAGTTTCCAAATTCATTATGCGAAAGAAAGATATTATTTATAAAAAATATAAACATTAAAACATCTCACAGTATATAATTCATTACATTCTATTTTATTATGTTTTTATACATTGCGTTTGTTGAGGTAGTGCCATACCTAACGTCAGCTTGTAGATGCTTTTTAAAACTTGAAATTTATTCCAAATATATTATAGTATCAAGCTAGAAGCTGCTACCCAACGACGCCAGAGTAGAGTGTGGGAAAACCCTGGCATATTGATTTGTTTACTTTTGAGATTTACAAATACTGGACATTTTTAAGTAGAATTTCAATGCTATTTCTATGTATATTCTAACCCTGACCCCAAACACTTGCTGAATTACATCAACAAGAAGGGTGAAATAATGGATTACAGCATAGTATGCACCATCTGCACAGCTATGTGCATTTCAGAGCACAAGCCTTTTTCTAATGCCCAAGAAGGATATAAAATAAAGTAAGTAAAGTTAGCAGAGTGACCTATTTTCAGTATCAGCTGGTGTTATATACCCGTTCACATTGGGTATATACATATTTACCAACCCCCCGCATGAGCAGGATGTGACACAAGGTCAATTTCTTAAACAGAGTTTAACAGGTTTGAATTCAGAGTTTTCCTTCTCCTAGACTGGTTACTTAGCTATGGTTAAAGAACCCAGTCTGCCCTGCTATTTGCCCATAGCTGGAGGGATAATTGGATTCATACCTTTCCCAAGAGTATTGCTGAATAGTTGGATACATACTTTTCCAAAGAGTATTAGTGCTATGTGAAATGCAAACAGTCTCGTCCAAGATTTGAACTCATCTTGCTGTGTCTATTTCCTGCAACTGTAACCATTACACCAATTTTCCTTCTCCTAGACTGGTTGCCTAAGTTTAAAAAGTCTGTAACCATTACACCACATGCCTTCATAATGATGATGATAATACAAGGGTGAGTCAAAAAGTAATGCCATTTTCTTTATTGCTTGTGAAGTTTTTTTTTATAAAACTAACTGTAACATTGAGACCCTAATGAGGCTCAGAGCAAGACCTCAACTTGCCAATCGGCAATGCCCTCCTCTGCATGACAATGCTTGACCACACACAAGCATCAGAACAAGGAAGAAAATCACTTCAGTGGACAACTTTACCGCATCCTCCATACTCACCAGATTTAGTGCCTTCAGACTATCATCTCTTCAGCCCCATCAAAGAGGGTTTGAGAGGCAAACATTATTCCAGTGATGAGGAAGTCAAATCTGTAGTAAAGAAGTGGCTCAAAGAACAGTCAACAGAATTTTATGGGGCAGAGATACATGCTCTCATTCGAAGGTGGAACATTGCTATTGAGAGAAACGCTAACTATGTGAAGGAGTAGGGATGTGATCCACAGAGGACCAGCTTCATTTTGATGTATGGTCCCTGTGTTGGTAATTATACCTGTCCTAAACAAAATGGCATTACTTTTTGACTCTGGAAAGATATGAATCCAACTGAAGATTAATGTGTCTTGTTTATTTCATTGTTATTTACTATGGTTTGCTTAGTCTGGCACACAGGCATCCAGTTACTTATAGCAGTGTTTCTCAACAGAGGCTATATGGCCCCCTCAGAGGCCATGAGATTTTGATGGAGCCACAGGGCTAAATATGAAATAGAGGGGGGGTAAGGGACCTAGAGGGTGCCACAGAAATTTTAGTATCCATAAAATTTTCTTAGTTTATGCTGTAGCCGGTAGTTCACTGGAGGCTGAGTGACAACAAGTCTCATCAGGTCTCCAGGACTCTTCTGAGTATTCTAGCTGATCCTAACAGTTTGGATGGTCTTGATCATTATTATTATTATTATTATTTTCACTCTTTTTAAGTTTTTCACATCAGCGTTAGCTGATGGTATTTCACTGGAGTGACAACAAGTCTCCAGGACTCTTCTGAGTATTCTAGCCAATTGCAGCAATGCAGTAGTTTGGATAGTCTCAACTCTTCCTCTGATTTCCAGATCCTCTAGTCTTTTTTCCAAGTTTATTTGGACTGTTAATATTATTATCATTATAATTATTATTATTATTAGTTAGTTATTAATATTAGATAGGAATAATTGAAACATTATAACTGTGTGCAAATTGTTAGTATTAGATAAAAATTATTATTATTATTATTATTATCACTTGAACCCATACAAAAAAAATCTGAAAATTATTAACATTATGTAGGAATAATTGAAACCATATAACTGTCTTACGATCAAGTTACACTGAAAGCACCGGTTCCCACTAGATCACCAAAGTTAAGCAGTCATGAGACTGTTAAATACTTAATTGGGTAACCACTTAAGCAATAGCAGGTACTGTAGGCAACACAAGTCCTAAGTATTATGAATAGTTACTTGAAGCTATAATTGTTTACAAATAATTACTATTAATTACTTGTAACTATATAATTGCTTAAAAAAAACGATGTTAGCATTAAATAATGATATGCCTTAAAACCAACCAACCAATCAACCAACCAATATTTCTTCATATTTTTCTTCCTGCTTTCTTTCCTTCCTTCTTAAATTATTCAGGAAGGAACACAGGCAAAATGTTAATATCATAAGTCCAGACATCATAGAATCAAATATCTACACTTACCTTAAGTCGGCCATTTTGTCTCTGTTAAAAATGATATACAATTGCATATAGCCAACAATCATATTAGCTTAGATTAAGATTAAAAGAATACCTTTATGTCAGGTTTCTGATTTAATCCTTAATCCTCATTAAGCAGAAATGGTTGCTTAACTACTGCTAGTGCACCGACTATACGGGAGATAAGCCGATATCGACCCGGCATTAAGCTCCTCACCGCCAAAGACAAACGTGCATTGCATAGAAGTAACAAAGACACACTTAACCCCCAGTGAACATAAAATAGTTTTTCATGGCTGAGTAACAGAAATTGCATTCTGGGATAAAGGAAGAGACAAAAATAAAATTGTACTCTATATTGAGCAGGATATCTATCTTTGCCATCAGTGGGAGTTTTCTTAATAAGGGAGATTTGCTTGGTTGGCTGGCTGGTTGGGTTGGTTGGTTGGGTTTTATGGCATGTCAACCCTTATTGGGTTATTAAGAGGAATAAGAGATAAGATGAGAATTAGAGAGAATAATATGAAGAGAATAAGATGGAATAAGAACGAAGGAAAGAATAAGAAAAAAGATGGAATGTGGTTGGTTGGTTGGATTTTATGGCATGTCAACCCTTATTGGGTTATTAAGAGGAATAAGAGGATAAGATGAGAATTAGAGAGAATGAATATGAAGAGAATAAGATGGAATAAGAACGAAGGAAAGAATAAGAAAAAAGATGGGAATGTGGAGATTTGCTTGGTTGGCTGGCTGGTTGGTTGGTTGGTTGAATTTTATGGCATGTCAACCCTTATTGGGTTATTAAGAGGAATAAGAGGATGAGATGAGAATAAGAGAGAATAAATATGAAGAGAATAAGATGGAATAAGAACGAAGAAAAGAATGAGAAAAAAAGGATGGGAATGTAGCTGGTTGGTTAGTTTGTTGGATTTTATGGCATGTCAATCCTTATTGGGTTATTTTATACCAAAGACATTTTTGTTTTATTCATTCTTGTTTGATATTTAAATTTTTGGACCATATGACTTTTAGGCACCCCTTTTGCTTTGCTGATTCATAAGTACATTTTTTTCATTTACACCGTCAACATCCGGCTGTTAGGGGTTAGGGTTTATTTTTATCATTTAAAAAAAATAACTCTAAAAATCGTGTTAACAAACATCCGGATGTTGACGGTGTAAATGAAAAAAATGTACTTATGAATTGGCAAAGCAAAAGGGATGCCTAAAGGTCATATGGTCCAAATTTTTTTTTTAAAACACGTTTTTTGAAAATATTTTTTAAAACTCCTTTTTTATCAATTTAACCTATAGAGGGAACCCAGCAACTACTACCACTCCAGGTCTCCTAAATAGACCAGGGAGATTGTTTTTGCTGAGGTGGGCGCCACACCTACCCTCAACTCCCAGATGCTACTTTACTGCACAGATCAGATTACTCAAGTTGTGATACTCATGCGCTGAGTTGGAAATTCCTCAGGATGCTCTACTGACTGAGCAAAATGACCTCATATAATTAATTCAATAAATAAGGTGAAATCAGGACCAGCGTTATCCTTTAGGCAAACTACATGATCACCTAGGGTGCCAACATCTGGGGGTACCACAAATTCAGACGTACTTCAATAAAATTAAAAATTAAGGGAAAACTGTGGTGGACATTGTTTTATTGACATTTACAACAATTACATTTATTGACTTAATGTAATAATAATAATTGATAAAGCCACAAGATGAAAATGATGTTATCAATCTGCTAGTATAGTTTAAAACCTTTTTGGCATAACTGTAATAGTTTTTGTGGGCTGGTTGGTTGGTTGGTTGGATTTTAGGGCATGTTAACTCATTAGGTCATTTTATGTCAATTTTTGTTTTATTCATTCTTGATAGGTACTCAATTTTTCTTTGAAACATTTTTTCAAACTCATTTTTTCCATTTAACCCATAGGGAAGACCCTAACAGATACTACCACTCTGGATCAGAGTGGACCTGGGAGAAATGGTGATGAAGGGGTACTCCACATTGCCCAGAGCTCCAAACTGAAACCTCACCATTAGATAGTTTAAAGTCATACCCAAGACAATAAATAATGATAATATTAAATAATAATAGTTTTTGTGCTGATGGGTCAAAAATTGAATTTAAGCTTAAGTCAACACGAACATGGCAAATTTAATAAATAAATTCAATCTCTAATGGAGAAGCATGCATAAAAATCTTAAATGTTCTTTGATAATCTTGTTTACACTACCAGAGGTGCTATGCTATCAGTAACTGAAACATACCACCTGTAACTGGATAAATAGATAGATAGATAGATAGATAAAAAAATTGTTGATATAGATCATACTAAAGATAAAAAGCTAAATACAAAAAAAACTAAAGATAGATAGATAGATAGATAGATAGATAAGTATATAGATACATACATACATACAACTGAGATGCTACACAGTTTCTCTTATAATTTTGTTTAGACTATCAGCGGTACCAGACCATCAGTTACTGAAACAAACCAGCTGTACCAGTATATGTATATATATATATATATATATATATATATATATATATATACACACACACACACACTAGTACAGCTGCTATGTAATATATATGTATATATATGTGTGTGTGTGTATATATATAAATGTGTGTGTATGTAAATGTATATATATATATATATATATATATAAAAAAGTTATGATACCATGTTGACTTCATGTCTACACTACCATAACTTAGATATTCACAATATTGAACAGTATTTACTTATAAATATAGCACACTATATTATCAATATTAAATATATATATATATATATATCAGGACTGTCCCCGATAGAGGATTGCTCATATCAGAAATCACCCTGATGCAACACCATGAAGCTAAGAGGTCCAGAAGAAATCACCGGCAACAAAGCACCGGCACATTAACAACTTCAGGGACAGCCTTCAAATGCGACATCTGTGATCGAGAATGTTTTTCAAACATCGGACTTCACAGTCACGGGGGCGTTGTAACTTCAGGGGCACAAAAACTGTTTTATAGTCTTCCAAGACTGAAATGCCAATATATATATATATATATATATATATATATATATATGTATGTGTGTGTGTGTGTGTGTCTGTGTGTTTGTGTATCTTTGTATATGTGTATGCATGCCTACATTTGTACATGTTTGCATACATTTATATATAAGTATATATTAAGTATATATATATATGTATATATATATGTGTGTGTGTATGTATTCATATGTATCTCTCTCTCTCTCTCTCTATATATATATATATATATATATATATATATATATATGTGTGTGTGTGTGTGTGTGTGTGTGTGTGTGTGTCTGTGTGTATTCATACATGACGTGATTTGGCAAGGGCCAGTATCGAACCAGGAACCGTGCGATTCCTAGCCGGACGCTCTACCGAATGATTTTTATAGCTCTAACAATTCCTGAAACTTTGGCTAAAATATAGTCAAAAACTGTGAAACCTTAATGTTATGGATTGCAATTAAATGAAAAATTAAATTTAAAAAATTAAATTACAAAAATATAATGTAAAAAACAATGTCAATTTTATTGATGATTAATATTAATTTAAAAGGAAATTCAATTAAAATGAAATTCAAGATAAAACTCTTAGATATAAAATATTGACTTTTTTTCTTAAAATATTGATTGTTCTAGTGAAATCTTTCGATCTATAAGTATTTGTTTACATTGTAAAGATTCATTTTTTTTTAAGTTTGAATAATTCATGGAATTATTCAGACTAATATTCAAATTTTCTCCAAATAGTATTCTTGGAAATTTTCCATTTCAAAAATTATTCCTGTATATAGCACCACAATAATGTTTCCTAAACAAACCAAAAAAAAAAAAGAAAAAAGGATTAAATCCTACTTAATGACATAAATTCCACCATCATATGTCATCCCGCTGAAAGAAAAAAATACTAAAAATCAAGGAATTAAATTTAATGACATTTTCAGTGTTGATATATTAATGAATAAACAATATAATGCACCGATTATTTTATTTGAAAACTTTTACATTTTTTCAGGTCAGTAAACTTTAAACCGTGAATCTTTGAGGTGTAACACAGATTCACAAACATACGTGGTTCAAAGTTAATTGACCCGAAAAAAATGTAAAAGCTTTTAAATAAAATAACTGATGCATTATATCTTTTATTTATTAATGTATCAACACTGAAAATTTCATTAAATTTGGTTAATTCCTTGATTTTTAGTATTTTTTTCCTTTCGGCAGGGTGACATACAATGATGGAATTTATGTCCGTTAAGTAGGATTTAACTGAAAAAAATATACCTTTGATTTGACGCCAGGCTGAAAGTACAAGGCACCTAGTAAGGATCAAAATCCCTTCAATTGTTCAGTGAAACAAGCTTGTTAATCATTATTACAAAGTGCCAGTTTAGCATCTACTAAGGAACCACTAGGTTCCAGCTTCAATACTGGCCCTTGCCAACTCAGTGTATGAGTGTGGATCTGTGTGGTAAAGTGGGGAACGTATGTTAGGTGTGGCACTCCACCTCTGACTCAAAAAAACAATCTCTTTGGTCTAGCCCTAGTGAAAGGGGGATAGACTTCCTCGCTGTCTGGCTGATACTGATAATAGGCCATTCCACCGACTTTACAAGGTGTTCCAAACATTATAATAAAAGTGTAACTAGTGTCTGTACAATGATTAATGAATAATTTCAAATGTACAGATATGAACTGTTTCCTGCTGCCAAACCGCATATCATATTTAATGGCATATCAACTATTTGTTTACATAATTATTAGATTCCTAACACTTATGTACTATTAGTATAGAAACCAAAATGGCTGTTATAATTTGCTGGGGGCCTTGAAGGATTGAGTGATCGGCTTGACCTCATCTGATCCTCCTTCTGGGGGATACCATGAGAATTGATGGAGAAGACCCTATTCTGGTTTAGATTAGAAAGAGATTTTAGTTCAGTATCGGCCAAACTACGAAGGTGGTGAGTCACATTAAGTGCGCTGCCGACTCAGTCTGCGCAGGTAGTCTGGTGGGAATTTCGGAATAAAATATGATCTAAAGCAAATCGAAGTCTTGGTTATTATCTAAAAACTACCAATGACACAGGGCTTCTGATAAAGAGAAATCCCAATGGAAGACCAGACACGAAGTCCCCAAGACGAAGTCCAACACTAGAAGAAGAACATAAGATACCAAAGATGAACAGAAGAATAATAGAAGAGAGTATACAACATATCTAATACTGAAACTTGATTTATTTGTATTTGTTTGATCATGATCATAACTACTTTAAATGTTCTATTGCATCCATTGCCTTTAATCATTTATTTTTTATACCAAGTATTCCTATCTAATTCAGAATTTTGGAGTTGGTATATATATATATATTCAAAGAAAGAAAAAACTTAACAAACCGTCATTCTGTAATAAATTTATTTCAACCAAAAGCTCAAAAGGCTTTTAAAAAAATTTGTTTTTTTAAAATATTTTTTTGCTATGTTTTTTCTTTCTTTGAAAGTTAAATATTGCTCTGTATATAATCTAATTTATTGATTATTATACATTGTGCTCTCTTTAGGGATTTAAAAATCCTTGTATGAATATATGTTTGAACCTACAGGAACATATAGTGAGATTTTGAGGATCCCAGGTGGAATCATCACTTACTACCAGTCATTTGGTTACCTTACATTTATATATATTTACCAACCCCTCCATACAAGCAGGATACACACAATATCCATTTCTTTCACAGAGTTTAACAGGTTTGAATTCAGAGTTTTCCTTCTCCTTATCTGGTTACCTAGCCATGGTTAAGAGCCCAGTCTGCCCTGATATTTACTCATAGCTGGAGGGAGAGTAATTGGATGCACACCTTTCCCAAGGTAAAACGAAGAAACCAAATCAACAACAGTTTTTCTTGTCTCATGAGTGTAAATTTATCTATTTCTGAAAGAATCACTATTGGTTAAATAGTATGACTACTGTTCTTCTACAAGGATGGCTTTGGCATTAAATAACCCATGAAGGTTGATATCCTCTTAAAACAAAGAAAGAAAACAAGATTAACTGTCAAAACAAAGAAAACTTGTTGTCTTTCTTTGTTTCATGACAGTAAATTAATCTATTGCTGAAAGATTCACTATTGGCTAATGGGTTAAATAGTACTACTAAGTAAAGTAAACTCGTCGGGGAAGCCTAAAGTTGGTATCAGCCAGTCAGCGAGGGAGTCTATCCCCTTTTCAACAGCGCTAGACCAAGGAGATTGTTTTGGCATCTGATGTGGAGCACCACACCTACCATCAGCTCTTTACTTTACCGCACAGATCCCTTTGCTACTCATACGCTGAGTTGGCAAGGACCGGTATCGAACTAGGAACCTTGTGGTTTCTAGCCGAATGCTCTACCGACTGAGCTAACCCGGCCCCTAAATAGTACTACTACTGTTCTTCTAAAAGGATGGTTTTTGCATTAAATAACCCATAAAGGTTGATATGCCACTGAAACAAAGAAACCGAACCAAACCAATATATAGATCTTGAGATTTTGATGGAAATTATTATCTCCTTTCTGTGAAGAGCTCCATTCATAAAAGCAAACTACTTGAATATCATTGCCCTGATGCCAACCTCGTCTAGACAGTGATTTTCTTCATCTGCAATTTTTGCAAAGTTCTACTTGTGCCAGTAGCACTGGTGCCAGTGGTCTGTAAGAAAGTAGTACTACTTGAAGGTGCTGACTTCTTCGAAATGTTGGTGCCCCAGTGCTGATTTTTCTCTTCTTGGTAGCATAAATTATTACTGAATCAATATCTTAGCATAAATCAGAGATGAAAATACTTTGGAATCTGAGTGGTTATTTACGGTCTCCATCTTGTAGGGGTGAGGGGTGGTGGTGGTGCTGGTGGTGTTGGTGGTAGTGGTGATAGAGTGGGTATGGGGGGTTCAACATTCGAAAGGATCATGTTTACAGACACTTTTAATGTTCAAATTATGCCTCTATTGATATCAGACTTTTCTTGTTTACTGTGTATCTGTTTCATCTTTAGTTACTTCTTTCTTTCTTCTTTCTTTCTTTCTTTTTTCTAGAACGCTCTCGTCCAGTCCTCTAATTTTTTCTTCCTTTCATTATTTCTTTCTCTCATTCACTCCTACTCCTGCACGCTTTCTTTTCTTTCTTTCTTCTTTCTTTTCTTCTCTTTCTCTCTTTCTTTCTCTTTCTTTCTGAACTTTCTTCCTTCTTCTTTCTTTCTTTCTTTTTCTTTCTGAACCTCTCTCTTCCATCTTCTTCTTTTCTTTTTTCTTTCTTTCTTTTTTCTTTCTCATCCATTCTTTTTCTTTTTTTCTTTCTTCTTTCTGAACCTTTCTTTCTTCTTTCTCTCTTTTTTCTTTCTTTCTTTCTTTCTGAACCTTCTCATCCATTCTTCTTTCTCTTTTTCTTTCTTTCTTTCTTTCTGAACCTTCTCATCCATTCTTCTTTCTTTTTTCTTTTTTTTTTCTGAACCTTCTCATCCATTCTTCTCCTTCTTTCTTTCTTTCTTAAGCCTCTCGTCCATTCTCTTTCTCCTGAACTGCTCTCCTCTTTCTTCTAGAAATAGAGCTATAAGCACAAAACAACCGATTTTTAAGCCTTTTCTTTACCAATTATATTACTCTGTTCAATAATATTGAACATCGAGCTCTCAATTGGACCTGAGCAAACTCTAACATTCAGCTGTTGGAAGAAAGGTCCAACTTAGAATCATCCTAATACCAACTGACTTGGTAACCCAGCTACGGATATATATATATATATATATATATATATATATATATATATATATATATTATTTTATTTTTATGAAGGCAATTACAATGTGTTTACTTCTTACACCTTGGCATAGGCCTAATTTGCGATTCCCTCAAACGCTCACTGTACTATGTATAGTAGTGGCATATTTATCACTGACAGGTTAAATTCGGTATGTATCATGTGCTACAAGCAGTGGCCCAGAGGTAGAGTTTCTGACTCTGCGTGCTGGGTTCCCGGTTTCGATTTCTGTCGGAGGGCAATCGTAGGTATACACCACTGATGAGACTTAATAAAGTTGAAACAGCTGTACAGTGTTCCACATGGCGCACTATATTCGCCGGGTTTGCTTGTCATGATTATTTTCAATAATTATTGAATTTTATACAATATATGCATTGTAATTGCCTTCATAAAATATAAATAATAATATACTTTACATAACAATGCTTCAAAAGCAAATTATCAAATTCCATTTATTATATATATATATATATATATATATATATATATATATCCATGGGTTCTCTATATTCTGTAAGTCTCCAAATGATGTAGATGGAGCTCCTAAGCCTTGGAAGACAATCCATTAAAACCAGGAAAAGTTGGTTATTTCCTATAAGTCTAACATCAATAAAGGGGAACCACTCTTGACTGATAAATTATTTATTTATTGATCTACTAGGAAAAAAGAAGACGAGGTTAGGGTTAGGGTTAGAGTTTAGGTTTAGGATTAGTGTTAGGGTTTTAGGGTTAGTTTAATGGGAAAATAAATAAATAATTTATCAGTCAAGTGTGGTTCCCCTTTGTTAATGTTAGACTAATAGGAAATAACCGAAAAGTCTGTTATAAACCCTCTACTGCCTATCAGCTATACATTATTCCAAAAAAAGGCTAAGGGAATAAATTCCAAAATCAAATATAAAACTGGACTCTCTAAGCTGGTGTGATACTGAACTTCAACACTATCCATCAACTCCTGTGATACTGCACTGTTTTTTTTTCTTTTTTTTTTACCTTTCCTTTGGATCACAATGGCAATGTGAAAAGGGATGACCTGTTGCTAGGGCAACAGATCATCCTCCATATTAATCTGCCCAGGCTACATGGTTCCAAGTTTTTTGAACACTATGCATGCCATTGTTTCTGGATGCCAACAATATATATATATATATACATATATATATAAATATTATACACATAGAAGAATCGACCTTCTTCTTATGTGTAAATATTTTCACACATAATAAACTGACCCATGTGTAATATATATCGATTAATGTATATCGATTAAATTCATTTTATCCATTTACATTTCTTTTCTTTACTCATTTTTCCTCCTATTGTCAGATTCAATTCCTTTTCCATTTTTATATATATATATATATATATATATAGTATCCAATTGCTGCTTTAACTTTTTTCTTAAATAGTTATTCATTTTAAATAGGATAAATACAAAAATGAACAATAAAAACCAAGAATTAGTAATATTAAACCCCTAAATTATAATAAGAATTAAATTTTAACTGCTTTTACTAACTATTATTTATAATTAGAATTAAATTGATAACAATATAGAAATTAGAATTAAGGAATTAATACACATGTGGAACAATACATTGTTTTTTCTCAATTTTCGCATGCAGACCGCACGCAAAGATTGAGAGAAAAATTGTGTAGTGTTCAACCGTTATTATCCGATAAATATCTTCAATTTAACTAAGGAATTACATCGACTTAGTTAACGCAGGGTAGGGTCCTGAAGAAATCATTTCAATTTGATTAAACCATGGTAGACACTTTATTTTTTCCTTTAATAATTATTATATATATATATATATATATATATATATATATATATATATATATATATATATATATGTCAACAACTTTTTATATATATATTTATAAGCACATATCAAATAATATATATATATATATTTTTTCATATTATCAATCAAAGCCTGAAGAAGATACCAGAAGATCTTAAACACGTGTTGCATATGTAAGATAAAAAGAATAAAAATTTTTTTCTGAAAACATAATACATTTTGCGGACCTTCTTTTTTATAAAATATTGAATTTTCTCCGTTTGAACCAGAACAACATTTTATATATATATATATATATATATATATATATATATATATATATATATATGGTAAAATTAATAAATAAGAAAAATAGAATATATCTATTAAACTGAAAGTAAAATGAAAATCATTCAACCAGATGTAATTATTTGAAGATATTGATTGCGGGGCCAAACTCTAAGCAACAGACAGGGTCAGAGACAGTACTCTCATTACAAAAGACTGTTACGCCTATTACCAACCTTGACAGGTTTCATTATAGAATGAGAGATACTTATTCAAGTTTAGGTAGACCATGATAAATAAAAAAGAGCTTATTGCATTTATATTCTCAATGACCTGGTTAGTCGATGAACAAATGTCTTTCCCAAAAGAGTTCTCCATGGGTGATTACATCATTTTATCATGAAACGTAATCCAATAAACTGGATGTGTGATGCACTAACTGGTGTCCACATTATCTATATTAATTATTAAAGGTAATTGGATATACATTTACCAGGAAGATCGTTTATTAGCAGAGTATTAGACCAAGGGACAACTTGAATAAAGGACAAGCTTCATTTTTTAAACCAGGGAATTCCCTCAGGTGTTCTAGTTAGGAACATGTGACAGAAAGTACATGTTCCCCTGACTATGCAACAAACATTCTGAATTGATAAGAAAATTCCTTTTTCAAGTTTTTTCTTTTAGTAAAATAAGCTATTCATTATAACATTAAGTTTTTGATTAATAATTTGGTGAAAATTTCATTAAAATTGGACAATTCCCTGATTTTTGGAAATTGTTTTAAAATTAAGAAATTTTCAAAAGATTATTACCTCCTTGGTTATTATTGTGCGTACCTATGTATATGTATACACACACACACACACACACACACACACATATATATATATATATATATATATATATATTGTGTGTGTGTGTGTGTGTGTGTGTAATTTGAAAAATGGAAGTGAATCTGACAATTATGTTGAAAGACAAATGGAAAGAAAATGTTATATGGATAAAAATTATTTATTGGAATGCCGACACAAATTTCGACTAAGTTTGTCATTGTATACATTATATTCTATTCATTATTATTTTAAATACAGAATATAATAATAATAATAATAATAATAATAATAATAATAATAATAATAGACTTTGTGGGAATAGAGACTGTAAACCATATACTCTGCGAATGTAGCAAACTAGCACAACAAAAAGACACGACTGGGTTGGGAAGGTGATCCACTGGGAATTATGCAAAAATTAAATTCTGACCACACAACAAAATGGTATGCATAAACCAGAATCTGTTCTCGAGAAAAACGCATAAAATTCTCTGGGACTTTGAGATAAAAACGGATCACCTTATCCCAGCAAGAAGACCAGACCTAGTGTTGATAAACAAAAGAAAGAACTTGTCAACTGGTGGATTTTGCAGTGCCAGCAGATCACAGGGTGAAGCTAAAGGAAAATGAAAAAATGGACAAATATATGGACCTTGCCAGAGAACTGAAAAAGTTATGGAACATGAAAGTGAAAGTGATACCAATTGTGGTTGGTGCACTTGGAACAGTCCCTAAAGGATTGGAAAAGGGTTTGGAAAGTTTGGATATCAAAGGAAGGATTGAAACCATTCAGAAC
>CM042159.1:17096610-17296610 GCA_023376005.1 Doryteuthis pealeii | reverse complement strand
TAAAGAAATAAGAATAAAGAAAGTGACAAAGAAAGAAAGAAAGAAAGAAAGAAAGAAAAAGTAACAAGAAGGAAAAGTGACAAAGAAAAAAAGAAAGAAAAAGTGACAAAGAAAGAAGAAAGAAAGAAAGAAGAAGTGACAAAGAAAAAAGAAAGAAAAAGTGACAAAGAAATAAAGAAAAAGTGACAAAGAAATAAATAATAAAGAAAGAAAGAAAGAAAGAAAAAAGTGACAAAGAAAAAGAAAAAGTGACAAAGAAAAAAAAAAGAAAGAGTGACAAAGAAGAAAGAGAAAGAAAAGTGACAAGAAAGAAAGAAAGAAAAAGTGACAAAGAAAAGAAGTGAAAAAGAAAAAAAAGAAAGATGACAAAGAATGAAGAAAGAAGAAAGAAAAGAAAGAAAAAAGTGACAAAGAAAGAAAAGAGAAAATGTGACAAGGAAAGAAAGAAAACGAGAGAAAGAAAGAAGAAGTGACAAAGAAAAAAAGAAAAGAAAAAGTGACAAAGAAGAAGAAAGAAAGAACAAAAGCAAGTAATACCAGTTCATAACAGTAGAAATAGTAGGATGGTTGGTTGGTTTATTGATTTTAACGGAATATCAACCCATCTGGGGTTATCTCATGCCTAATGGTTAGGAGGTAATATATGTTGTGTATTTATATTTATACTTTTTAAAGTCAAGTACTCTGGGTGGCCTAATATCGGTATCAACCAATCAGCGAGGGAGTCTATCCCCTTTTCACTTGCGCTAGACCAAGAAGATCATCTTAGCGTCTAAGGTGGAGCGCCATGCCTATCATCAGCTCTTAACCATATACTACTATTATAATGTATATACAATTACACACACACACACACACACACACACACACACAATATATATATATATATATATATATATGATATTTGTGGAAAAGGTGACTTACTGAGGAAAATGGTCACAATGGTTAGTTGATACAAGTTTCACAATGATATAAAGTGCTCAATACATGAGTAGAGCAAATTTATTATAATAATGGTACACAGTAATAAACTACTCGAGTTTCACCATAAGGATCTTCAGGGTTAAATCCACTGGATTAATCAAGATATTGATTAATTGCAGTCGATTGCACGTGTGCATTTTTTTGCGATGACGGCTGGTTATAGATACGCAGATCCTTATGGTGAAACTCAGGTAGGTTAGTACTGTGTACCATTATTATAATATATATATTATATATATATATATATATATATATGTGTGAAAAATGAATGGAAGTGAATCCGACAGTGTGAAATAAATATTTAGAAAAAACAAACACATGATGTTAAAATTCGCTGACAGAATTCTGTTTCGACCCTTTATTGAAGTGGCCTTCATCAAGAGCGAGTTGTGTATGATAGAGAGAACGGTGAAAGTAGACCGTTATGAATAATATAATAATATATAATATTGAACATTTCATCTGCACCACTTTCGTCTCATAACGGTCCACTTTCACCGTTCTCTCTATCATACACAACTCGCTCTTGATGAAGACCACTTCAATAAAGGGTCGAAACAGAATTCTGTCAGCGAATTTTAACATAATGTGTTTGTTTTTTCTAAATATTTATTTCATATATATATATATGTGTGTGTGTGTGTGTGTGTGTGTGTGTGTGTGTGTAAGCTGTAACTATCCTTTTAAAAGTCCTTATGCCTTCCTCTTCACTTGCCTACAATGGCCGATTGAGTCACAACCTTGAGAAGTAACAATAACAATGCCATTGTTATAAGCAATACAATAATGTGGCCAAGAGATTAGAAATATAGGCATTAGCTGCTGACTAAAGAGCTAAGACTCAAGAATGTGACGCTTTTATTTTCACAAGTGTCATTGCTGATAGAAATGCTGACTTTATCTGACTTGGGCACTCAATAAAATTGTGCAGAAGATAAGGGGGGGTGCGGGTGATTCTGGATATCAGGAGGTATAATACTATTACATAATACTATAACAGAGAGCAGGTCAAAACTCTGAGGAAATACATATTCACTGAATTGTTTCGTAAGTTATTGGGTCACTGGGAGATATGAGTTGGTAGTCAGAAAGTAATGCCATTTTGTTTAGGGCAGGTATAATTACCAACACAGGAACATGTATCATACATCAAAATGAAGCTGGCTCTCTGTGGATCACATCCCTACTTCTCCACATAATCACTGTTTCTCTCAATAGCAATGTTCCATCTTCAAATGAGAGCATGTACCCCTGTCCCATAAAATTCTGTTGACTGTTCTTTGAGCCACTTCTTCACTACAGATTTCACTTCCTTGTCACTGGAACAATGTTTGCCTCAGACAATCATATCTTGTTTGGTTTGAGAAGCAAACATTATTCCAGTGACGAGGAAGTGAAATCTGTAGTGAAGAAACACTGTTCTAAATAAAATGGCATTACTTTTTGACAAACCCTTGTATATATTACATATATATATATATATATACACACATATACGCACACACACGCACACACACACACATATATATGTATATATAGTCTCAGCATTGAAAGCAGACAATAATTATCTCCCTTAGAATTAGTGTTAATTTCACTCCCCTTTTATATACAGTCCCTACTGAAATCATTGTTGAGTTGTGTTGGATTATTTTTTGATATATAAAGTGTGCTACAATACACCACTTAAATTTATAGACTAAGCGAGGTCACGTGGTTTAAACCTCAGCCAATCAACAACCCGACTGCATGGCTGGTTGACTACTTAATCACTGATACTGAGAGACATCCATTTGCATTCATTGACAAAGGACTTGCAATACTGAGGAGCACTAAGGAACAACCAAAGGATTCTTTATCAAGGATTTCTGCTGGACAAGCACTCTTGCTTGAAGCCTAAAGGATGGCCCATAAAATTGTAACAGACAGAAAGAATATTCCTATGTATCTCTACCACACAAGGGCAAGTAATTATCCAACAGACATATAAATTCTCCAAGGGAGACAATTATTTATTATATCTCTATTGTGCTCCTAACAAACACACATCTCCTTTCGTTCTTCTTTCGGACATACTAAGGAAGAAATTCATCTCTATATAAAAAACTTTTTGTTTTTTTAGGTGCGTTTGTAATAGTATTATCCTAAGAAATGAACACAGCAACCCAAGTTCAAATCCTGGATGAGGCTGTTTGCATTTCACACGGCTCTAATACCATTGTGAAATAGATGCATCCAACTTGACTGCTCAGATGCCAGGATTCTGTCCTTAGCCAATTAGCCATAGGTGGCAACCTATGATGATTAAGCATCACGGTTTGCCATACATGGCTAACTGTTGTCTCCAGAACTTGAGCCTTACATATATATACATTTATTCATAGTATATGAACACTTATTCCAATCATAAATACTTTTATTCAATATGTATGTTCATTATTCCCAAATATATAAACCCTTATTCCAATCATAAATACTTTTATTCAAAATTATATGTACCATTATTCAATATATAAAACCCTTATTCAATCATAAATACTTTTTCAAAATGTATATACCATTATTCACAATATATAAACCCTTATTCCAATATATAAACCTTATTTCAAATGCATGTAGCATTATTCCAATATATAAACCCTTATTTAATCATAAATACTTTATTCAAAATGTATATACCATTATTCACAATATAAACCCTTATTCCAATCATAAATACTTTTATTCAAAATGTATGTACCATTATTCACAATATATGAACAGTTTTGTGTTATTTTGAAAAGGAAAACGGATAACAGTTTCATCTAAAAATTCTAACCAACTTTACCCTCTGTCTCTCATATTTGATAATTTGTCGGTTTATTTCTGGATAGATCAAGTGGTGAATGACATTTTACAGGAAACTCCTTATTGTTACGAGTGACATGTCTGGTTAAAAAAAAAAAAAAAAGAATAAAAAAACACCAATAATATTTTAGAAGCAACTTCAAAAGACAAAAGAATTGCCTGAAGAGTTCTGTGTCAAAAGGTAATTAGATATCAACAGTGAACACTTTGTATTCTCCTCTATAATCATTTAAGTAAGGAAACCCAGCATTGTCCGGATTGAGATTGTTTCCAGCTTTATAATTAATATCAGATCTCTAAATAGTAGTGTTGTTAATAAGATGGCTACAAAGAAAAAAAGAATTATCTGGTCCTGGCTGCATCTCAGAATCTGTTACCAGATAAAAAGCAAAGCAAAAAGGTGGCTTCAGCCCTGGTCCATATAAGTTAATAGCGTTGATCCCAAGGGGCCATCCCCCCAGGTAACACCTGTCCCCTCGACTGGGTTCATTGCCTTGAGGAGTAATGCTGACGCGATCAACGCAATTTTTTCACCCGCCACCCATGAGTCTCAGCTTGTGGGTGATCCCACATTAATAGGGCCTTGTGCCTAACCCGTACACATGGGGTACAAGGTAAATAAAAAAAACTTTTGAGTGAGTCAAAAGTTTTGCAATAGGTTTGTATTTTGGCAGCACTGGTACTTTTGCCAAGTTTATGAACATGACAAACCGCACTGGACTGTGAGGTGCTGAGCTCGCCTGCTACTCACTGGAATTGCATGATGGCAAATAGTAAATTTGATTCTTTTAATACACAACAACAGGCTATCCGTAGCAGGCTGTTCATGTCTGAAGCCACCCTAGTGCAACATCATGAAGCCAAGAGGTCCAGAAGAAAGCTGTGGCAACAAAGTAAGTAAAGTTGGTATCAGCCAGTCAGCGAGGGAGTCTATCCCCTTTTCAATAGCGCTAGACCAAGGAGATTGTTTTTAGCATCTGAGGTGGAGTCCCACACCTACCATCAGCTCCTTACTTTACTGCGCAGATCCCAGTGCTACTCATACGCTGACTTGGTGAGGACCGGTATCGAACTAGGAACCTTGTGGTTTCTAGCTGAACGCTCTACCGACTGAGCTAACCCGGCCCTACTGGCACATCAATATCTTCAAGGACAGCCTTCATATGTGGCATCTGTGGTCAAGAATGTTTTTCGAATGTTGGACTTCACAGTTGTGGGAGGTGCTGTAACTTCAGGGGCACAAAAATTATATCGTCTTCCGAGACTGCAATGCAATGGTGACACAACAAAAGACAATTATTTTTTTGATTATTGTTTTTTTGGATTTTCTTAAACAACTTAATTAAAGGAGAATAAATATTCATAAAAATCAAAAATTCACAAGAAATTGGATACAGAAATTCAGACCAAAACCTGACCACGGGGTAATTTTCACCTTTAATTGTTAAAATTCCTAGCAAATAAGGCAATTAGAGTAACCTCCCTTGACTTTCACTTTAAACCAAGCTGGTAGCTCTTTTGAAAGTTTCTGTGCGAAATATACAAATCTTAGAATCGTTTCGAAAACAATACAACTGCATGCTTTAACACAAAAATATCATAAAATGTGTTCTTAATAACAATTAATTTCATTTCAGATAATGCGCATGCACAATTTTATGCTAGGAAATTTAACAACTAAAGGTGAAAATTACCCCACCCTCTCCCCTGGGACATTAGAATATAACAACTGCTCCTCTGCAGAAGGGTAAAATCCCTCCAATGGCAGTGGGTGGCAACCTATGATGCTTAAGGATGGAATCCTTGTGGCTGAGCAGTACATAACATGCAGCACTTCACTTATTTAGGCTAGATGGGAGGTTGGAGAGGCTCCCTCTGATCAATCGGCTGGTCAAGAAAGAGAAAAAGAAAATATAAAGAGTAGTTGTATGAATCTGTATGGAGAAGCACGAGGCAAAGAAACAAAACAAGTCGTCCTAGATCTCTTCTAGATGGCACCCTTCTCTCCTCTCTTTTCCTTTTATTAATCCTACAAATCTCTCTTGCTCTCGTTCTGCATACGTAAAAAGACTGAGTCATCCGAATGCATCTCCTGGACTGCAAGCACTCTGAGAAGCTAGACGAGTCTCAGCATCTCTCTGCTCATCTTTCGTCGAGGTCTCTAGAGACTTTCTCTATTCTTTGATTTAACGGAGGAAGGGGATTAGCCATCTAGAGACCAACTATTAGATTGGTGAGTAGTAAGTGTTCGCTTTCTCTCTGTTCTAGAACACACTCGATGCTCACAGCCTTTCCTGGACTCTCTCTCTCGCTCTGACAGGACGAGATCTCAGCATCATAGCTGTACCTCCTCTCTCTCTCTCTCTAGATCTGCTCAGGTCTCTCTTTCTCTATGTTGGTTTAAGGTTTAGAGAGAGTTCCAATAAACGGACCAAAGTAGACACCAACTTTTTATTGTCTTTCTCTCGTTCAACTCAGAACACTATCCTATTAACAACTACAACTTTTAGCAGACTACTAGATGAACGGATGTCTCTGAGCATCTCTTCTCTCTCTCTCTCTGTTCTTCCTTCTTTCTCCTCGTATCTCTCTCTCTCATTCTCGTCTCCATCGAGAGTCTCTGCTTGGAAAGTCTATCCTATTCTTTTGGTTTGAATAGATTCGACGATACAGAAACCAATTTTATTGTCTTTAAAACGCTCACCTCCTTATATCTAAACGAACACTCATCTCAAACCTGTTTCTTTTGCTCTCTCTCTCTCTTCTACTCTCTCTCTCTCTCTATCATCTCTTCTCTACTCTCTTATCTCTCTCTCAGCTCTCTTTTCGCGTCTTTATGTTTAAGGTTCAAATTCTAGACCACTTTTTATTGTCTTCTCTCTTCGAACACACTCATCTCACCTTTTGCTCTCTCATTTCTCTCTCTCCTCTCTTTCTCTCTATCTCTCTCCTCTCTCTCTCCTCTCTCAGTCTCTCTTTCTCTATCTTTTTGTTTAAGGTTCCATCTAGACCACTTTTTATGTCTTTTCTCTCTTCTACACACTCCATCTCACCTTTTGCTCTCTCCTTTTCTCTCTCTCTCTGCTTCTCTTTCTCTCCTCTCTCTCTCTCTCTGCTCTCTCTCTCTCTCCTTCTCTCTCTCTCAGTCTCTCTTTCATCTTTTGTTAAGTTTCCATCTAGACCACTTTTTATTGTCTTTCTCTCTTCTAACACACTCATCTCACCTTTTGCTCCCTCTCTCTCTCTCTCTCTCATCTCTTCTCTCTCTCTCTCTCCTATCTCTCTCTCTCTCTCTCTCTCTCAGTCTCTCTTTCTCTATCTTTTGTTTAATGGTTCCATCTAGACCACTTTTTATTGTCTTTCTATCTTCTAACCACACTCATCTCACCTGGTTGCTCTCTCTTTCTCTCTCTCTCTTTCTCTCTCTCTCTCTCTTTCTCTCTTATCTCTCATCTCTCTCTCTGCTCTCTCTCAGGTCTCTCTTTCCTATCTTTGTTAAGGTTCCATCTTAGACACTTTTTATTGTTCTTTCTCTCTTCTAACACACTCATCCTCACTTTTGCTCTCTCTTTCTCTCTCTCTCTCTCTCTCTCTTGCTCTCTCTCTCTCTTCTCTCTCTATCTCTCTCTCAGTCTCTCTCTCTCTCTCCTGTCTTCTCTCTCTTCTCTCTCTCTCTCTTCTCTCTCTCTCTCTCTACTCTCTCTTTCTCTCTCTCTCTCTCTCTTTCTTTCTCTATCTTTTGTTTAAGGTTCCATCTAGACGCACTTTTTATTGTCTTTCTCTCTTCTAACACACTTCATCTCACCTTTTGCTCTCTCTTCTCTCTCTCTTTCTCTCTCTCGCTCTCTTTTCTCTCTTCTCCTCTCTTTCTGTTCTCTCTCATTTTCTCTCTCTCTCTCTCTCTCTCTCTCAGTCTCCTTTCTCTATTTTTGTTTAAGGTTCCATCTAGACCACTTTTTATTGTATTTCTCACTTCTAACCACCATCTCACCTTTTGCTCTTTCTCTCTCTCTCTTTATCCCTCTCTCTCTCTCTCTTCTCTTCACTCTCTGTTTCTCTCATCTCTCTCTTTCTCTCTAGTCATCTCATACTCTTTACTATTATTTAAGTTCATCTAGACCATTTACTTATTCGTATTCTCACTTCTAACATCATCATCTCACCTTTCTCTCTCTCTCTCTCTGACACACACACACACTCACATCACACACACAGACACACAACACCACACTCTCTCTCTCTCCTCTCTCTCTCTCTCTCTCATAAGCTTTTCTCTTTCTCACTCTATTGCTCACCCCCTCTCTACTCTCTCTCTCAGTCTCTCTCTTTCTCTTTTTTTGTTGTAAGGTTCCATCTTAACACTTTATTGTCTTTTCTATTTTCTATACACTCATCTCACCTTTTGCTTCTCTCTCTCATCTCTCTCCTTCTCTCTCTCTCTCTCTATCTATCTATCCTACTATCTATCTCTTTTTATTTCTTCTTTTCTGTCCTTTTATTTTCTTTTGTATTCTTCTTTACATGTATTTATTTTTCTTTCTTTCACATATATACACATATATTTGAGAAGTTCTTGTTAGTGTAAGCGTTGTCATCGAGGATTATACACGGTGATATGAGTTCAAATCCAGGACAAGGCTGGTTGCATTTCATATGGCACTAATATCTTGATAGGTATGAATCCAAACTTATCTCCTCCAAAATATGGTAAAGTAGTAGGGTGACTAGGGCTCTATTCAACTTAGCACAGCAACTGGTTTAGAAAGGAAAACTCTGAATTCTATCTGGTAAACTCCTTAAAAATTGACCTTGTTCACAATCTCTCACTGCAGAGGAGTTTGTTAAATATACATACACACATTATATGTAGTATTCACTTCTGCAAATTGCCTGTAATTAATCAATATCTTGATAAATTTTATTACAATTAACCTGATGGACCTTTTATGGCGAAACTTGAATAGTGTTATTTCTATATAACACTTTAATACAAATCCGCTCTACTAACATATTGGGCACTTTATATTCTTTATAACCCTGAATGATTATGCGATTAACTAGATTTTCTATTTCACGGTAATTACTTCTCTATCATTATATACCAATATATATTTATATATATTGGAGTAAGATATGAATAGATAAATAAGACCTCAGTACAGATTAATTAATTTCAGCTCTTGTTGTCAAGCTAGATTTCGAAAATAAAATAAATTTATTTCAGCCATTTAGCATTTGTCAAAGTCTGATTTCAAAATAAATAAATTAATTTCAGCCTCTTAGCGATTGTCAAGTCTAGATTTCAAAATAAATAAATTTATTTCAGCCTCTTAGCATTGCGGAGTCTGATTCAAAATAAATAGAATTATTTAGCTCATAGCATTCTCGAGTCTGATATTCAAAGTAAATAATTTATTTCAGCCTCTTAGCATTCAAGTCTGATTCAAATTCAAAATAAATAAATTTATTTCAGCCTCTTAGCATTGTAAGTCTGATTTCAAATTCAAAATAGAATAAGTTTATTTCAAGCCTCTTAGGCATTGTCAGTCTGATTTCAAATAAATAAATTTATTTCGCCTCTAGTAATTTGAAATCTGCTTTCAAATGGACAAGGATTACAGACTTGGGTTGGCTATTAATAGATTGGGTATATTACTTATGCTATCCAAAATTCACTTATACAATTTCTATAGTTTTTTCTTCTTTATAATTCCACTTATGTATTTACCAACTCCTCCACGAGCGGATGTGACCCAAGGTCCAATTTCTTAAACAGGCTTGAATTCGGGTTTTCCTTTCATAGACTGGTCACCTATAGCCATAATTAATGAGTAGAATCCACCCTACTATTTACCCATAGCTGAGGGAGAGAGTTGGATTCATACTTTTCCCAAGGGTATTAGTGCAATGTGAATGCAAATACCTCGTCTAGGATTTGAACTCTGGTCATTGAGTCCACTTTCCTATGACTCTAACCATTACCATACACCTTCACATAATGTCCACTTATACATCTTCAAACACCTGCATTTTGACATATGCCATAAAATTATAAGAATAATCATAAAATTCTTGATGCTAATGTAATATTTTAATAACAAGAAAAGGAAGTCGGTTTTTCCTATGTTTATGAATTGCAATGATGAATAAAATCAGAAACATTCTTGAATTTATATTGATTAACAATAAGTTATCATCCAAGTTTGTTGTTTTCCTTTTAACAATATTGGTTACGGACATAGATATACATATGTATGTAGTTGAGAAATATGACAAAAAAAAAACAACAATGAAATCAATTTGTTGAAAATAACAATTTATTCATAAGACATTTTGCTTCTACAGTTTAATAATCATATACAACTTTCTTTTTTTTTTATGATAGATATTGTTGATGCATCGTATGGAACAAATTCTGAATGCTTGTTAATTGGGAAAGTTTGAAATTTTACTCTTAATAAATATTTCAAATTATTAACACTATGAAATATTATTGATTATCATGATTAACCTATGATTCTTATTTAAAATTTTCTATTGTTTTGATTCATTATAAAATAAAACTAGTGTATATATAATATATAATTGTAGTTGAGCACTGTGATTTCCTTATTTCATCTCGGAAAAATTCTACCTATATATATTTTTTTTTGGGGGGGGGGGAGAATATGTGCTTAATTTGAAGTCGTACCTAATTTTTGAAAGTTAATTAATTAATAATTTTAATTAATTAGTTGGGCAACCTATTTAAAGTAAGGCTAAACAATCGAGAAAAAATCAATCTCTGTATGTTACATTTCGGCCTATTAGGCTCATCGAAATTGTACATATACAGAGATTGATTTTTCTTTGTTTGCCGTACATTTAAATAAGTATACACGCCTAATTAATTAATTATTAATTAATTAACTTTCAAAATTAGGTACGACTTCAATTAAGAACATTTCTCCAAAAAATGTCGGCTAAAAAAAAAAAAGAAGCATACATAAACACATCGCTGTGTATTTATTCTCATATATATATATTATAATATATATAATATATATATAGTTCATCCACAGACATGTGTTTTGACTTATCAAGTCTCTTCAGTGGTGGCTAGACATCATTGTAGCTACCTACAGCTGGATTGAAATCGATCAGTTCAGTGTCAGTCAGACACCTTAACCGCCAGGCTGTCTCATCTACAGAATGCGAAGGGTTTCTGAGGATCACATTCCTACTTCTCCACATAGTCACCGTTACACTTCAATAACAATGTTTCACCTTCAAATGAGAGCATGCATCCCTGCCCTGTAAATTCTTGTTGACTGTTCTTGAGCCACTTCTTCACTACAGACTTCATTTCCTCATCGCAGAATGTTTGCCTTCAAACTCTCTTTCATGGCGCTGATGAGAGGCAAACACTACTCCAGTGTTGTATATATATATATCATTTATATATATATATATATATAATATATATATCATATGCATATATGTCGCGCAATTAGCACGATATCCATGACAATCTCTTGCCAACCTCCCAATCATTCATTTTCCCAGGGAAGTCCTCTGTGCAACATCACATCTTTGCATAGTAGGTCAATGTAGGTCCTTAATGGGCGGTCCACACTAGCATGTCCGTGTGTGGGCTTCCACAGAGAGAATGTCACTTATGAGCTCATCCTTGGTCTCCAGCAGTGTCCTGCATGCCTAGTCCGTCTGACTTGAATGGTTTAATGCGATGATGTCAAAGAAATCTGTGTCGCCATCGGTGAGCGTCTCTCTGTCTCTGTCTCTCTCTGTCTCTGTTCTCTCTGTCTCTGTCTCTGTCTCTCTCTCTCTATATATATATATATAGAGAAGAAAGAGAGAGAGTACCTGTTACTCGGCAGTGTTAGAACCTGTAGGTCTCTTCTGTGAGTTAATAGAAAAAAATGAGTTTAAAAAATGTTTTTTTTAAAAAGTTGAGTTCAATATATATATATATATATATATTATATGAAAATACGGTGAGAAATTAACCCGACAATATGAGAAGAAAATATTTTAAATATAACAAACACAGGATGTTATTGATCAGGGAAACAATTTATGTGTCAATACTTAAGTATTTCGGTATTATACATCTTCAGGACAAAATGAAAGATGTTAATGTATAGTGATTGTGTGAATATGATGCTATTAACATTAATTTCTATATGCGCGTTGTTTATGAAAGTCAATGACGTTGTCAAATGCATGTGCAAAAAAATGATTTCACCTTCCATTTTTGCACATGCAGTGATTCACGTCATTGACTTTCGTGAACAAACGTGCATATAGAAATTAAACGTTAATAACATCATATTCACACAATCACTATACATTTAACATCTTTCATTTTTGTACTCACATAAACATTACTTAACAGTGTCCTGAGATGGTACAAATATACCGAAATGCTTAAGTATTGACACTAAAAATTGTTTCTTATCATAACATCCTGTGTTTGTTATATTTTAAAATATTTTTTTTCTCATTTGTTGGATTAATTTCCTCACGTATTTCATATATTATATATATATATATATATATATATATATATATATACATGTTATTATTAGATTATTGGAAAGAAATATTATTGAAGAAAAAAATGGCAATTTGAATATTTCTTTACTGATCTTTCCATCATTATTTTCTTTTTTAAAAATAACAATAAAACGAAGCTTTAGTGTCTTTATTTTTTGGTTGGTTTTAATTTGGTTATTTTATGTTGAACTCATTTATTTTTATTCATTCTTAATGGGTATTCAAAATTTTTCTTGAACTCAATTTAAAAAAAACAACATTTTTTTAACTCATCTTTTTCTATTTAACCACAGAAGAGACCCTAACAGGTTCTACCACTACCTAGTAACAGGTACCGCTCTCTCTGTGGGTCAGAGTGGACCTGGCAGTAATGCTATAAAGGGGTACCCATCCAACCATCCAACTAACTGACCATCAATACCCTTGGACCAATCAATGATTGCCAAGGTGATTGTTACTAAGTGCAGTTGATTCTGTATTTATGCTATCCTATCTTATTTGTGTGTATATATATATATATATATATATATATATATATATATATTCACTGGGTAATAGATTGATATAATACACCACACACACATATATGTATATATATATATATATATATATATTCACTGGATACACAGATATAAATGTGTGTATGTATACATATAGATATATACAGAATTGTCGTGTAATAAATCACTAGAAGAGGAATGTTAACTACTCTAAACAAATCATAAATCTAGAAGTTCGTTTGGTGTTGGGTTATGGGATCGGCCTGTCAGCTTGGCAGTCCGTTTCAAATCACGCACAGGGCGGTTTCCGATCTATAGCTCTGCTGATGAGGCCTAATAGCCGAAATGTACATACAGAGATTGATTTTTTCTCGATTTGTTTAGCCATACATTTAATAGGTATTCCCGCTAATTCATTATTAATTAATTAATTTTCAAAATTAGGTAGACTCAATTAAACACTTATTCTCCAAAAAAATTATCGCAAAAGCCATTCTAAACAAACCATATATATATATATATATATATATATATATATATATAATATATATAATTCACAGAATAATATATATTATAGTATATGTATATTCACAGTATAATATATATTTATATATAAATATTATATATTATATATATATATATAGGTAGAATAAAATCATTAATATTATATAATAATACATACAGGTTGGTGATTTGCATTAGGTGTCAGTGAGTGCCTGTAGGTATGGTTGGTGGGTATTTTTTGTGCTAATTCTTTTTTACCCTTCTTCAAATTTCCAATTTACTTTCTCTTCATTGTTTACTAAAGGTCAACCATTTTAAAATGTTCCATGCTTTTTTTTTTTGAGAAGAAAAAAGAAATCAAATTTGCTTCAGTTCCTTTCTCTTGATTTTTTATATTTTTTTCGTAGTAATTTACGGTTAGAGTTAGGGTTAGGGTTATGGCTAGACTTAGGTTTAAATTCAGCTTTAATATTAGAGAAGAAGAAGAAGAAGAAGAAGAAGAGAAAGAAGAAGAAATATATGAAAAATGGTGAAATTTCCTTGATTTTTCGTAATTTTTTTCTTTAGTAATTACGGTAAGGTTAGGGTTAGGGTTATGGCTAGACTTAGGTTTAAATTCACCTTTTAATATTAGAAGAAGAAGAGAAGAAGAAGAAGAAGAAGAAGAAGAAAGAAGTATACAAAAAAATTCTGTATTCTTTATTTAGTCTTCCTTCTTATTTGTTCTTTATTGGGGTCACCTCTGTTGAAAGGCAAACGTGAATAGACTTTTTACTGGTTGTATTTCCGTAGACATATAAGTCCTTATTTATTTACTAAAGTGGCTACCAGTGTCGCCTAGGTAGAGGTATGGGGAGAGATAGTCTTGCAGATCCATTATTGTTGACTTGCAAGTTGATCCCCGAGGATGCCCACTAAAATCCCTATGTAAAAAAAAAACAACATAAAAAACACACCTTACATTGATGAAAAGAAAAATTAATGTCTTCTATCTAAAATATTAAATGCAAAAACAAAAAATTCCATGCTGTTATCATTTTAATTTTATTTTTTAAATTATATTCACAAATATAAATCAAATCTTCTTTATTTTGCTCAAAAACCAAGCCCTGTGATATTTAAGTGTAGTATATATTTTCTTTGTCATTAATTGTTTTATTTTCGAAGTTTCTTCCGGACATACACATACACCACCTGCACTTTTATATTTACTAGAAGCGGCCTGGTAGAGTGGGGTGCAAAAGTTAGTCTCTCAGATCCATTATACTGAATCATGAGTTAGATCCTCACAGGATGCCCCATTAAAATCCCTACATAAAAAAAAGAAGATTTTGCGTTGATCCAGCCCGGTGCATGTTAGAAAACAAAAAGTACACAGACACTCTGAAAAAAAAATTAATGTCTCCAATTTAAAATAGTCGATATGAAAAAAAGAAATTCCTTACTGTTACTATTTATTTTATTTTCTAATCATCTTCACGAATATAAATCACATCTTCATTTTTTTTGCCCAAAAACCAAGCCCTGGTGATATTTAATGTGTACATTTATTTACTTTGTCGTTAATTGTTTATTTTTTAATTTTCCTGCTGAANCCCCCCCCCCCGAGAGAGTACGCCAAAAATAAAGACACTGAAGTTCATTTATTGTTATTTTTAAGAGAAAATATGATGAAGATCCAGTAGAAATATCAAATTGCATTTTTTCTTAATAATATTTTTTTTAAACGCGATATCTAATAATAAACGTGTTTGTATTTATATTATGTTATATATATATTATAATAATAATACATATTATATATATATATATTAATACATAATTATATATTATTAATATATATATATACTACATAATACATATATATATATTATATTATATAAGTATTACTACATACATATACATAGATATATATTATATATATTATATATTACATACATACATACATACATCATTTATATATATATATATATATATATATGGAAATACAGTGAGGAATTAATCCAACAATTGAGAAAAAAATATTTTAAAATATAAAAACACAGATGTTATGATCAAGAAACAATTTTTAGTGTCAATACTTAAGCATTTCGGTATATTGTACCACTTCAGGACACTGTTAAGTAATGTTTATGTGAGGAACAAAATGAAAGATAATTAATGTATAGTGATTGTGTGAATATGATGTTATTAACCGTTAATTTCTATATGCACGTTTGTTCACGAAAGTCAATGACGTGATCACTGCATGTGCAAAAATGGAAGGTGAACATCATTTTTGCACATGCATTGATCACGTCATTGACTTTCATAAACAAACGCGCATATAGAAATTAATGGTTAATAGCATCATATTCACACAATCACTATACACTTAACATCTTTCATTTTGTCCTGAAGATGGTATAATACCGAAATACTTAAGTATTGACACATAAAATTGTTTCCCCTGATCATAACATCCTGTGTTTGTTATATTTTAAAAATATTTTCTTCTCATATTGTCGGGTTAATTTCCTCACCGTATTTTCATATATATATATATATATATATATATATTGAACTCAACTTTTAAAAAAAACATTTTTTAAACTCATTTTTTTCTATTTAACTCACAGAAGAGACCCTAACAGGTTCTACCACTGCCGAGTAACAGGTATCTCTCTCTCTCTCTCTATATATTATATATAGAGAGAGAGAGAGACAGGACAGAGACACAGAGAGAGACAGAGACAGAGAGAGACAGAGACAGAGAGACGCTCACCGATGGCGACACAGATTTCTTTGACATCATCGCATAAACCATTCAAGTCAGACGGACTAGGCATGCAGGACACTGCTGGAGAAGCAAGGATGAGCTCATAAGCGACATTCTCCTGTGGAAGCCCACACACGGACATGCTAGTGTGGACCGCCCATTAAGGACCTACATTGACCTACTATGCAAAGATGCTGGATGTTGCACAGAGGACTTCCCTGGGAAAATGAATGATAGGGGAGGTTGGCAAGAGATTGTCATGGATATCCGTGCTAATTGCGCGACATGATGATGATGATGATATATATATATATATATATATATATATATATATATATATATACCAATCACTGGAGTAGTGTTTGCCTCTCATCAGCGCCATGAAAGAGAGTTTGAGAGGCAAACATTCCTGCGATGAGGAAATGAAGTCTGTAGTGAAGAAGTGGCTCAAAGAACAGTCAACAGAATTTTACGGGGCAGGGATGCATGCTCTCATTTGAAGGTGAAACATTGTTATTGAGTGTAACGGTGACTATGTGGAGAAGTAGGAATGTGATCCTCAGAAATCCCCTTCGCATTCTGTAGATGATGACAGCCTGGCGGTTAAGGTGTCTGACTGACACTGAACTGATCGGATTTCAATCCCAGCTGTAGGTAGCTTACAGATGTCTAGCCACACTGAAGAGACTTGATAAGTCAAAACACATGTCTGTGGATGACTATATAATAATTATATATATATATATATATATATATGAGAAGTAAATACACAGCGATGTGTTTATGATATGGCTTCTTTTTTTTTTTAGCCGACAATTTTTTGGAGAATATGTTCTTAATTGAAGTCGTACCTAATTTTGAAAGTTAATTAATTAATAATTAATTAATTAGGCGTGTATACTTATTTAAATGTACGGCTAAACAAAGAAAAATCAATCTCTGTATGTACATTTCGATGAGGCCTAATAGGCCGAAATGTACATACAGAGATTGATTTTTCTCGATTTGTTTAGCCTTACATTTAAATAGGTATGCCCAACTAATTAATTAATTATTAATTAATTAACTTTCAAAAATTAGGTACGACTTCAATTAAGCACATATTTCCCCCCCCCCCAAAAAAAAAATATATATATATAGGTAAATTTTCCGAGATGAAATAAGGAAATCACAGTGCTCAACTACAAATTATATATATATATATATAGTTTTATTTTATTAATGAATCAAAAACAATAGAAATTTTAGATAAGAATCATAGGTTAATCATGATAATCAATAATATTTCATAGTGTTAATAGATTTTGAAATAATTTTTAAGAGTAAAATTTCAGAATTTCCCAATTAACAAGCATTCAGAATTTGTTCCCATAACGATTGCATCAACAATATCTATCATAAAAAAAAAAGAAAGTTGTATATGATTATTAAACTGTAGAAGCAAAAGATGTCTTATGAATAAATTGTTATTTTCAACAAATTGATTTTCATTGTTGTTTTTTTTTGTCATATTTCTCAACCACATACATATGTATATCTATGCTCCGTTCAAGCCAATATTGTTAAAAGGAAAACAACAAACCTTGGATGAGTATACTTATTGTTAATCAATATAAATTCAAGAATGTTTCTGATTTTATTCATATTGCAATTCATAAACATAGGAAAACCGACTTCCTTTTCTTGTTATTAAAATATTAATTAGCATCAAGAATTTTATGATTATTCTTATATTTTATGTGCATATGTCAAAATGCAGGTGTTTGAAGATGTATAAGTGGAATTATGTGAAGGTGTATGGTGTAATGGTTAGAGTCATAGGAAATGGACTCGATGATCAGAGTTCAAATCCTGGACGAAGGTATTTGCATTTCACATTGCACTAATACCCTTGGGATAAGTATGAATCTAACTACTCTCTCTCCAGCTATAGGTAAATAGTAGGGTGGATTCTACTTATTAATCATGGCTAGGTGACCAGTCTAGGAGAAGGAAAACCCTGAATTTAAGCCTGTTAAAGAAATTGACCTTGGGTCACACCTGAATTTAACTGTTTAAGAAATTGACCTTGGGTCACATCCTGCTCATGCGGAGGAGTTGGTAAATACATAAGTGGAATTATAAAGAAGAAAAAACATAGAAATTGTATAAGTGAATTTTGGATAGCATAAGTATATAACCCAACCTATTAATAGCCCAACCCAAGTCTGTAATCCTTGTCCATTTTAAAAGCAGATTTCAAATAGCTAAGTGGCTGAAATAATTTATTATTTTGAAATCAGACTCGACAATGCTAAGAGGCTGAAATAAATTTATTTATTTTGAAATCAGACTTGACAATGCTAAGAGGCTGAAATAAACTTATTTATTTTGAATTTGAAATCAGACTTGACAATGCTAAGAGGCTGAAATAAATTTATTTATTTTGAATTTGAAATCAGACTTGACAAAGCTAAGAGGCTGAAATAAATTTATTTACTTTGAAATCAGACTCGATAATGCTAAGAGGCTGAAATAAATTTATTTACTTTGAAATCAGACTCGATAAGCTAAGAGGCTGAAATAAATTTATTTACTTTGAAATCAGACTCGATAATGCTAAGAGGCTGAAATTAATTTATTTATTTTGAAATCAGACTCGACAATAAGAGGCTGAAATAAATTTATTTTACTTTGAAATCAGACTCGCAATGCTAAGAGGCTGAAATAATTTATTTATTTTGAAATCAGACTTGACAATGCTAAGAGGCTGAATAAATTTATTTATTTTGAAATAAGACTTGACAATGCTAAGAGGCTGAAATTAATTTAATATCTGATAACTGAGGTCTTCATTTATCTATTCATATTCTACTCCATATATATATAAATATATATGTGTATATATGATAGAGAAGATAACTTACCGGTGAATAGAAAATCTAGTTAATCGCAATAATTCAGGGTTATAAAGAATATAAAGTGCCCAATATGTTAGTAGAACGGATTTAGTATTAAGGTTTATATAGAAATAACCTACTCAAGTTTCGCCATAAAGGGTCATCAGGGTTAATTGTAATAAATTTATCAAGATATTGATTAATTACAGGCAATTGCAGAAGTGAATACTACATATATGTGTGTATATATATTTAACAACTCCTCTGCATGAGCAGGATGTAACACAAGGTCAATTTTTAAGAGGAGTTTACCAGATTAGAATTCAGAGTTTTCCTTTTTCTAAACCAGTTGCTGGGCTAAGGTTGAAGAGCCTAGTCCGCCCTACTATTTACCCATATTTGGAGGGAGAATAGTTGGATTCATACCTATTAGTGCCATATGAAATGCAACCAGCCTCGTCCTGGATTTGAACTCATATCACTGTGTACATATCCTTCGATGACAACCATTACACTACAAGAACTTCCACAATATATGTGTATATATGTGAAAGAAAGAAAAATGAATACTATGTAAAGAAGAATGAAAAAGAAAGTAAAAGGACAGAAAAGAAGAAATAAAACAGAGATTGATAGATAGATAGATAGATAGATAGATAGATAGAGAGAGAGAGAGAGAGAGAAGAGAGAGAGAGAGAAAAGGTGAGATGAGTGTATTAGAAATAGAATACAATAAAAAGTGGTCTAGATGGAACTTAACAAAAGATAGGAAAGAGAGAGACTGAGAGAGAGAGAGAGAGAGAGAGAGAGAGGAGAGAGGGGAGAGGGGGGTGAGCAATATAGAGCGAGAAAGAGAAAAAGACATTATGAGAGAGAGAGAGTGTGTGTGTGTAAGTGTGTATGAGAGAGAGAGAGAGAGAGAGAGAGAGCAAAGGTGAGATGATGTATTAGAAAATAGAAATACAATAAAAAGTGGTCTAGATGGAACCTTAAAGAGAGAGAGAGAGAGAGAGAGAGAGAGAGAGAGAGAGAGAGAGAGAGAGAGAGCAAAAGGTGAGATGAGTGTGTTAGAAGAGAGAAAGACAATAAAAAGTGGTCTAGATGGAACCTTAAACAAAAGATAGAGAGAGAGAGAGAGAGAGAGAGAGAGAGAGAGAGAGAGAGAGAGATAGAGAGAGAGAGAGAGCAAAAGGTGAGATGAGAGTGTGTTAGAAGAGAGAAAGACATAAAAAGTGGTCTAGAATGGAACCTTAAACAAAGATAGAGAGAGAGAGAGAGGAGAGAGAGAGAGAGAGAGAGAGAGAGAGATAGAGAGAGATAGAAGAGGAGAGAGAAGCAAAGGTGAGATGAGTGTGTTAGAAGAGAGAAAGACAATAAAAAGTGGTCTAGATGGAACTTACAAAAGATAGAGAGAAGAGACTGAGAGAGAGAGAGAGAGAGAGAGAGAGAGAGAAGAGAGAAAGAGAGAGAGAGGAGAGAGAGCAAAAGGTGAGATGAGTTGTGTTAGAAGAGAGAGACAATAAAAAGTGGTCTAGAAGGAAGCTTAAACAAAAGAGGATTTGTACGTTTAGAATCTATCATGGAACATTGATGAAAGACAAACACCTGATAGCCACCCAAGGGTATCTCCGTGCCAACATCTGAAAAATGCATCCGACAAAACCGTCTGAAAAGTGTAAAGCTGCCAAACTAAATGATGTAAACTCCTCTATCAACCTACACGTTCATTGTTTAGAATAAAAATAACAAAGAAAAGTTTATTTCAGCCAGATACAGTGTGACTTAACAGACAAACAAATTTTACTAATCTGAACTAATGAGTACGCTTAGTTTGGCACAAGGCTAAAAGCAAGAGGCTTCTTAATGGTCTGCTACTGCTAAGGGCCGGTTTAGCTCAGTCGGTAGAGTGTCTGCGTTGGAATCACAAAGTTCCTAGTTCAATACTGGCCCTTGCCAACTCAGTGTATTATTAGCACAGGGATTTGTGCATTAAAGTTAGGAACAGCAGGTGTGGAGCTCCACCTGAAATTCTAAAATACTCTCCATTGTTTAGAATAGATAATGAATAATCTCATTGTTTAGAATAAAAATAACAAAGAAAAAATTTATTTCAGCCAGACACAGTGTGACTTAACAGACAAACAAATTTTACTAATCTGAACTAATGAGTAAGCTTAGCTTGGCACAAGGCTAAAAGCAAGAGGCACCCGGTAAGAGTAAAATTCATTAATAATGGTTTTGGAATCACAAAGTTCCTAGTTCGATACTGGCTCTTGCCAACTCAGTGAATTAGTAGCACAAGGATCTGTGTGGCAAAGTGAGGAGCTGATGGCAGGTGTGGCGCTCCACCTGAAATGCTAAAATACTCTCCATTTAAACAATGGAGTATTTTAGCATTGCTCACACACCACACTACACACACACTCTCTCTCTCTCTCTCTCTCTCTCTCTCTCTTCTCTCTCTCTTCCTCTATCTTTTTTTTGTTTCATCTCCCTTTCTGTCCTTTTCTTTACTTTTTTATTCTTCTTTACATAGTCTTTATTTTTCTTTCTTTCACAAATTCTTTCATTCTCCCCACCTCTCTCTCTCTCTCTTTCTCTCTCTCTCCCTCTCTCTCTCTCTCTCTCTCTATATATATATATATATATATATATAGTTATATATCTATCCATCTCAGTTTATAAAAAAAGAATAAAAATAACAAAAAAAAAAAGTTTATTTCAGCCAGATACAGTGTGACTTAATAGACAAACAAATTTTACTTATCTAAACTAATGAGTACGCTTTTATTAAGTTTAGCTTAGCTTGGCACAAGTGAACATGTTCATACAAAAAGGCAACAACCTTCTGTTGAAAATAAGGTCACATTAGGAGGGAAAAAAATTATAAACAAATACACATTCCAGTGGATATTTCTCAATAAAGTAAGAGTAAAGTTGTCGGAGTGGCCTATTGTCGGTATCAGCCAAAACAAAAAAGAAAAGAACACAGAAATTGAACAGCTATGAAAAAGTAAAATTATTATTAAATGATTTGTCATTAAAAAAAATAAGAACAAAAAATTCAAAAAAATTAAGTCACCAATTAGAAAAATAATTGGGTTCATCTTAAAAATTCAAAAAATTTCAGAATAAATAAGAAAGGTGTAGTTTGCTGAAAATAAAATTAATTTTTGTTATTAAAATTTGAATATACAGACACGATAGTCAGACAGTAAATTTAATTTGTAAAGCGGGGTCTCAAACATGATTATTTTATTTATGGCCTAATTTTTAATCTAATAATAAATACAAATGTCAGTGGGACATATTTTTTAACTTTACTCCTAGATGTAGCCTATCTCCTTTTTACTAGCACTAGACCAGAGGGAGTATTTGTTGCTGAGGTGGAGCGCCACACCTATCGTCAGCTCCCCACTTTACCGCACAGATCAGATTATATAATCTGGGCTACTCAATCATGAAATACATTGGACTATTTATTAATAATGGAGATTCAGTATCTCTTTGTCTTTTACAGAAAGTACGTCACTGCTTAATTAAAAATCGACTAAATTTAAACGGATAAGTAAAGTGCTTGCAGTCGTATGTGTAAAGACACTTAGTTTCTCTGTTTGTTGGTTTTATCCTACAACGTGTAAACAAAACCGACATTGATATATAAGTCCAAAACATTAATTTGAAGCCATTAAGTCACGTCTTTCTTTACACTCCTCCCAGCGTATATACCTGATTAGATTGAGGCGACCAATAAACCTTTTATTTGAAAAAAAAAATCAATAAAATTTAAGACGACACACGAGATGTTTTTGTTTTCAGCTCTTGATCTAATTGTCATTTGTCTTCACTTTCTTTTATTTGCTCGGCAGAACAATCTCTTTCTAAATTACTGGTTAGATTTTTTTAAAAACAAAAAAACAACAACAGATCATTAGGATTATCTGCATTATTCAGACTATTGTCCTCATCTTCATTGTTATCTGTACAATGTTTCAGCTGATATGCCCTCTGGCCTTCTTCAGGTATTTTTTGTCGGACTCGGGAACCTTCTCAGACTCGGGAACCTTCTCAGACTCGGGAACCTTCTCGGCAATGAGAACAGGATACCCCTGTGGACTGAATGAAGGGTTAGATTCAAAGTTCCCTGATGGCTCCCGATTATGACAAGAAGGTTCCCGATTATGACAAGAAAGTTCCTGAGTCCAAAAAGAATGTTCCCAAGTCTGAAAAGAAGGTTCCCGAATCCAACAAGAAATACCTGAAGAAGGCCGGAGGGCATATTGGCCGAAACGTTGTATAGATAACAATGAAGATGAGGACAATAGTCCGAATAACGCAGATAATACTAAGCATCATGCCTCATCTCAAACATTCAGAGAAATAACAAATCATTATTTATACTAGCAGATATTTTTGGGAGATTATGTGCTTAATTAAAGTCATACCTAATTTGTTAATTAATTATAATTAAATGAATTAGGCGTGCATATCGGTTTAAATGTAAAGCGTAAACAAATCGAGAAAAAGTCGATCTCTGTATGTACATTTCAGCCCATGTACATAGAGAGATCGACTTTTTCCCGATTTGTTTACGCTTTACATTTAAACCGATATGCACGCCTAATTCATTTAATTATAATTAATTAATTAACAAATTAGGTATGACTTTAATTAAGCACATAATCTCCCAAAATTGTCGACCTTCGCCATTTCAAACACATTGTTTGACCACTAGCAAATATATAAAGAAAAGTAAGGAAAATGTTGCCATTTCTTTCTTCAATAATATTTCTTTTACTCTATCTATCTACATATCTATATCTATATCAATTATATATATATTGGTTAGGAGGTTGATTTAGAAGGCTATCACAATGCAGTTTGGAATAAATAAAAAATAATAATACGGTAACAATGGTGTTGTGTGTTGACCTGTATTTTTTATTATTTATTATTATTTATTATTATAAATATTATAAATTTTTATAAAAGAAATAATAATAAATAATAAAAAATACAGGTCAACACACAACACCATTGTTACCGTATTATTATTTTTTATTTATTCCAAACTGCATTGTGATAGCCTTCTAAATCAACCTCCTAACCAATACATACACAATGCTTCAAGCAAATTATGAAACTCTCTTATATATATATATGTTTATTCAAAAATATTTCACTTTTATCTTAAATTCATAAGGTTACAATGTTGCCAATTTACAACTGAAATAGGATAGACAGCATTAGACAAAGTTTATTTCTCAACACAACTTTACAAAGGTAAGACATTATTTTATCCTCTCTAATATTTTATATGATAATTAATTCAATGCTTCAATAAGGAGTCCCATAGGATGTGAAAAAGGTTTTTCTATTAATGACCTCTCTCAAAAGTTTTTTTTTTTTTTTTTTGGGGGGGAGAGGTCCCCCGGGAAAATATATTTTCAATTATTCTATTCATTCCATTCATTTTTTTATTATATTCATTGGTTCATTTTTGCATTAATTCTTAACTAAATATATATATATATATATATATATATATATATACCCATTCCACTCTGATATACATGATCATTATAAAATTCTGTTATTATTACTAACAAATATATGCACCCTCCAGGTGCAAGTATTTAAGTTTTAATGTAATGAAATATTATCTTAAATTAAAAAGGCTAATGAAACTAAATAAGAATGCAGATAAAAAGATTTGAAAAAGAGTAGGGTATAATCAAAAAATAGAACAACTGAAATTTACTCTTCCATCACATACATCTTTCATTGCTAAATTTTCCTATCTTAACTAAGTAGTTAAAATAGGAAGTAAAGAATAAAATTACAGTTATTTCTTGTTAATTTAAGATTTATCACCGAGATTTTTGCTCATATTCATTAAGATAAAACCAAACAATTAGAAATCAAGATATATTTATTAAAATCAAATTTTTAATATCAATGTGCAAATTAGCCTTCCCATTCACACTGTAAACCACCATTTTGTTGTATATATAAATACAATTGCATGTTATTAGTATGTAGATAAGACCAACAGTATTAATAATGTAAAACAATTTTAATAATAATTGAGGTTTTAATAAGAATAAAATCATGGAGAATGTGATGTAAATAACAAAGGGAATTGTGACTTGAGTTGTAATATAGTTTCGGTTACATACAGACAAACACACAATCTCCATTATAATAAGATATGTTTCTTTATCATCTATATTTGTAAAATGACACTGTGTATGTCTGTATATGTTGCGTAGTGAAAGTAGATAATCTTGGACTATTATTTTCATGGAGAGTAACTTCGTGCAGTCTGCTTTTTCCAATAACAGCTTTTTACACTATCAATTTTCATAAAAATCTCCAGTTCCATAGAGTGCACATTAAAAAATGAGCATATATTGATTATATTACAGTACTTGCTATTTCTAAGTGGTCACCCATCTAAGTACTGAACAGGCTCAGTGTTGCTTTTACTCTTCTTTTTACTAAGCTTTTCATAGTCTGGTATACAGGCCTCAGTTTGCTTATAGTATATGCTGTTTATAAGTTTGTCACCATCTAAATACTGAACAGGCATGTTGTTGCTTAACTTCTTTTCTTTTTACTAAGTTTTTTAGTCTGGTATAGTCCTTGCTTTATAGGATATGCTCTAAGTAACAGTTGTTGCTTCTTTTTTCATGATGTCACCCATCTAAACACTGCTGTTGTTGCTTAACTTCTTTTCTTTTGACTAAGCTTTTCATAGTCTGGTATACAGGACTCAGGTTGCTTACAGTATTCTGTTTATAAGTTGTCACCCATCTAAGCACTGAACAGGCTCAGTGTTGCTTAACCTTTTCCTTTTTTTTTTTCTTAATCACTAAGCTTTTCTCAGTTACAGAACCTCCTGTTTCTCAGTGGTCACTCAATTAAGTAAAAATGAACAGGCTCATTGTTGCTTAACTTCTTTCTTTATTTTTCTTATTCGTTTTACTTATTTACTGCTATGAAGCTTAGTCTGGTTCAGAACTTGCTTACAGTACATACTGTTTCTAAGTGGTCACCCATCTAAACACTGAACAGACTCATTGTTGCTTATCTTCTTCATTTCTTTTACTTGTTATGTACTAAGTTTTTTTTTTAGTCAAATGCACAAGCTGCTTACAGTACATGCTGTTACTATGTGGTCACCCATCTAAATACTGAAAAAGCTCATTGTTGCTTAACTTCCTTTCTTTTTCTTGTTATTTATCAAGCTTTTCTGAGTCTAGTACACCACCATCACTTTGCTTACAGCACTTGTTGTTACTAAATGGTCACCCACCCAAATACCAAATAGGCTCATTGTTGCTTAACTTCTTCCTATTTCTAATTTGCCAATCTTTATCTTTGTCTGGCACACAAAATGGAGTATCATGAAATGATCTGAGAATAATTCCATGTCAAAAGAAATTTTTTTTAATACCATTTTTGCTTTGCATGACCAAAGGAAGAAAATAGAAGAAGACTACTTTTCCTTGCAAAGGTGCATATTACCCCTGAAGAAGGTCATAAAAAGTATGGTTCGAAACGTCATGTGAACAATAGAAGAAAAGAAAAAGAGTTCAGTTGCCAGAATAATTCTTTTGACTGAACTAATCAATAGACACTAACCTTGAAATACAAAATTTGCTTCAAGCTGCCTCACATGGCAAAGTCAGATACTGTATTCCATTTTGCACACCTGTAAAAAATAAAAAGAAAAAAAAATACTGTTATTACCTGTATATAACATACACTTATGTACAACATGTATCATAAACTTTGGATTACAAAATTCTGCCGAAAAAAATTCTTGTCTATATCAGACATTCTAGAATTTGTAGCAGCTAATTTTAATGTAAATTTTCAACTTTTTATCGGTACATACTGACTAAAAAGAACTTATATAATTTACATTATGTCTTCTCTAATAATAAATGCAAATGTCAGTGTATCATTTTTTAAACGTTACTACTCTAGGCTGTGCTTATGGTCAAGTCACGACGAAAGCAACAGTTCCCACTAGATCACTGAAGATAAGCTGTGATGAGCATGTTCAGTACTTAGATGGGGGATCATTTAAGCAACAGCAGGTACTGTAAGTAACCACATGTCAAAATTGACTTGATTCAGCATTAAATGAGCCGAAAGTGTTGATATGCTGTAAAACTAAAAACAACCAACCAACAACCAACTAGAACCCATAGCCTAACATATCATACCATTTTGGAATCAGCTGATTTCATGAGCAAATGTTGCATAGCTCTTTCCTTACTTTCTTTATTTCTATTCTTCTATTCTTCTAGCGTCTCTTCTAGCGTCTGGACTTCGTCTTGGGGACTTCGTGTCTGGTCTTCCATTGGGGATTTCTCTTTATCAGAAGCCCTGTGTCATTGGTAGTTTTTAGATAATAACACAAGACTTCGATTTACTTAGATCATATTTTATTTCGGAAATCCCCACCAGACTACCTGCGCAGATTGAGTCGGAGCGTGCTTAACACGACTTACCACCGTCGTGGTTTTTGGCCGACTGACTAACAAATCTCTTTCTAATCTAAACCGGAAGAGGGTCTTCTCCACTAATTCTCAAGGTATCCACCGGAAGGTTAAAACTGAGGTCAAGCCTTGTCACTCATCCTTCAAGGCCGTGGGCTGCAACTTATAACAGCCATTTTGATTTCTATACTACTGTACATAAATTTTGGGAATCTAATAATTATGTAACACAAATTAAAAATATTCTGGGCCAAATCCAGACCCGCAACCCATAGCCTAACATATCATACCATTTTGGAATCAGCTAATTTCATGAGCAAATTAAAAATATTCTGGGCCAAATCCAGACCCGCAACCCAAAGTTTTAGATTCCCATGTTTTAATGTTACTTCAATTGTTATTGGATATTTTTCACATGATTTTTTTTTTGTGATAAATTATTTTTACGATAACAATTTTTATAACTTGGAAATGAATTTGAGAATAATGAAAATCAATTGCGAAATCTGGCAAATGTCACCCATGAAATAGAAATAATTGTTTGTACTGAAACTAAGGATCAATGTACGTCAAATTGTCTTTAAATTAATTGGCAGCAACAGAACTAACCTTAAACTTTTAAAAGGTAATTTTTAAATTATTGGGCAGAAAGAGCTAGCTTAAATTCTGCTTGATTGTTTAGCTTTTAAGCTAGTAAACCATAAAATCTAGCCTTTTTTATCTATATTGGATGACGCAATTCAAACCATCAATTAATTTTTGACAATTCTTTCATTTTAATATTGCTTTATATTATTTCATCATTAGTAATTTTTATCATTACTGAATGAAGCAATTTGAAACATTCATTTTTAACTTAAATTTCTTCAAACGTATTATTGGTTCTTACTAAAGATAAGAACTTATATAGTTGACATTAAGCACGTGGTGTAATGGTTAAAGTCATGGGAAATGGACTCGTCGTCCCGAGTTCAAATCCTAGACGTGGTAATTGCATTTCACTTAGTGCTAATACCCTTGGGAAAGGTATGAATCCTACTCTCCCTCCAGCTATGGGTAAATAGCAGGACAGACTGGGATCTTTAACCATGAGTTAGGCAACCGGTCTAGGAGAAGGAAAACTCTGAATTCAAACCTGTTAAACTCCGCTTAAGAAATTGACCTTGTGTCACATCCTGCTCGTGCGGAGGAATTGGTAAATATATATATAGTTGACATTATATGTTAAAACACAAAATTTACACAGAATTTAGTACAAATACTGATTATAAATAAGAATTTATATAGTTTACATTATATTGTAAAACACAAAATTGACATTGAGCAAATACCTGGACATGTTCATACAAAAAGGCAACAACCTTGTGTTGAAAATAAGGTCACATTAGGAGGGAAAAAAATTATAAACAAATACACATTCCAGTTGATATTTCTCTATAATGGCATAAAATATATTGGACTATTTATTAATAATAGAGATTCAGTATCTTTTTTTCTGTAACAGAAACTATGTCACTGCTTAATTAAATATCGACTAAATTTAAACGGATAAGTAAAATGCTTGCAGTCGTATGTAAAGACACTTAGTTTCTCTGTTTGTTGGTTTTATCCTACAATTGCTTGATTGGTTGGCTTTTAAGCTAGTAAGCCATAAAATGTACCGTGATTTTTTATCTATATTGGATGAAGCAATTCAAACGATCTATTAATTTTTGACAATTCTTTAATTTTAATATTGCTTTATACTATTTCATCATTAGTAATATTATCTTGAAGCTTTATCATTACTGAATGAAGCAATTTGTCAAGTAGACATAGAAAATTTAAAGGGCCGGGTTAGCTCAGTCGGTAGAGTGTTCGGCTAGAAACCACAAGGTTCCCAGTTCGATACCCGCCCTTGCCAACTCAGCGTATGAGTAGCACAGGGATCTGTGTGGTAAAGTAAGGAGCTGATGGTAGGTGTGGCGCTCCGCCTCAGACGCTAAACAATCTCCTTGGTCTAGCGCTGGTGAAAAGGGGATAGACTCCATCGCAGCATGGCCGATACCGACATTAGACCGCCCCGACGACTTTACTTATAGAGAATAGAAGACAAATGGAGGTGCTTGTTGTGTAATGGTTATCACTGTAAGTAATGGACACATCAAACTGAGTTCAAATACTGGAGAAGGCTGCTTACATTTCACATAGTGCTAATATCCTTGGGAAAGGTATGAATCCAATTTTAGTATATGTACTGCCAAAGTATCCAATTAATCTCCCTCAAGAATATTATCTTAAATTAGAAAGGCTAACATTCACATATATACACATATATTGTGGAAGTTCTTGTGGTGTAATGATTGTCATCAAAGGAAATGTATACAGTGATATGAGTTCAAATCCAGGACAAGGCTGGCTGCATTTCATATGGCACTAATACCTTTGGGATAGGTATGATTCCAACTATTCTCCCTCCAAATATGGGTAAATAGTAGGGCAGACTGAGCTCTTTGACCTTCAAATGGCAACTGGTCTTGGAGAAGGGAAACTCTGAATTCAAACTTGCTAAACTCTGCTTAAAATTTTACCTTGTGTCACATCCTGCTTGTGTGGAGTTTGGGTAAATACATATAAAGAATAGAAGACAATCACTCCCCAGTGATTAATATAGACGGATTTAACCAAAGAATCACCAAATATTTCTTGGAATTATTTTCTTACCTTGCCATGAGAAGAAACATTAAGAAGTTATGATTCTTTCGGCTGAGAAGCAAGGAACGAGGCTAAACATATGAAGAACGAAAAAGATATGTTGCTAATCGTGAATGTAGATAGATAAATTACAGGTGAATTCTGGAATGTAAGAAAACAGGTATGACAGGTGACATATTTATCCCTATTATTCTGGATATACATTTCTACACTTGTTGTTTTTCAAGGTCTTAGGAATGTAGTCAAGTATGGATGAAGATAATTCCCAAATTTTCCCTTTTGTTTTTTACAGAAAATCCCCCTACTAAATTGCATTTTATGTTGGATTCCTATTATGCATCCATATGTAAAGATATATAGTATAGCCCATTATTTTTACTATTTACAGACTATTGTCTTCATCTTGGTTGTTATATACATAACATTTCAGTTGATGTTCATCTCGGTGTTTGGCCTACTTAGGAGGCTGGTAGATTGTGGTTGTGAACTAGATACCCATCCATTGGCTTAAGATCTCAATATTTGGACCATATGACCTTTAGGCACACCTTTTTTGATCTTGTTTCATCAGGACATTTTTTAAAATTTACACCGTCAAAATCCAGTTGTTTATTAGGGGTTAGGTGTTAGGGGTTAGGGTTAGGGTTAGGAGTTAGTTTTATAATTAAAAACAAGCTCTAAAAATCATCTGTTAATAAACAACCGGATTTTGACAGTGTAAATGAACAAAATGTCCTGATGAATGAGATCGAAAATAGGGTGCCTAAAGGTCATATGCTCCCAATATTTTATCGAAACATAACTAAGAACTAACCACACAGATAGGCTGTAACATCGATTCTATATATAAGTTGCACTAAACCAGTTGTATATTACATCATAGCTCATCTGATAAAGACGTTATTTAAAAAAAAAATCATATTTTGAGGCAATTGAATATAATGATAATGAAGAGGTCAGCAGTATTTATGAAACAAAACCTTTATCAGCCGACAAACACCTGCACTAGCAATGACTTTGGTGACACAGAAAAATGTTTGCCTGACATAACAGAAAAATGTCAGGGTTCTGAAAATTCCGATCCAGACATCCAGAATGCTGGCCATTGTCACAAAGAAGAAGACAAAATCAATGACTCAAAAGAGACTCATCTCACTTAAATAAAGGAATTACTAGGTTATTTCCTATAAGTCTAACATTAACAAAGGGGAACCACTCTTGACTGATGAATTATTTATTTATTTTCCCATTAAACTAACCCTAAACCCTAACCCTAACCCTAACCCTAAACCCTAACCCTAACGCCGTCTTCTTTTTTCCTAGTAGATCAATAAATAAAGGAATAATTCATCAGTCAAGAGTGGTTCCCCTTTGTTGATGTTAGACTTATAGGAAATAACCAATTACTATTGTTTGGTTTAAAAGATAAAGAAGTAATCAAATACCAACTCAATCTCTACTGTATATTTAAACTGAATACCCTTTGTTCTTCTTTAAATAATTACTTGTATCTGTTAAAATATTTTAAACCTATTTAAAACTGAAAACCTATGAAATAGCAGAGGTGATCACTACTAGAATAGGCTCAGTCCTAATTAGTGATCATCCTCTACTCATTAATCATTTGTTGTGTTTTTTTTTTGTAAAAATGTGTGAAAATAAACATATTTCTTTTCTTTTTTTTTCGAAAGGGGGAATCCCCATGGCATAGTGGCTTAAACACTGGACTGCAACATTGTAAGTAAGTGAATTCAAACTCCAATTGTGTTATTGCGTTCACACTTTGGAAAAAAAAAGAAAAGAAATATGTTTATTTTCCACATTTTTACAAAAAAAAAAACAAACAAATGATTAATGTGTAGAGGATGATCACTAATTAGGACTGAGCCTATTCTAGTAGTGATCACCTCTGCTATTTCATAGGTTTTCAGTTTAAATAGGTTTAAAATATTTTAACAGATATAAGTAATTATTTAAAGAAGAACAAAGGGTATCAGTTTAAATATACAGTAGAGATTGAGTTGGTATTTGATTACTTCTTTATCTTTTAAACCAAACAATAGTAATTGGTTATTTCCTATAAGTCTAACATCAACAAAGGGGAACCACTCTTGACTGATGAATTATTCATTTATTTATTGATCTACTAGGAAAAAAGAAGACGGGGTTAGGGTTTAGGGTTTAGGGTTAGGGTTAAGGTTTAGGGTTAGTTTAATGGGAAAATAAATAAATAATTCATCAGTCAAGAGTAGTTCCCCTTTGTTAATGTTAGACTTATAGGAAATAACCTAGTAATTCCTTTATTTAAGTGAGATGAGTCTCTTTTGAGTCATTGATTTTGTCTTCTTCTTTGTGACAATGGCCAGCATTCTGGATGTCTGGATCGGAATTTTCAGAACCCTGACATTTTTCTGTTGTGTCAGGCAAAAATTTTTCTGTGTCACCAAAGTCATTGCTAGTGCAGGTGTTTGTCGGCTGATAAAGGTTTTGTTTCATAAATACTGCTGACCTCTTCATTATCATTATATTCAATTGCCTCAAAATATGATTTTTTTTTTAAATAACGTCTTTATCAGATGAGCTACGATGTAATATACAACTGGTTTAGTGCAACTTATATATAGAATCGATGTTACAGCCTATCTGTGTGGTTAGTTCTTAGTTATGTTTCGATAAAATATTGGGAGCATATGACCTTTAGGCACCCTATTTTCGATCTCATTCATCAGGACATTTTGTTCATTTACACTGTCAAAATCCGGTTGTTTGTTAACAGATGATTTTTAGAGCTTGTTTTTAATTATAAAACTAACTCCTAACCCTAACCCTAACACCTAACCCCTAATAAACAACTGGATTTTGACGGTGTAAATTAAAAAAATGTCCTGATGAAACAAGATCAAAAAAGGTGTGCCTAAAGGTCATATGGTCCAAAATTGAGATCTTAAGCCAATGATGGGTATCTAGTTCACAACCACAATCTACCAGCCTCCTAAGTAGGCCAAAACACCGAGATGAACATCAACTGAAATGTTATGTATATAACAACCAAGATGAAGACAATAGTCTGTAAATAGTAAAAATAATGGGCTATACTATATATCTTTACATATGGATGCATAATAGGAATCCAACATAAATGCAATTTAGTAGGGGGATTTTCTGTAAAAAAACAAAAGGGAAAATTTGGGAATTATCTTCATCCATACTTGACTACATTCCTAAGACCTTGAAAAACAACAAGTGTAGAAATGTATATCCAGAATAATAGGATAAATATTCACCTGTCATACCTGTTTTCTTACATTCCAGAATTCACCTGTAATTTATCTATCTACATTCACGATTAGCAACATATCTTTTTCGTTCTTCATATGTTTAGCCTCGTTCCTTGCTTCTCAGCCGAAAGAATCATAACTTCTTAATGTTCTTCTCATGGCAAGGTAAAGAAAAAATTCCAAGAAATATTTGGTGATTCTTTGGTTAAATCCGTCTATATTAATCACTGGGGAGTGATCGTCTTCTATTCTTTATATGTATTTACCCAAACCCTCCACACAAGCAGGATGTGACACAAGGTCAAATTTTAAGCAGAGTTTAGCAGGTTTGAATTCAGAGTTTCCCTTCTCTAAGACCAGTTGCCATTTGAAGGTCAAAGAGCTCAGTCTGCCCTACTATTTACCCATATTTGGAGGGAGAATAGTTGGAATCATACCTATCCCAAAGGTATTAGTGCCATATGAAATGCAGCCAGCCTTGTCCTGGATTTGAACTCATATCACTGTATACATTTCCTTTGATGACAATCATTACACCACAAGAACTTCCACAATATATGTGTATATATGTGAATGTTAGCCTTTCTAATTTAAGATAATATTCTTGAGGGAGATTAATTGGATACTTTGGCAGTACATATACTAAAATTGGATTCATACCTTTCCAAGGATATTAGCACTATGTGAAATGTAAGCAGCCTTCTCCAGTATTTGAACTCAGTTTGATGTGTCCATTACTTACAGTGATAACCATTACACAACAAGCACCTCCATTTGTTTTCTATTCTCTATAAGTAAAGTCGTCGGGGCGGTCTAATGTCGGTATCGGCCATGCTGCGATGGAGTCTATCCCCTTTTCACCAGCGCTAGACCGAGGAGATTGTTTAGCGTCTGAGGCGGAGCGCCACACCTACCATCAGCTCCTTACTTTACCGCACACATCCCTGTGCTACTCATACGCTGAGTTGGCAAGGGCGGGTATCGAACTGGGAACCTTGTGGTTTCTAGCCGAACGCTCTACCGACTGAGCTAACCCGGCCATTTAAATTTTCTATGTCTACTTGACAAATTGCTTCATTCAGTAATGATAAAGCTTCAAGATAATATTACTAATGATGAAATAGTATAAAGCAATATTAAAATTAAAGAATTGTCAAAAATTAATAGATGGTTTGAATTGCTTCATCCAATATAGATAAAAAATCACTGTACATTTTATGGCTTACTAGCTTAAAAGCCAACCAATCAAGCAATTGTAGGATAAAACCAACAAACAGAGAAACTAAGTGTCTTTACATACGACTGCAAGCATTTTACTTATCCGTTTAAATTTAGTCGATATTTAATTAAGCAGTGACATAGTTTCTGTTACAGAAAAAAAGATACTGAATCTCTATTATTAATAAATAGTCCAATATATTTTATGCCATTATAGAGAAATATCAACTGGAATGTGTATTTGTTTATAATTTTTTTCCCTCCTAATGTGACCTTATTTTCAACACAAGGTTGTTGCCTTTTTGTACGAACATGTCCAGGTATTTGCTCAATGTCAATTTTGTGTTTTACAATATAATGTAAACTATATAAATTCTTATTTATTATCAGTATTTGTACTAAATTCTGTGTAAATTTTGTGTTTTAACATATAATGTCAACTATATATATATTTACCAACTCCTCCGCACGAGCAGGATGTGACACAAGGTCAATTTCTTAAGCAGAGTTTAACAGGTTTGAATTCAGAGTTTTCCTTCTCCTAGACCGGTTGCCTAACTCAAGGTTAAAGAGCCCAGTCTGTCCTGCTATTTACCCATAGCTGGAGGGAGAGTAGGATTCATACCTTTCCCAAGGGTATTAGCACTAAGTGAAATGCAATTACCACGTCCAGGATTTGAACTCGGGGCGACGAGTCCATTTCCCATGACTTTAACCATTACACCACGCGCTTAATATCAACTATATAAGTTCTTATCTTTAGTAAGAACCAATAATACGTTTGAAGAAATTTAAGTTAAAAATGAATGTTTCAAATTGCTTCATTCAGTAATGATAAAAATTACTAATGATGAAATAATATAAAGCAATATTAAAATGAAAGAATTGTCAAAAATTAATTGATGGTTTGAATTGCGTCATCCAATATAGATAAAAAAAAAGCTAGATTTTATGGTTTATTAGCTTAAAAGCTAAACAATCAAGCAGCATTTAAGCTAGCTCTTTCTGCCCAATAATTTTAAAATTACCTTTTAAAAGTTTAAGGTTAGTTCTGTTGCTGCCAATTAATTTAAAGACAATTTGACGTACATTGATCCTTAATTTCAGTACAAACAATTATTTCTATTTCATAGGTGACATTTGCCAGATTTCGCAATTGATTTTCATTATTCTCAAATTCATTTCCAAGTTATAAAAATTGTTATCGTAAACATAATTTATCACAAAAAAAAAAATCATGTGAAAAATATCCAATAACAATTGAAGTAACATTAAAACATGGGAATCTAAAACTTTGGGTTGCGGGTCTGGATTTGGCCCAGAATATTTTTAATTTGTGTTACATAATTATTAGATTCCCAATATTTATGTACAGTAGTATAGAAATCAAAATGGCTGTTATAAGTTGCAGCCTACGGCCTTGAAGGATGAGTGACAAGGCTTGACCTCAGTCCTAACCTTCCGGTGGATACCGTGAGAATCGGTGGAGAAGACCCTCTTCCAGTTTAGATTAGAAAGAGATTTGTTAGTCAGTCGGCCAAAAACCACGACGGTGGTAAGTCGTGTTAAGCACGCTCCGACTCAATCTGCGCAAGTAGTCTGGTGGGGATTTCTGAAATAAAATATGATCTAAGTAAATCGAAGTCTTGTGTTATTATCTAAAAACTACCAATGACACAGGGCTTCTGATAAAGAGAAATCCCCAATGGAAGACCAGACACAAAGTCCCCAAGACGAAGTCCCCAAGACGAAGTCCAGACGCTAGAAGAGACGCTAGAAGAATAGAAGAATAGAAATAAAGAAAGTAAGGAAAGAGGTATGCAACATTTGCTCATGAAATCAACTGATTCCAAAATGGTATAATATGTTAGGCTATGGGTTCTAGTTGGTTGTTGGTTGGTTGTTTTTAGTTTTACAGCATATCAACACTTTTGGCTCATTTAACGCTGAATCAAGTCAATTTTGACGTGTGGTTACTTACAGTACCTGCTGTTGCTTAAATGATCCCCCATCTAAGTATTGAACAGGCTCATCACTGCTTACCTTCAGTGATCTAGTGGGAACTGGTGCTTTTGTCATGACTTGACCATAAGCACAGCCTAGAGTAGTAACGTTTAAAAATTGATACACTGACATTTGCATTTATTATTAGAGAAGACATAATGTAAATTATATAAATTCTTTTTAGTCAGTATGTACCGATAAAAAGTTGAAAATTTAGGTTAAAATAAGCTGCTACAAATTCTAAAAAGTCTGATATAGACAAGAATTTTTTTCGGCAGAATTTTGTAATCCATAGTTTATGATACATGTTGTACATATGTGTATGTTATACACAGGTAATAACGGTATTTTTTTAAAATTTTTATTTTTTACAGGTGTGCAAAATGGAATACAGTATCTGACTTTGCCATGTGAGGCAGCTTGAAGCAAATTTTGTATTTCAAGGTGAGTGTCTATTGATTAGTTCAGTCAAAAGAATTATTCTGGCAACTGAACTCTTTTTCTTTTCTTCTATTGTTCACATGACGTTTCGAACCATACTTTTTATGACCTTCTTCAGGGGTAATATGCACCTTTGCAAGGAAAAGTAGTCTTCTTCTATTTTCTTCCTTTGGTCATGCAAAGCAAAAATGGTATTAAAAAAAATTTCTTTTGACATGGAATTATTCTCAGATCATTTCATGATACTCCATTTTGTGTGCCAGACAAAGAAAAAGATTGGCAAATTAGAAATAGGAAGAAGTTAAGCAACAATGAGCCTATTTGGTATTTGGGTGGGTGACCATTTAGTAACAACAAGTGCTGTAAGCAAAGTGATGGTGGTGTACTAGACTCAGAAAAGCTTGATAAATAACAAGAAAAAGAAAGGAAGTTAAGCAACAATGAGCTTTTTCTGTATTTAGATGGGTGACCACATAGTAACAGCATGTACTGTAAGCAGCTTGTGCATTTGACTAAAAAAAAAACTTAGTACATAATAAGTAAAAGAAATGAAGAAGATAAGCAACAATGAGTCTGTTCAGTGTTTAGATGAGTGACCACTTAGAAACAGTATGTACTGTAAGCAAGTTCTGAACCAGACTATGAAAAGCTTCATAGCAGTAAATAAGTCAAATGAATAAGAAAAATAAAGAAAGAAGTTAAGCAACAATGAGCCTGTTCATTTTTACTTAATTGAGTGACCACTGAGAAACAGGAGGTTCTGTAACTGAGAAAAGCTTAGTGATTAAGAAAGAAAAAGGAAAAGGTTAAGCAACACTGAGCCCGTTCAGTACTTAGATGGGTGACAACTTATAAACAGAATAGACTGTAAGTAACCTGAGTCCTGTATACCAGACCATGAAAAGCTTAGTCAAAAGAAAAGAAGTTAAGCAACAACAAGCCTGTTCAGTACTTAGATGGGTGACAACTTATAAACAACATGTACTATAAGCAACGTGAGGACTGTATACTAGACTATGAAAAGCTTAGTAAAAAGAAAAGAAGTTAAGCAACAACATGCCTGTTCAGTATTTAGATGGGTGACAACTTATAAACAGCATATACTATAAGCAACATGAGGACTGTATACCAGACTATGAAAAGCTTAGTAAAAAGAAAGAAGTTAAGCAACAACATGCCTGTTCAGTATTTAGATGGGTGACAACTTATAAAACAACATGTACTATAAGCAACGTGAGGACTGTATACTAGACTATGAAAAGCTTAGTAAAAGAAAGAAGTTAAGCAACAACAAGCCTGTTCAGTACTTAGATGGGTGACAACTTATAAACAGCATATACTATAAGCAACATTAGGACTGTATACCAGACTATGAAAAGCTTAGTAAAAAGAAAAGAAGTTAAGCAACAACATGCCTGTTCAGTATTTAGATGGGTGACAACTTATAAACAGCATATACTATAAGCAACATGAGGACTGTATACCAGACTATGAAAAGCTTAGTAAAAAAGAAAAGAAGTTAAGCAACAAACATGCCTGTTCAGTATTTAGATGGGTGACAACTTATAAACAGCATATACTATAAGCAACATGAGGACTGTATACCAGACTATGAAAAGCTTAGTAAAAGAAAAGAAGTTAAGCAACAACATGCCTGTTCAGTATTTAGATGGGTGACAACTTATAAACAGCATATCCTATAAGCAACCTGAGGACTGTATACCAGACTATGAAAAGCTTAGTAAAAAGAAAAGTAAAGCAACACTGAGCCTGTTCAGTACTTAGATGGGTGACCACTTAGAAATAGCAAGTACTGTAATATAATCAATATATGCTCATTTTTTAATGTGCACTCTATGGAACTGGAGATTTTTATGAAAATTGATAGTGTAAAAAGCTGTTATTGGAAAAAGCAGACTGCACGAAGTTACTCTCCATGAAAATAATAGTCCAAGATTATCTACTTTCACTACGCAACATATACAGACATACACAGTGTCATTTTACAAATATAGATGATAAAGAAACATATCTTATTATAATGGAGATTGTGTGTTTGTCTGTATGTAACCGAAAACTATATTACAACTCAAGTCACAATTCCCTTTGTTATTTACATCACATTCTCCATGATTTTATTCTTATTAAAACCTCAATTATTATTAAAATTGTTTTACATTATTAATACTGTTGGTCTTATCTACATACTAATAACATGCAATTGTATTTATATATACAACAAAATGGTGGTTTACAGTGTGAATGGGAAGGCTAATTTGCATATTGATATTAAAAATTTGATTTTAATAAATATATCTTGATTTCTAATTGTTTGGTTTTATCTTAATGAATATGAGCAAAAATCTCGGTGATAAATCTTAAATTAACAACAAGAAATAACTGTAATTTTATTCTTTACTTCCTATTTTAACTACTTAGTTAAGATAGGAAAATTTAGCAATGAAAGACGTATGTGATGGAAGAGTAAATTTCAGTTGTTCTATTTTTTGATTATACCCTACTCTTTTTCAAATCTTTTTATCTGCATTCTTATTTAGTTTCATTAGCCTTTTTAATTTAAGATAATATTTCATTACATTAAAACTTAAATACTTGCACCTGGAGGGTGCATATATTTGTTAGTAATAATAATAGAATTTTATAATGATCATGTATATCAGAATGGAATGGGTATATATATATATATATATATATATATATATATATATATATATATTTAGTTAAGAATTAATGCAAAAATGAACCAATGAATATAATAAAAAAATGAATGGAATGAATAGAATAATTGAAAAATATATTTTCCCGGGGGACCTCTCCCCCCCCCCCCCAAAAAAAAAAAACTTTTGAGAGAGGTCATTAATAGAAAAAACCTTTTTCACATCCTATGGGACTCCTTATTGAAGCATTGAATTAATTATCATATAAAATATTGGAGAGGATAAAATAATGTCTTACCTTTGTAAAGTTGTTTTGAGAAGTAAAATTTGTCTAATGCTGTCTATCCTATTTCAGTCGTAAATTGGCAACATTGTAACCTTATGAATTTAAGATAAAAGTGAAATATTTTTGAATAAACATATATATATATAAGAGAGTTTCATAATTTGCTTGAAGCATTGTGTATGTATTGGTTAGGAGGTTGATTTAGAAGGCTATCACAATGCAGTTTGGAATAAATAAAAAATAATAATACGGTAACAATGGTGTTGTGTGTTGACCTGTATTTTTTATTATTTATTATTATTTCTTTTATAAAAATTTATAATATTTATAATAATAAATAATAATAAATAATAAAAAATACAGGTCAACACACAACACCATTGTTACCGTATTATTATTTTTTATTTATTCCAAACTGCATTGTGATAGCCTTCTAAATCAACCTCCTAACCAATATATATATATATTGATATAGATATAGATATGTAGATAGATAGAGTAAAAGAAATATTATTGAAGAAAGAAATGGCAACATTTTCCTTACTTTTCTTTATATATTTGCTAGTGGTCAAACAATGTGTTTGAAATGGCGAAGGTCGACAATTTTTGGGAGATTATGTGCTTAATTAAAGTCATACCTAATTTGTTAATTAATTAATTATAATTAAATGAATTAGGCGTGCATATCGGTTTAAATGTAAAGCGTAAACAAATCGAGAAAAAGTCGATCTCTCTATGTACATGGGCTGAAATGTACATACAGAGATCGACTTTTTCTCGATTTGTTTACGCTTTACATTTAAACCGATATGCACGCCTAATTCATTTAATTATAATTAATTAACAAATTAGGTATGACTTTAATTAAGCACATAATCTCCCAAAAATATCTGCTAGTATAAATAATGATTTGTTATTTCTCTGAATGTTTGAGACGAGGCATGATGCTTAGTATTATCTGCGTTATTCGGACTATTGTCCTCATCTTCATTGTTATCTATACAACGTTTCGGCCAATATGCCCTCCGGCCTTCTTCAGGTATTTCTTGTTGGATTCAGGAACCTTCTTTTCAGACTTGGGAACATTCTTTTCGGACTCAGGAACTTTCTTGTCATAATCGGAAACCTTCTTGTCATAATCGGGAGCCATCAGGGAACTTTGAATCTAACCCTTCATTCAGTCCACAGGGGTATCCTGTTCTCATTGCCGAGAAGGTTCCCGAGTCTGAGAAGGTTCCCGAGTCTGAGAAGGTTCCCGAGTCCGACAAAAAATACCTGAAGAAGGCCAGAGGGCATATCAGCTGAAACATTGTACAGATAACAATGAAGATGAGGACAATAGTCTGAATAATGCAGATAATACTAATGATCTGTTGTTGTTTTTTGTTTTTAAAAAAATCTAACCAGTAATTTAGAAAGAGATTGTTCTGCCGAGCAAATAAAAGAAAGTGAAGACAAATGACAATTAGATCAAGAGCTGAAAACAAAAACATCTCGTGTGTCGTCTTAAATTTTATTGATTTTTTTTTTTTCAAATAAAAGGTTTATTGGTCGCCTCAATCTAATCAGGTATATTACGCTGGGAGGAGTGTAAAGAAAGACGTGACTTAATGGCTTCAAATTAATGTTTTGGACTTATATATCAATGTCGGTTTTGTTTACACGTTGTAGGATAAAACCAACAAACAGAGAAACTAAGTGTCTTTACACATACGACTGCAAGCACTTTACTTATCCGTTTAAATTTAGTCGATTTTTAATTAAGCAGTGACGTACTTTCTGTAAAAGACAAAGAGATACTGAATCTCCATTATTAATAAATAGTCCAATGTATTTCATGATTGAGTAGCCCGGATTGTATAATCTGATCTGTGCGGTAAAGTGAGGAGCTGACGATAGGTGTGGCGCTCCACCTCAGCAACAAATACTCCCTCTGGTCTAGTGCTAGCAAAAAGGAGATAGGCTACATCTAGGAGTAAAGTTTAAAAATATGTCCCACTGATATTTGCATTTATCATTAGATTAAAAATTAGGCCATAAATAAAATAATCGCCTGGCCCAATGTTTGAGACCCCGCTTTACAAATTAAATTTACTGTCTGACTATCGTGTCTGTATATTCAAATTTTAATAACAAAAATTAATTTTATTTTCAGCAAACTACACCTTTCTTATTTATTCTGAAATTTTTTTAATTTTTTTTAATTTTTAAGATGAACCCAATTATTTTTCTAATTGGTAACTTAATTTTTTTGAATTTTTTGTTTTTATTTTTTTTAATGAAAAATCATTTAATAATAATTTTACTTTTTCATAGCTGTTCAATTTCTGTGTTCTTTTCTTTTTTGTTTTGGCTGATACCGACAATAGGCCACTCCGACAACTTTACTCTTACTTTATTGAGAAATATCCATTGGAATGCGTATTTGTTTATAATTTTTTTCCCTTCTAATGTGACCTTATTTTCAACACAAGGTTGTTACCTTTTTGTATGAACATGTTCACTTGTGCCAAGCTAAGCTAAACTTAATAAAAGCGTACTATTTAGTTTAGATAAGTAAAATTTGTTTGTCTATTAAGTCACACTGTATTTGGCTGAAATAAACTTTTTTTTTTTATTTTTATTCTTTTTTTATAAACTGAGATGGATATATATATATAATATATATATATATATATATATATATATAGAGAGAGAGAGAGAGAGAGAGAGGAGAGAGAAAGAGAGAGAGAGAGAGAGGTGGGGGAGAATGAAAGTATTTGTGAAAGAAAGAAAAATAAAGACTATGTAAAGAAGAATAAAAAGTAAAGAAAGGACAGAAAGGGAGATGAAATAAAAAAAGATAGAAGAAGAAGAGAGAAGAGAGAGAGAGAGAGAGAGAGAGAGCAGAGATTCAGAATGATCACTACTAGAATAGGCTCAGTCCTAATTAGTGAATCATCTCTAACACATTAATCATTTGTTGTGTTTTTTTTTTTGTAAATGTGTTGAAATAAACATATTTCTTTTTCTTTTTTTTTTCGAAAGGGGGAATCCCCATGGATAGTGGCTTACAACATGGACTGCACTTGTAAGTAAGTGAATTCAAACTCAAATGTGTTTTGCGTTCAGACTTTGAAAAGTATAAGCCTCTCATCCTGCTATATATGGGTTAAATAGTAGCCAACTACGTTCTTCTACAAGGAATGGTTTTGCAATAAATACCTAAAAGGTTAATACCAACTAAAGTTTCAACCTTGAGAACATAAAATGCCTTATTATACTCAACAAGAACAACAACATGTCAAACACGTTTGATTGTTAAACACTTATTCTAGAATGTAAGGGTTTTTGCTCACATCAGAAACCGTATTTTTAATGGCAAACAATATGTAGATCTATTTGAAAAAATCACATAGTACACATTCTGTCCTTTTTGAAGGAAATAAAATTAATACATAGATATAGACATGAATCAATATCAATACCATACAACATGATCCCCAATGATGCTAACAACATTGGGTTAAATAACGAATATACAAAAGTGTAAATATATATTAACTTCCTAATGCTAGGCATGACATAACCTCAGATGGTTATATGCCATTAAATCAACCAGCCAACCAACCAACAAATACATGAGGGTATTCAAAATTGTTTTTTGAACTCAATTTTTTTACACATTTTTTAAAACACTTACTATTTTCTATTTAAACGATGGATAGGAACCTAACAGGTACTTCTACTCTGGGTCAGAGCGACAGGTAGTAACTGTGATGACAAATTTAGACGCAGTTTAACAGTCATATCCAGGAATACTACGACCTCCAGATACATCTTCTAGCAATATATAATAAAAGGTTGGTGGGTTGCATAATGGCAATAGGGCCAGGACAACATATAGTGCTGGGGTTTCATATGACACTAATTGATTGGAGGGGGCCTCTTAACTGGCCCATCTAGCCTAAGTAGGAGCAAAAGTGGACGTGTTGCATGTCATGGGACTGCTAGCACCAAAGGGTTTCAACTTTAAGCATCACGCGTCAACACCCACAGCAAGTTACTTAAAACTAGAATTTTTTCTACTTGTAACAAATATCAATCATTTGTAAAGAATTATAGCTTTAAAGAATATAATATTAAATTACGCATGACTATGTGGATATACCAGAGTTATGATAATTTAATTATTACAACGTTTGATTATATTTACTTAAGAGCTATTTGCAAAATAGTTCATATGTAAATATATGAATAATCTTGATTTAACTCTCACTCTCACTCTTTCTTAGTTACATAAGGTTACTAAAAGAACCTCAGGAAGTATAAATAAGACGAAGATTCAATATAGAAATCATGTCTTTGAAATTCAATCGCTCAATTTATGCCTTTATAGATATGGTCATCTCTCTCAATGTGCAACAAACAAGTGATCATTTGGGAATTGTAGGAACATCTGGGAGGGGCATCTCACTAAATAGCAGAATGCTGTAGAACTGTAGCAGAAGTCCAAGCTGGTAACCTAAGTGAGTCATTAAAAATGGCAAGGCCTCGAAGCTGTCAGGGTTTGCCAAGACCTCAACTCTGCAGAAACTTGACAAGAATTGAGCTGTTTTGTGAGACCATTAAACCGTATGGAATCCATGGATAAAACCTTAAGGCCAGCTTTAGATAAGGCCATGGAGGTATTTTTGCAGCTCAGAAGTGATTCATCCCAGCTGGACAATCTGGAACATTGGTTGTCTGATGTTGGAAAATAGGTGGTCTGAGTCAAACCACTGACTAACCTGGAATCACTGAATGAAGTGTCAGTGCGTCTATGATGAACAAGAATCTCTGCAGCTGTTAAAAATTACCCACAAAAAGATATTAAAAATACTTATGAGGTCACTGCTGCAATAGCCTAGAGTAGGCAGTAAGCGGCATTGGCTTCTATGTGAAGCCTCTAAAATTAGTAGACCAGTTCTCATACCTAGGTAGCAATAATAAGGGGTTGTTGGGCATTTAAGTGTCGCAAGACCATTTGGAATGTTTCATTTTTAAATTGGGTGAAATAAAATGACGACAGACATAGGAAATCTCTGATTAAGCATACATCAGATAGATTGGATATAAACTTTTTTGCATTGCATCTTGCAATAATTTGGATGGTCTCATTTTGAACCAGAGGGTATTGCAGTATGGTAACAGATGGAAGATTTAAGAAACAAGTGAATCGCTTATTAAGCACTTTAATGCAACATATTTATACACTTCTTCTTTCACATCCTTTGAAAAATTGCCTTGTCTAGCTACTTTTAACTTATCTTTCACTCTGATCACACTTCTACATGGTAGTACAAACTGTCTCATTATATTGTGCCAACAGACTCCAATGAATTTTAGCCTCTGACACTCCTTCCGACCAGAGAAATTAGGTCACTGTCTTTGGTACATACTGCTAAATGAAGCATGTATTTTTACACTGTAATATATTAGCAAGCAAAATGGCATGATCAGGCTCAATCTTTGTTCATCGTGATCTAAAACACATAACAACTATAAGCACCTATGCGTAAAACACAGTAGGAGAAGCTCAGTCGGTAAGAGTACTCGCTTAGAGAATCACAAAGATTCTTGTTCGATAACGGTCCCACCAACTCAAAGAATGATTAGCACAGGGATCTATGTGGTCGATGCTAAAAAACAATCTCTTTGGTCTTAGCGCTAGTGAAAAGGGGATAGAGCTCCCTCGCTGTCTGGCTGAGTGCTGACATTAGGCCACCCTGATGACTTTACCTTTTTTTATCTATGACAAAAGTGCAAGATAATCTTTCACTCTTCGCTTGTATAATAAAGATTAAAATGAACTAGAAAATGAAATAAAAAAATGACACCCATAAAATAAACGAAAAAAAAGAATGAAAAGAATGCAGCGTTATTTCTGTTAGTGATAACCACGTTAGTTATTTAATGTATTTTGTATCTGTAGTGTCGGGTTATATGTCTGGGCCGTCAACCAGTGATATATTCAAATATTTATGAATAGGGAAACAGGAGACGACATCAAGAAGTCGGGAAAACGAAGTGTAATACCTATTCTATAAACTTAAAACATTAATGTCTGATAAAATGTGTATGTACATTCTGCAAGACTTTGTAAGAACAAATATATATCTTACCAATCCTCCGCACGAACAGGATGTGACACAAAGGTCAATTTTCTTAAGGTCATTTTTCCAAAGGGTATTAGTCCACAAATGAGCATAATAGTCGACCGGAGTCCAGACTCACTTACTAGAATGTCGGAGTCCCAGCACATTAGCCACTATACCATAGGGACGGTTATTATGTCTTATGAAGATATATATTATAATATATACACATCATATATATATATTGTTATATATATAGTATACACATATATAATATATATCTATATATATATATACTTCCAACCCCTCCGCACAATCAGGATGGGACACAGGTCAATTCTTAAAGCGGAGTTCAACAGATTTTGAATTCAGAGTTTTTCCTTCTCCTAGACCGGTTGCCCTAACTCAAGGTTAAAAGAGCCCAGTCTGCCCTAACTATCTTATCCATAGCTGGAGGGAGAGTAGGATTTATACTTTTTCCAAGGGCTATTAGCGCTAAGTGAAATGCAATTAGCACATTCAGGATTTGAACTTAGGCGACCGAGTCCATTTCCCATGACTTTAATCATTACACCACACCGCTTTCATTTGAAACTTTGTTTGTTTCTTACTTTGTAAGAATAAATAGAAGATGCAAAAGACTATATATATATTTACCAACCATACCATATGAGTAGGATGTGACACAAGGTTTAATTTCTTAAGGGGAGTTTAACAGATTTGAATTCAAGAGTTTTATTTCTCCTAGAACTGGTTGCCATACGTTATATACCCTACCTATGAACATTAATGGGTAATGTCCCAATCAACATCAATACGAAGTATTATGCAGACTAAGTAGTTATATACCACTAGCAGTGGTTGCTTTCTCACACCACTGGCAAATATTATATTTTGTTAATGCTATAAAGATTCCATTTTCATTCCTCTCCGTTTGGTTATTTCTCATTTAGTAACCTATGTTAGGGTCCAAACACATACCTAGGTTAAAGAGCCCATTCTGCCCTACTATTTACCCATAGCTGGAGAGCAGATGGTTGGATTCGTACCTTTCTCAGGGTATTAGCACTAAGTGAAATGCAAACAGCCTTGTCCAGGATTTGAACTTGTCACACGTGCCCATTACTACAACTATAAACCATTACACCACACACTCTATAAAGATTGTATAACTCTCTCATTCAGAATTCCTAATGTCTTCTTATGAAGCTCATCTGTCTATTTCTGTGAAGGTGGGATCACCATGGCGATAGTGGCTATGTGGCAAGATTCGTGACATTGTAGAAAGTGTGTTTGAACTCCACACTATAATGTTCACTTTTGGACTAATACTCTGGGAAAGGTATGAATCCAACCATCCACTCTCCGCTATGGGTAATAGCAACAAAAAGGGCAGGGTTAGCTCAGCTCGGTAGAGAGCGTTTGGCTAGAAACACAGAAGGTTCTAGTTCGATACCTGGTCTGCAACTCAGTGTATGAGTAGACACAGGAATCTGGTGCGGTAAAGTAAGGAGCTGATGGTAGGTGTGGCGCTCCACCTCAGACACTAAAATAATCTCCTTGGTCTAGTGCTAGTGTAAAGGAGAATGACTCCCTCGCTGCATGGCTGATACCGACATTAGGCCGCCACGACCGACTTTACTTACTTTAACATTAACAAAATAACAAAGAGTTATTTCCTAGTTGAGTAACATGATATTACAGGGTGACCCAGAAAAAAACAGAACCCCAATTATTTATTTATTTTCCCATTAAACTAAACTAACCCAACTAACCCTAACCCTAACCCTACACCTAACCTACCCGCTAGTTGAGTAACAATAATATTACAAAAAGAGTGACCAAAAAAAAAACTGAACCACAAATTTTGTAATAAAACTGTTAATTTTTATTTATTTATTTTTAAAAGTTATAAGTCACAAGGGTTAGGGTTAGGGTTTAGGGTTAGGGTTAGGGTTGGGTAGTTAATGGAAAATAAATAAATAATTTGGGTTCTGTTTTTTCTGGGTCACTCTGTAATATCATTACTCATCTAGGAAAAACCACAAAAGTATACGCTGATTAATATGGTTGGAGTTGTTAAGTCTTTTCAAACCATTATTTGGCATTTCTTCATTACACCCTGTTGTTCATGGAACATAAATGATTAACCAATTTGGACATATTTACATGTTGTGTATATTAAACATTTATAGGTACATTGTTCATGTGAGTTATTTGTCTTTCTATACAAAATTACCAACTTATTGTCATGTCATGTTAAAAGCACCAATTCCCAAAAGATCACCAAAGTTAAATTCTCTTTATTGGGTGACCACTTATGCAACAGCAGGTACTGTAAGCAGTTTTAAATCCTTTGTTTATCAAAAAATGACTTGATCAGTATCAAATGACTTGAAAAAAAAAAAATATTATATATATATATATATTATTAATATCATTATTATTATTAAATATATATATTTGTCCACACAACTAATAATATATATATAAAGATAAATCTAATGAGTCAGACGAACCTACTAAAAGTTTCGCTTAATGCTCTTCAGGGCTAAGATCTGACTCTCTCTATATATATAAACACTTCGAGATTTTTTGTACTTATTGACACACTTTGTATTCTGAAAAAAATAACGTTCCATTCATTCTCATTTCTATCTTGATTAATACAGCTTTAAACTTGATACTTTTTTGNGAGCAGGAGCGAGAGAGAGAGAGAGGAGGGTGTAATACTATATATGTAATGTTATAATATCTACTATAATGCAATATGTTATGTCAATGCTATGAATGTATAAAGTTTCTAAGTATTGGAGGAAATTGAAGATTAAATTACCACCAGGAAAATACCTTTGTACGCATGAATTATTTTACCGAAGATAGTACGTAGAAGCTATAATTCCCTTTATTAAGAGATCAATAGATTACACATGTTGTTTGTATATGTGTAGCGATCAGAAGTAGGATTTTTTCGTATTGGATCGAAAACCAAAGAAAAAAGACGACAAAAAAAGAATAGACAACGGACTTTTTAGCCGAGAAAGGCGAACAAGAAGAGCAGGTAGTTGGTAGAAATTTGACATTTGGGAATAGATCTTATATACAAATGTCTTAATCCAATGTTACTCTAATCAGGTACGAGTCTTGTTATCATCTTGCACATCCTCTGGTTAAAATATGAGAAAGTCCAAATGTCCAAGAATCAAACACAAAATTGCTAATCTGATTATTTGGTCTTGCTTATCCGCGAACTTCTTATTTCTCTTTCTGGATGAACCAAGACTCACGCAGATAGGATGTGGCACTAGGTGTATTCTTAAGATGGGAAAGCGGACGGCACAAAGGGGAGGGAGCTCGTGTGTGGCTAGTCTAAAAATTGCGTGGATCACGCTGTTCATTTTGGCTGACCGAATTATTATCTGTGTTGAGCTTTTTTTATACCAACCATACCACCCAGTGTAATAAATAGACAATCCGTTTTTAATTATAAGAATGAGCAGTGAAGAAAAGGGAACATGGCTTACAGACTGCAGAAAATAAATAAGAAAGAAAAACGGTGAAAAGGAATAGAATTGGGGAAATATATAAGAAGGGGATGAGCGCGAGGAAAGTCGTAATGCAATCCTTTTGAATCGAAACATAATGAAAGGAGGTGTCTTTAGTGTTGGTAAAATCGGCTTTGGTTCTTTCCTTGGTGTCCTTTAGTGTTGAGCAAAGTCGTTGGTTGCAGGTCCGTTCCGGCCCTAATTAGGGAATACGTTGCAAATGAGCGGTTTTCCAGATACAGACGGAACTAAAAATAGTTTTGACTACACGGTAATTCCCCCCCGAGCTTGTTTTTTTTCTTTCGATTATTGGCTTTGGGTTTAAAAATCCATTACGATTGTTACCTCCATGCCACGAGGTGTAAAATACCGTTTCTTCAAAGGATGGGTGGTTTTTTTTAACAAAAGGCAAAACAACATTTTATATTCCTGCAAAAATATTCCCAACCAATTCCCAAAGGATTAAGGGTTTCTGTTTTTTTCCCCCTTCCCCCAAAAAATTAATTTTTATAGGAAATCAAAATCAACAGAAACCGTTTTAACCTTTTTTTTATTTGGTCAAAATGAATTGAGATTAATTATTTTGTCCTTTATTACGGATATTTTTTTACACCATTATTTTCAATTTTTTTTTATTATTGCAATTTATCGTCCTTTCCCGTCAAACACCAACCGTTGGAACTGTTATCATTACACTTACCCGCTAACCACAAACAATTTTAATTTTTATCTTTTTTATAGCAAGCTTTTATTTTTCCTCCATTTTTCTTTCTTCTTTCTTTCTTTTCTTTTTGTCCTTCTTCTCTTTTTTAGTTTCTTTCTCTTTCTCAATTTTCTCATTCCTTCTTCTTACTTTTCTCTTTTTCCTCTTCTCTTACTCCTGCTTTTTTTTTTTCTTTTCTCTATTATCTACTTTGCTTTCTTTCTTTTTTTTCTTTTTTGTTTTTGGGCTTCTTCTATTACTTTATTGAATTCTTATTCTTTCATCATTCTTCTTTTCATTCTTTCTTTTGAATACATTCTCTCTCTTTTACTTTCTGGCTTTCTTTGTTCTTTTATAGCCCTTTCTTGTTCTATCTTTGCTTGTTACAGTGTATGGTGTTTTCGTCTTTATCTGGTTTTTTGTTTAGAATATTATATCAAGCAGAAAGATTTGTTGCGCTAAATATTACCTCATCTAAGCAGGCGTGTTCGAGTTATTGGATGTTGAGATAGTATAATAGTGTTCACTGGTGGAAGTGTGTGTGTTTGTATGCTGTGGCTGTGTGTTTGTGGTGTGTTAGCTGTGTGCGTGTGTCGGGTGAGATGGTAGGTTCAATAGCAGTCATTGCGTATAGGATGGCACGTCGCCTGGGGGAGAAAATAAAAGAAAGAGAAGATAACTTGTGAGGGGATGGGACATTGTCCACAGTTCTACTTTTGATTGCGCACCGATGCTAGTGGGTAGTAATAGGTCTATTATAAAATTAGAAAGCAAGTATCTTCATATTTATTAATTAGACTAATGAGTTTCCCCAACTCATTGCCTTTTTAGCTATCCTATATACATCAACACATATTATACACAAACCACACACACTAGCAGACCACAACCATCCATATATGTAATATTGTGTGTATGTGTGTGTGAAATGGAAAAGGAAATTGATCCGGACAATATGAGAGGAAAAATGAGTAAGAAAGAAATGTAGATGGATAAAATGGAATTAAATCGGATATCACATTAATTGATTCACTTACACATGTGTTTCGGTCAGTTTTTGAGTGTGTGTGAATACTATATTTCGCACACATAGAAGAATCGAACTCATCAGAGTGAACGAGTGTGATTTTGAATATATATATATATAATATATATATATTTAATGTATTAATTATATATAATAATATATATGTATATATATATATATAATATATATATATATATAATAATATATATGCAAAGAAGAGGAAAAACTTAAATGCTATCGCATAAGAAGACTTAACACCGTCTCAGTTTTCCTTTCTTTGAAAGTTTATATTGTCTGTAATATAAGATTTAAGTTTAAATATTACGGTTAAATATTGTTATGTACTATAGTCTTATTTTTATGTTATTATACATCTTTTTTAGGGATTATAAGATATCCTGTAGGATGTATATATGTTTGCACCTACAGTGAGATTTCGATGACTCCGAATAGAATCCTTCTCTTACTTCCAGTCACTTGATTATCTTACATACTCCAACACACAACACACACACACACACACTGATACTTTTTTGACACACCTGTTTTCAGAAAAGAATTAATGAATGGACGTTATTTTTTCAGAATACAAGGAAGGAAGTCAAAAAGTATAAAAAATCTGATACTTTTTTGACACACCTTATATATATACATATGTGGAGAAAATTTAGAAACAAACACGGGATGTTATGACGGATGGAAATTTATATTTGATACTCGAGCATTTTGGTTTACAATGGAAACCTTCATCAGGACTGTGAAAATCAGAAGAAAACAAGGATTATATGGATAGAAGATGATGGATGTTTTGTATGCGATGAATTAGAAAAATGTGTGGAAAAAAGGTTTGTTACCGTTAGTTGAGTGGCATATATAGTTGAATGTTGATGATGTGATTACTGCATGCGAAAGTGAAAATTAATGATAGGAACATTCTTTCTTTCATTCTTACTTCCTTTCTTTCTTTCTTTCTTTCTTTACTTATTTATTTATTTATCTATCAATTTTTTCTTTCATTCTTTCTTTCTTCCTATTATCTTATTATATTATATTATTATACTATAATATAAATATTCCGTATGTCTTCTTTATTTCTTTCTTTGTATTAACCTATTGAATATCCAGTAATAAAGGAATATTTGCTCGTAAATTCCTACCATAAAATAAACTGAACCCCCATTTTATGTCCGTGTTTTTGCAATAAATGTTTTATTTTTCTTGCACCTGTTATGTTACAATACTGAATATATTTTTCTTTATTTATTTTAATATTCATTTCAATGTGCATATTCTAAAAGTTTTTTTTTTTGTGAGAATGGTTAGTTTTAAAGTGGGGGGCTCGTTTTACAATTTAGGCATAAATTGGATCCTCCTTTTATGACCGTAATTTTGTTTTTTCGTCGACGATGATTAAAATCTGACGTTTTTATTTTAGAGTACCAAAGCCAAAAAGAAAAGAAATAACAACAACAAAAAGTAATATTCAACTTTTTACTGGTAAATTCCTACCATAAAATTAGGCTTGGGCATTTTATGGTAGGAATTTACGAGTAAAAAGTGTAAAAACGAAACCCCACTTTAAAACTAAGCATTCTCACAAAATAAAAGCTTTTAGAATATACACATTGAAGTGAATATTAAATAAAGGAAATACATTTAGTATTGTAACATAACGGGTGCAAGAAAAATAAAACATTTATTGCAAAAACACGGACATAAAATGGGGGTTCAGTTTATTTTATGGTAGGAATTTACGAGCAAATAGTCCTTTATTACCGAATATCCTGTACATCTTCTTTCTGTCATTCTTCCTTCCTTTCTATCTTTCTTTCTTTCTTTCAATTTTCTTTCTTTATATTAATTCTTTATATTCAATTTTAAAATTCCTAGGTGTCATGTGACCAGTCAACACACAGTACATATTTGATTGAGAAATAGGGAAGTTATCTGAATTGTATTATTAATTCTATTAATTCACCCCCCGAAATAACAGAATATTTTTTTATCTGCTGGGTCTCAAATTTTGGAATTGTTTCATTCCTGACATGATAAATTATCTCCCCTGTAAGCTCTTCACTGTTCTATAAAAAAAAGAATAGTATTGTTCAAAATAACCTTCCTCATGACTGATTAATGAAGATAATTACAATATAAAATTACAAACAGTAACAATTAAGTGATATCATAATTTAATCAGAACCCAATTATAACTTTTTAATTTAATCAATTTAACAAAACTGATTAAGTTGATCCACTACCACTTTTCAGAGCCGCTGTTTTCAGCTGCCTCATTCAGTAGGAGAGATTCATTGTTCCTCTAAATTCTTAGAGTAAGGGATTAGTTTCAAGAATTGATGCCGGTTTTCCTGTTATCTGGTTTAAATTGGCTTTGTTAGAATCAGCGGCTTCTTCTTCTTCTTCTTCTTCTTCTTCTTTCTTTCTTTCTTTTCTTTTTTTCTTTTGTTCTTTTTTTCTTTTCTTTCTTTCTTGCTTACTTCATATTATTCTATGGAATACTCTGTAAGTCTTCTTCCTTCCATTCTTTCTTTCTTTCATTCTTTCATTCTTTCTGGCTTTCTTTCTTTCTTTCTTTCTGTCTAGCTTTCTTTCTTCCTTTCTTTCTTTCTTTCTTTCTGTCTAGCTTTCTTTCTTCCTTTCTTCCTTTCTTTCTTTCTGTCTAGCTTTCTTTCTTCCTTTCTTTTGTTCTTTTTCTTTTCTTTTCATTCTTTTTTTTCTTGCTTGCTTCATATTATTCTATTGAAGATTCTGTATGTCTTCTTCCTATCATTCTTTCTTTCTTTCTTTCTTTGAAGATAAATTCTCTCTCTCTCTCTCTCTCTTTCTCTATCTCCCCCTCCCTCTCTCTCTCTCTTTCTTTGAAGATAAATTGGTTAATCAAAATAAAAGAAAAGAAAAGAAAAAAGAGAATTATACCCAATATGTCAGATGCAATATTGGGTTTTCTCTGGTTTTCCTATTGGACAAACAAATGTTTGAACAATTAAAAGGAAATGATTTTTATAGGATTATTTCTGTGTGGGCCAAATACGTTCAGATACGTTGAGAAACGGTTCTCTAAGAAAATGGAAATGATGCATGGAATAGTTGCAATTAATTCCTCAACTCTGACAATCATTTTTTTAATACATTTCTATCATAAAATAATTTACTATCCATTTCTATTGTAAAAAACATCATTATGATGCATTTTATAGTAAAAATCATAAACAATACTTTTATATCACATACATACACACACACACACACACACACACACGCACACACATCTATATATGTGGAGAAAGGTAGACAAACACGGGATGTTGTAGAAAATAGATGTCTATTGTAGGTAGTGATGTCGCCATTTTTTTAATACATTTCTATCATAAAATAATTTACTATCCATTTCTATTGTAAAAAACATCATTATGATGCATTTTATAGTAAAATCATAAACAATACTTTTATATCACATACATACACACACACACACACACACGCACACACACACATCTATATATGTGGAGAAAGGTAGACAAACACGGATGTTGTAGAAAATAGATGTCTATTGTAGGTAGTGATGTCGCCGTTGTAATGTTTCGGTCTGTTAGATCTTCTTCAGGACTTAGATATAATTCTTGCTTCAATAATGAACATTTTCAAACTGGTGAAACAGGAGGTCATGAGTAAGGGGAGGGATGGTCGATATATATTGTGCATAGTGGATGTGCAGCAGATATTGAGGATCCCAAATAGAATTATCTCCAACATAACATACCAGTCAATTGGATACTTTTACACACACACCACACACACACATATATATATATATATATATATATATACATATTTATATATATTTATAAATGTATATATATATATATAATATATATATATATATATATATATTAATATATATATTTATAAAGGAAAAGTTGACTTCCCAGTGAATTTGGTCACGATGGTTAGTAAGTGTAGAATTCAGAGGGGTAAGTCAGCGATATAACAAATACAAAGTGCTCAATACTAAGTAAAGCAAATTTATCATAAAATGGGTACAAGAGGTAACCTACTCGAGTTTCACCATAAGGATCTTCAGTGTTAAATACACTGAATTAATCGAGACACCGATTAATAGCAATAGGGCAAGTGAAGCTCATTCAGCAGAGTGTTTTGCTGGGGACCCCAAAGTTCCTTGTTCGATACCAGCTCCCACCAACTCAGCGTATGAGTAGTACAGGGATCTGTGCAGTAAGCTGAGGAGATAATGGTAGGTTTGGCATTCCACCTCAGATGCTAAAAAAAAAAACAATTTCTTTGGTCTAGTGCTAGTGAAAGGGGTATAGATTCCTTCATTGTATGGCTGATACCAACTTTAGGCCACTCCGCCGACTTTACTTACTTACCAACCCCTCAGCATGAGCAGGATGTATTACAAGGTCAATTTCTTAAGTGGAGCTTAATAGGTTTGATTTCAGATTTTTTATTTTCCTAGACTGTTTACCGAGCCAAGGTTAGAGAGCCCATTCTGCCTTACTATCTACCTATAGCTGGAGGGAGAATAGTTGGATTCATACCTTTCCCAAGGGTATTAGCACTATGTGAAATGCAAACAGCTTTGTCCAGGATTTGAACTCGTCTTATGTCTATTTTCTAACAACGGTAACCATTACACCGCATGTGTCTATTTACATCATATATATAATAGCCTTATAGGAGGTGTTGGGCTAGATAGATAGATAGATAGATAGACAAATAGATCTAGGAGAAGGAAAACTCTGAAATCAGACCACTTAAACTCTGCTAAAAAAAGGGGGCTGACTTCTGATTTAGGTCAGAAAATTAAAATGGAAAGTTTTCTGGTGATCCCCCATGACAGTTTAACTACAGTCTATGAATTAACATTTTGCGAATTGGGTTATGGTTTTAGGGGATTAAGGTTGTTTTTAATCATGTATTGCTTAATGGGGGATCACCAAAAAACTTTCCGTTTTAATTTTCCGACCTAAATCAGAAGTCAGCCAAAAAGTGATTGTGTTATGTTCATACAGAGGTGTTAGCAAATACTTAGGATGCATTTCTGTAATAAAAAATCGTAATGTATTTTTTATTTTTTTTTGGGGGGGGGGTTACGGCATATCAACCTCGGTGGGTCATTTAATGCCGACAAAGTTTTGAAATAAATTTTCTGATTTTTAAGACATTTCTATAATAAAAAAAACATACAATGCAATTCTTTAGTAAATAAAAAATCATAATATGATAGCCTTATAGGAGGCACTGTGATAATGCCTTCCTCATTTTTTTTTCTTTCCTTCCCTCCTTTCCTTCTTATCTTCATTCTCACTTCTCTTCCTTCCATTTTTCTCTTATCTGATGAAAATATACAACTAAATAACATATAATACTATTTGTATATACTAATTTCTGTGGGTCCAGTGAATAAGGGATGATTACAACAGCCTATGAAATTTGCAGGAAAAATAACAGAATAAATTGAGAACATACAAAAAAAAAAAAAGATTGAAAGAATACGAAAAAAATGAAAAAAAAAAAAAAACCCGACAAAAACCATAGACATAATAGCAAATGGAAAATCTCAAGAGAGAAATTGAATTGTCGTTAATGAACAAAGCCATAAGAACCAATTAGATAAAGGCAATGAGAATAATGAATGCAGACAATACAGAGCTCAAGAGGAGACAATCAACTGCAGACTGAGTGAAGGCAACGAGTGAGTTCAGAAAAAGAAATCAGGAATAAATTATAACAGGAGAGTCATTATAAATACCTTGTATGATTTAAAAATTTTATAACTTTTGATCTGGTTGTGATTGGTAGAAAAGCATGTCAACCCTTGTTGGGTTATTTAATGCCCAAATCACTCTAGGTTTTTTTTTTTGGGGGGGGTCTCTAGTTTTATGTAATGAATAATGAAGTTAATTTTTTCAAGAAACTAATTAAGATGATCCTTAGTAAAATATTACAGTTGAAAGTATGTATTTGTCCAACCCCTCTGTGATGAGGTTAATTTGCCTAAACCATCTGCAAAGAGGTCAATTTGCCCAACCCCTCTGTGATGAGGTTAATTTGCCTAAACCATCTGCAAAGAGGTCAATTTGCCCAACCCCTCTGTGATGAGGTTAATTTGCCTAAACCATCTGCAAAGAGGTCAATTTGCCCAACCCCTCTGTGATGAGGTTAATTTGCCTAAACCATCTGCAAAGAGGTCAATTTGCCCAATCCCTCTGCAAAAAGGTCAATTTGTCCAACCCCTCTGCAAAGAGGTCAATTTGTCCAACCCCTCTGCAAAAGGTCAAATTTGTCCAACCCCTCTGCAAAGAGGTCAATTTGTCCAACCCCTCTGCAAAGAGGTCAATTTGTCCAATCCCTCTGCAAAAAGGTCAAATTTGTCCAACCCTCTGCAAAGAGGTCAATTTGTCCAATCCCTCTGCAAAAAGGTCAAATTTGTCCAACCCCTCTGCAAAGAGGTCAATTTGTCCAAACCCTCTGCAAAGAGGTCAAATTTGCCCAAACCATCTGCAAAGAGGTCAAATTTGCCCAAACCATCTGCAAAGAGGTCAATTTGCCCAAACCATCTGCAAAAAGGTCAATTTGTCCAAACCATATGCAAAGAGGTCAATTTGCCCAAACCATATGCAAAGAGGTCAATTTGCCCAAACCATATGTAAAGACGTCAATTTGCTCAATCCCTGAGTGATGAGATCAATTTGCCCAAACCATCTGCAAAGAGGTTAATTTGCCCAATCCCTGAGTGACAAGGTCAATTAAAAAAATTTGTTTTTATTATAATAAAATCTTTTGTAATTTAAAATGTTCATAACTTTTAACCTGGTTGTGGTTGGTTGAAAAGCATGTCAACCCTTGTTGGGTTATTTAAAGCCAAAATCACTCCAGTTCTATAGTTTTATGCAACTAATGATAGTTCCAGCTGGAAGTATGTATTTGCCAGGGAAGTCCCCATACTGTAATGACCAACTATACCAAAGAAAAATATTATTTCTAAAAAAATAAACATTAAAACATATCTAGGCACATAATTCATTACATTCTATTTTATTATGTTTTTATATGATAGAGTGCTAATTTTTTTTATTTAAAAAAAAAGCAAAAAAAAGTAGGATGTTTTTTCTGGAGGTGACTAAAACCTTTAATTTTGATAATTTGCTTGAAGCATTGTTAAGTAAAGTATATTATTATTTATAGTTTAAAGGCAATTACAATGCGTATAAAAAAGTATCCAATGTCTAATTGATTTCAAAGTATCTTCATCTTCAGAGACTGTTTTTGAAATAGACGCGATCTTATGTGTTTATACATATTTTTTTTTTTGGGGGGGACGTTATAAACATGCATCACGTGGGTTGTTAGAATGCCATGCGGGAGAGATGTGATTTCAGTTGCTCAATCAATTTCTTTTTTTTGAAATCATGTCTCTTCCGCTTGGCGTTCTAACAACCTACCATCAGCTCCTCACTTTATTGCACAGATCCTTGTGCTACTCATAGGCTGAGTTGACGAGGGCTGGTATCAAACCAGGAACCTTGTGATTCCTAGCCAAACACTCTATTGACTGAACTAAGCCGGCCCTATAATATATATATACATATATATATATATATATATATATATATATATATATATATATATATTTATTTATATAATGGATAAAAGTAACTCATACATTAACACATATTACCGCTCTGGTTCTCTAAACTATTGAGCACTTTTTTGAATTTAAACATTTACCATGGAACAAGCGGACCTCAAATACTCCCACAAAAAGGTTACTTTACTTTTATCCATTATATAAATAAATTTTTGCTCTACATTGTATTGTGCACTTTGTATTTGTTTTTTCCTCAGTCTTAACCCCTGGATACTGTGTGCTTCCAACGACCGTACTCATACTCACCGGTAAGCTACTACTCATACATTAAAACATATATATATATATATATATATATAATAATATCATTATTATTAGGGGAAAAATAGATAATCCAATATATGTATATATATTTATATATATATATATATATATATATATATATGAATACAATTCTAGAAAAGTAGGAAAAAACAGGAATTGAATATTAAAAAAATATTTAAAATGACACCCCCCACCACCACCACCACCCCTTTAAAAAAAATGGTACAATCCCATCAAGATTACAATTGAGCTGCAATGAAATATTGAAAGGAAACCTGAATTTCTAAGTAATTGTCAATTGATTTCCTGTTAGTCTTGGAAAATGATCGAGAGTTATTGTGTGCATGTGAGGGCGTCATAATGATGGGGATCATCATCATCTTCATCATCATCATCATCTTAAACAAGACAGAGAAAATCTATCAGTGGCTTTCATCATCATCATCATCATCATCATCATCATCAGATCATGCTGGCAACACGGGTATCCATGACTCACTCACTTCAAGCATCCCTATTTGTTATTGCCTCCACGAGGTCCTCCGCGCAGCATGCAGAATCTGCACAGAGCTGATTGGTGTAGATTTCTGCTGGTCATTCTACACTGGTGTGTCCATGTGTAGGAGTCCATAGGAGAATGTCACTTATGAGTTTGTACATACTAAATTAAACTACTAGTTTTTAAATTAGGAGCCGGATTAGCTCAGTTGGTAGAGCGTTCGGCTAGAAACCACAAGGTTCCTAGTTCAATACCGGTCCTCGCCAACTCAGCGTATGAGTAGCACAGGGATCTGTGCGGTAAAGTAAGGAGCTGATGGTAGGCGTGGCGCTCCACCTCAGACGCAAAAAACAATCTCCTCGTCTAGCGCTATTGAAAAGGGGATAGACTCCCTCGCTTACTGGCTGATACCGACTTTAGGCCGCCCCGATGACTTTACTTTACTTACTAGTTTATTAATATACATAAAGTTAATAGATTATTTCTACCAGTTTATAAAACCAATCCAAACAAAAATATTTACCAACAAACTATTCAAGTTAATAAAAAAATTATTTCTACCAGTTCATTGATATTTCTACCAGTTTATTGATACATATGAAGTTAATGAAAAATTTAACATGACCAACAGTTTTGTTATTAATACACAGGGCAATTCCATGTAAAATTATCCAGACAAAAGTAAAATTGTCTCCCACCCTCTTCAATTTTTCTGTAATTTTGTACAGGTGTGGACAATGTTAATGTTAGACATTCCCCAAAATTATGTTATGTTGATTTTTTACTCTCCAAATTTGAGGGGAGGGAAATGGCGACGTTTTGTAACCTATTTTTGTCTGTAAAATGAGTTCTAGAGCTTCCCTACTCTTAAAAATTGGTTTATAAAAGCATTTTTACCCAGGAAATCCAAAAATGCTATCGAAAAAAATCTGAAAGTCAACCAATTTTAAGTTATTGATGATTTCTGACTTTTTCCTAGCAAGATCAATATTCCAATGTGGCACTGAATCTAAGACAATTTTTTTTCTATCATTATTTCACATATATTGAAAATTAATTGTACCAAAGAGATAGATTGGTGTTTGCCCAGAACAAAAGCTACAACATCAATTAACATTTTGCAAATCAGAAATCATTAATAATTCAAAACTGGTTAATGTTTAAACTTTTTTATAGCATTTCCACATTCCTGGGGTAAAAATGCTTTCATAAACCAATTTTTAAGAGTAGGGAAGCTCTAGAACTCATTTTACAGACAAAAATAGATTACAAAAAGTCGTCATTTTTCATGACCCTCCCACAAATTTGATAAGCTAAAAATTGACATACCTCCATCAATTCTTGGAATTTGAAGCTCAAATTTTGGGGATTGTCTGATTTTACCTTTTGGAAACATTGAAGTAGGTGTGACATGGCGTTGATGATTTGAAATGAAATTATTTCTTCTAATTTGTTGATACAAATGAAATTAATGAAAATTATTTCCACCAATTTGTTTATAAAATGTCTTTAGCATAAAATAACCCAACAAGCGTTGACATGCCATAAAATCCACCCAGCCACCCAACAAACCAACCACCCAACCAACCAACACCTTATCTAATACTAATGATTTTTAAACAGATGTATTTTACCCTTAGATAGGATCCTAATAAGAACTATCACTCTGGGTCAGAGTGGACCTGGGAGTAATATTTAAGATATCTAAAACAGGAGTAACATTGGTAACCTCATCATGTTACACTATGTTACAATTAATGTAATGATTAACAGAAACGAATTTCTTAGATAAGTAAATATTAAATGGTTACATTTAATTCAATGTCCTACTAAGCTTTTCCCTCACACTGACCAGCTATTCAAAAAAGCCAATTCACCCACTAACTAGCCAGCGTAAGACCAAAAAAGAAATAGCCAGCCAGGGGAGGCAGGTAGCCAGGGGCGTGGTTACAGGTAATATTACCCATGATGCTTTGAGGCAAGGAGATAATGTGCTAATTCAGTGAAGACAATCCAATAATCTCTTTTAAGCTCAGTGAATATAATCGGATTATTTTGGAAACTGTGCTTCATTGGCTGTGCATGGGTTTGCATAGACGCACAGGTGTGTTGTTGTTGTTGTTGTTCGTCGGATGTAAGTATGTGCATCCAAGTACAAATATGGACGACATAATATGCATGTTGGTATGTGTGTGTGTGTGTGTGTATGTATGTGTGTGTGTGTGCATTTTCATAGACACACACATGTTGTTGTCATTATTGTGCATCAGATGTAAGTATGTGTGTCCAAGTATGCAAAAGTGGATGTCAAAGTGTGCATGTTTATGTCTGTGTGTCTGCATTTGGGTTTGAATAGACGCACACATGTTGTTGTTGCTGATATTGTTGTTGTGTGTCAGGTGTAAATATGTTTGTCTGAGTATACTAATGTGGATGATATAATGTGCATGTGGTGTGTGTATGTGTGTGTGTGTGTGTGTGTGTGTGTGTGTGTGTGTGTGCATTTTCATAGATGCACACTTGTTGTTGTTGTTATTCATCAGATGTAACAATGGGTGTCCGAGTGTGCAAATGTGGAAGACATTGTGTGGATATTTGTGTCTGTGTGTGCATGTGTCTGTATGTGGATTTGAATAGAGGGACATATGTTGTTATTGTTGTGGTTATTGTTGCTGTGAGTCAGATGTAAGTATGTTGGTCTGAGTGTACTAATGTGGACAATATAGTGTGTATGTTGGTGTATGTGTGTGTGTGTGTATATATGTGTGTGTGTGTATATATGTGTACCTGTGTGTCATCATTTGGATTGGCATAGATGCACAGGTGTTGATGTTGTTGTTCATCAGATGTGTGTCCGAGTGTGCAAACATGGATGACAATAATGTGCATCAATCAATATTTTATATATATATATATATATATATATATATATATAAATATTGATTGATGCATCTATATATATATATATAATATATATATATATATATATATATAAAAAGTAAAGGGCGGCCTTAAGTCGGTATCAGCCAGTCAGCAAGGGAGTCTATCCCCTTTTCAATAGCGCTAGACCAAGGAGATTGTTTTGGCATCTGAGGTGGAGCGCCACACCTACCATCAGCTCCTTACTTTACCGCACAGATCCCTGTGCTACTCATACGCTGAGTTGGCGAGGACCGGTATCGAACAAGGAACCTGGTGGTTTCTAGCCGAACGCTCTACCGAGTGAGCTAAACCGGCCCCTTATATATATATATATACATATAAGGACCTATCTACCTAGGTTTCACTCGAATGATTCATCACGGGTGGAATCTAGGTAGATAATGTCTGACTCATTTAGGTTCTTATAATTTTGCTCTACTTATTGTATTGAGCACTTTTTACATTTATAACTTAAAACACTCCTTCGGTGTTTTTTTTTCTTTTGGACGTTACATTAAGATACAGATTATTATTTTCAGACAGTACAGGTGTGTTAGTCTTTTCTTTTTTTCATGCTTTTTCCCAGATATCAGTTATTAGATATTAGATGAGGCACAAGATCGCCAAATGAGAATCAAACTCACTAACGATGGTCTGCATATCTAGCTTAACCATTACAATACATGAGGTGCCCATATCAATATATATATAAATGCATATGAGGTTAAGTAAACAAACAAATGTGTTTATTTCTATATGGCTTTAAGCCGACAATTTTTGGAGGATATGTGCTTAATTGAAGTCATACCTAATTTTGAAAATTAATTAATTAATGATTAATGAAATTAGGCGGGCATATATGTTTAAATGTAAGATTTTCTCGATTTGTTTAGCCTTACATTTGAACATATATGCCCACCTAAATTCATTAATTATTATGACTTCAATTAAGCACATATCACCCAAAAATAAATGCATATATATATATATATACATACATTATTACATTTGTTGAAATGAAAAATAAAGGAAAGAAAATGCTGAATGGATAAAATAGATTTTATTTTTATTTTGTTTTACTAACACCTGTTTCGGCCAGGAGTTTATCCATGTACATCTATACATGGATCTATTATTATTTTAAATACAAAAATAAAATAACAATAAAAGAAAACTATAAAAAAAATTTTTAGTATACAGGGAATAATGGCCTTCGTCAGAATAAATCCTTTGGTGTTTTTTTTTTTCAACTTACATTTTTACATTTCTCCCCATTAAAATGTAGATCCAATTTTGGTAATAAATTCACTTGCATTTTGATGATGCTATCCCTCTAGGGAAGCATGTCAATGTATTTTTCCAAACTGTCTTTTTTCTCTCTCTCTCATTCTGTTGGATTTCATCCCAAACTGTACTACTATATACATATATATATATATATATATATATATATATATTTGTAGATTTGTTTCAAGATTACAACATTCTCCCATAATTATTAGAAAGAGGAGTCATGTTTAGCATCTGATTCAGTTTTAATTTGTTTTGAAGCAATTCTTCAAAGAGAAGGAAATAAAAATAGGATAATAATTAATTGATTATGGAAAATAATTGAAATGACCAAAACTTTTGTATGCGCTCAAAACAAACACTACTACTACTACTACTACTACTACTACTAGTACTTGTACTACTACTATGAAAACAACTGCCACGTCGGCTTGGGCTATTGAATATGCCAACTGCACTTCTGCAGAGACATAAGACCTTCCCCAAATGGGGCCACCTGTTGGCCATAGATGGCGACCCATGATGCTTAAGGATGGAATCCTAGTGGCTGAGCCGCCCTGTCGGCTGGGGCGTTAGAATGCACCGACTGCACCTCTGCAGAGGGGTAAGACTCTCCCAATGGGGCCACCTGTTGGCCGTAGGTGGCGACCCATGATGCTTAAGGATAGAGCCCAGGTGGATGAGCAGTTCATGACATGCAATACTCCACTTTGGCCCTATCTTGGGCTAGACGCGCGGTCGGAGAGGCCCCCTCTGATCAATCGGCTGGTCATGTCAAGCTTTAGCACCTATATGATTTTCCCAACCCTATTGCCCTTATGGCAAGCCCCAACCCCTTTTTATCATATGGGTGCTAGAAGGCGGTGGCTGCAGGTGTACATGTCCTGGGAATGACGTTAAACTCTATCTGATGGTGAGGTTCCAGTTTTGGAGGTTTGGGGAATGTAGAGCACCCCTTCATCACCATTGCTCCCTGGTCCACTCTGACCCGGAGTGGTAGTACCTGTTTGGGTCCCATCTATGGGTTAAATAGAAAAACATGAGTTGATAAACAAAATAGTATTATCCATTAAGAATTGATTTATTTCAAAACTTTATCGGCATTAAATGACCCACTGAGGTTGATATGCCATAAAACAAACCAAACCAAACCAAACCTAGTGGCTGAGCAGTTTAAAGTGGCTGAGCAACACTCCACTTCAACAGACTGGTCACATCCAACCCTAGCGCATATTTAACTTTTTCGCAACCCTATGGCAATCCCCCAACCCTTTTTATCATATATGTGCTAGAAGGTGGCTGGAGTCTTAGCATTCTAGTTATGATGTTAAACTCCATCTAGTGGCGAGGTTCCAATACTGGAGCTCTATCAGGTGGCAATTAACTAGCTCCGGTGAAAAAAATGAAAATAAAATGAAACAGATGACTGAGACGTACTTTTATGTGGATGGTGAATGTAAGTAACAGACACACACACACACACACACACACACACACACTCATATATATATATATATATATATATATATATATATATATATATATATATATTTACTTCTAAACTCTTTTCTGGTGTGGAAAAAAATCCAGGTAATTAAGTTTAAAAAAAAAAAAAAAAAATTAAACTGACATCTGGGTAAAAAAAAAAGAAAAAGACTGGTACATCTGTACTTTCTGAAAATAATCATCAGCATCATATATACTGGTCAAAAGAAAAAACACCAGGAGAGTTTTCTAAGTTGTATTTGTAAAAAGTGCTCAATACATTAAGTAGATCATGATTTTAAGGACCTACATGAGTCAGACACTATCTACCTAAGTTTCACCCAAATGGTTCTTCAGGATAATTCTGACTCAGGTAGGTCCTTATATATATATATATATTGTAAAGTAAGTCATCAGGGTGGTCTAAAGTTGGTATCAGCCAATCAGCGAGGGAGTCTATCCCCTTTTCACTAGTGCTAGGAGATTGTTTTAGCATCTGAGGAGGAGCGACACACCTACCATTAGCTCCTTACTTTACCGCACAGATACCTGTGCTACTCATACACTGAATTTTTAAAAAAATTATTATATAAAATTTTGGGACCATATGACCTTTAGGCACACCTTTTGCGATCTCGATTCATAAGGACATTTTTTTTTATTTACACCATCAAAATCCGGTTGTTTGTTAGGGGTTAAGGTTAGGGTTAGGGTTAGGGTTAGGGTTATGGTTAGGGGTTAGTTTTATAATTTAAAAAAAACTCTGAAAATCATCTGTTAACAAAATAACGGATTTTGACGGTGTAAATGAAAAAAATGTCCTTATTAATCGAGATCGCAAAAGGGGTGACTAAAGGTCATATGGTCCAAACTTTGACGCAAAAAATTGTGTAAAAAGTCAAAACAATTCCAGTGATTAAAACTTGGAAATTCCAAAATTCAAGATTATGGGCCCAAATTTTGCTTGGAATGTTTTTAATATGCTCAGGGAGACAGACTGATTCAAAAATGGTATGATATGCTAGACAACGGCTTCTAGGAATAAAATTGAAAAAAATGGGTCATACTGACACACTGGCATTCACATTTATTATTAGAAATGAAGAAACAACATTCAACTATCATTACTCTACAATTGGCCCTGGTTGTCAACCTATTTAGGAACAGGAAGAGTCTGTTATAAAACCATCGCTGCTTCGAGCAGCATACATGATCCTAAGGAAGAGTAGGGGAGTAAACCCCAAAAACAAATCAGGAGCCGGAATCCCTAAGGTGGATTAACGCTGAATTTTATGCTACACTGCAACTCCTGCAACACTACTGTTGCCAAACTGCATTGCTTTCTACCTTTCCTTTGGACCACAGTGGAAGTATGGAGAGGGGGGATCTGCAGCTTGGGCAACAGCACATCCTCCACATCAATCCTATATGTACTTCCCCCCACCCAAAAAAAAAAGAATTTGGACACTATGCCATTGTCTTTCACAGACAGAAGGATGCCACCACAACCACTCTACAATAATAAATGAAGATATATTTCTTCTTCTTTTTCAGTAAGTTGGATAATTTACTGTAACTCAAGTACATATTTATTATAGTAAGTAAAGTATGCAGATGGCGATTGTAACTGCAAGACAAAGAGGGAGTCTATCCCTTTTGCAAGTTCTAGACTATGGAGATTTTTATACCAGTTTCATTATTCTATCTGGTTTAAAACTTGTTTTATAGGGTTGGAGACCTTATTTATCAATCAACCCTTAGACTTCCTGAATCCCAGCATCAGTATTTGTCAGTGACATCTTTTACATTGAGAGAATACTAAAGTTTTGTAGGTCATCTAGTATGATATACAATCAAAGGATTTTTAGTGGCTGGGAGATTTCAATAATCCCCAGGATCACTTTCTATTTTCGTGATACCAGTTCAGAGTCTGAGCACCAATAAGAATTGTCTTTCAAAATTGAATTTGCATTTTTATCTTTGATTAAATCCGACTCATTTAATAAACTAGAGAATAATAACAATATTTCTTACACTCTATATTAAGTAGAACCATGATTGTGATCAAGTATGAGATTCTATTATTTACAGATTTATTATATGATATACAAAGAAACTTGATTGGCTGGCTCAAATAACATCTCATCAAGTTACTCTTATTTTTAATTCTATTCATTTCATAACTATTAATTATTAATTATTCATAATTGCTTCAGGGAATACAAAGTCAGCCGATCAAATAATAAGACTGATAATTTTTTATTTTTCAGTTCAGCAACCCTGATTGAATAAAATCAATTGATCAATTTTGACCTTGAAGAGTGTGAAAACATTAAGTTTATGTTTGCTGATCAGAATTTATTATTTACTTGTTTTTGACTCTTTGTTTTGTTTCTTTGTTTAATGGTGTATCAGCCTTTGTGGGTTATTTAATGCTATAGCCATCCTTGTAAAAGAACTGTAGTGGTATTATGGATTAAGAGGAGAGACAATATGAATAGAGAAGAAAATAAGACTATATACAAAATATGAAAGAAGATTAGGAGGATGGTTGTATTTCTTTGTTAAAGGGCATATCAACCATCATGGGTTATTTAATGCCATAACCATCCTTGTAAAAGAACAGTAGCGGTATTATGGATTAAGATGAACCACAATATGAATGGAGAAGAAAAAAAGACTATATACAAAAGATGAAACAAGATCAAGAGGGTGGTTGTGTTTCTTTGTTTAATGGCATATCAACCTTCATGGGTTATTAATGCCATAGCCATCCTTTTAAAAAGAACAGGGAAAAAAACATTCTAGCAGTACGCATCTTCAATTCTATTTATGGTGATAAGTTGTATGTATAAATTTGTTGAATGAATGAATGAATCTATTTATGAAAAAGTTTTAGGTGTGTTTTCTTTGTTTAATAGCATATCAACATTTGTGGGTTATTAAATGCCAACACCATCCTTGTAGAAGAACAGTAGTAGTACTATGGATCAAGAAGAGACACAATATGAATAAAAAGGAAATAAGACTATATACAAAAAAAACAAGATCAAGATGATAGTTGTGGTGCACTAGGCTCGTACCATGTGTACGTTGCCCTGTATAGACCCTGCCATTGTAATATATTGTCTGATCAGTGCACCCAAGGACCAGGCTGAATAGGAAGTGCATGGGGGTCAGGTGCAGCCTGGAAACGAAAACAGGATGTGGTCTTGACCTGACCTTTTGCACCTGGAAATGCAGGTGAACATTTGACAGGATTTAGGTGCAGAAATCTGTAGCGTAGCCCATAAAACAGTCTGCGTGGGTGAAGAGGCATGTCTACAGAAAACTGCGTAGGTGTCACGAACAAAGAGGCGTGACACCGGGGGTCAGACTACAATAAAAGAAGCCCGTAGAGATAAGACAGATAACGATCAGGTTCGAGATCCCTTGAATAGAACTCCCGAAGGCTTCACGTTTGCGTAACCCTGCCAACGACTCTTAGCTGTACACAACCGAGGGAATAAACATCTCATCTTACATTTTCCTAAATACAAGTGTTTGTGTTCTTTGACGGGTCCAGTGTGTAACACCATGTGGGTCATGCACTCAACTAGTGCATTTTAGTGGAAGAGAGAGTGAGAGCTTCTTGAGCTGAGTTTGAATACTCTGGTAGTAGAGCCACCAAGTTGTAAATCCCTGGTGGCAAGGGAAGGTAACCCTTTCTGGACACAAGTCCACCCCAGCAAGGGCAGACAATCGCTACAGCACATACCAAAATATTGCCAAACTTTTGACTTACCCTAGGGCTGGCTTAGCTCAGTCAGTAGAGCATCTGACTTGGAACCACAGGGTTCTGGGTTCAATACCGGCCCTCGCCAACTCAGTATGTGAGTAGCACAGGGATCTGTGCAGTAAAGTGGGGAGCTGGTGGTAGGTGTCACACACCACCTCAGACATAGAAACATTATCCTTAGTGAAAAGAGGATAGACCCCCTCGCTGTCATGGCTGATACTGACAATAGGCCACTTCGGGTTATTTCCTATAAGTCTAACATGATCAAAGGGGAACCACTCTTGACTGATAAATTATTTATTTATTTATTTTTCTACTAGAAAAAAAGAAGACGGGTTAGGGTTAGGGTTAGGGTTAGGGTTTAGGTTAGGGTTAGGGTTTAGGGTTTGTTTAATGGGAAAATAAATAAATAATATATCAGTCAAGAGTGGTTCCCCTTTGATCATGTTAGACTTATAGGAAATAACAAAATTTCATCAACTTTACTTAGTATATCTTCAAATGTGTCTGTCTGTTGGAGTCACCATATTTAATCCATCAAAATACAACAGGAATGAGTGTGACATTTTTCCTATAGTTTTCTACATGTATTTCATTGAATTGTGATATACACACTGCAAATTAACTCATATCAAAATATTGCAAAACTTTTGACTCAACCAATTAAATACTTGCAAAAAAAAACAAAAGAAGAACAAAACAAAAAGAAACTCATTTTATAGAATGATTATTTCCTTTCCTAAAATAATTGTTAAGAAGAATTCGGGTGTTTCCTCTTTTTGAAGGAAAGTTTTTTATCAAGGACATTACAAAAATGTCTTCCCTCTGCAACTTAAAAAAAATTTATTTTTTATTTTTTTTTATTTTTTATAAATGGAGTGAAAACCAAACTGTCTAATTTGATGAGGGAATAATTGCAATGAATTTAATTCAATATCTTCACGTTAAATGGAACCAATTCTCCTGAAATATTTTCAGTTGGGATATTGATTGCATAAATCCATCCCATAATGCTAAGCAGCATTCCCTATGAGCTGCTGAAAAATCACATTAATTGCATTTGTATACATTATTTATACACAACTTTTTTTATTTTTTATGTATACACGATTAAACTAATTAATTGGCCATTAACTTATTTGAATCAGGGAAATACCTTTTATGCAGTTTAGCCCTAAATTATTTTTTTATGAATAGTGAACAGAAAATATCTGTTTCTACCACATTAAAATGATACGTGTGTATATAAAGTAAAAAGTTGTCGGGGTGGCCTAAAGTCAGCGATGGAGTCTATCCATCTTTCGCTAGCGCTAGACAAGGAGATTGTTTTTGCATCTGAGGTGGAGCACCACACCTACCATCAGCTCCTTACTTTACCGCACAGATTACTGTGCTACTCATATGCTAAGTTGGCGAGGGCTGGTATCGAACTAGAAACCTTGAGGTTTCTAGCCGAACACTCTACCGACTGAGCTAACCCGGCCTTTTTGGTATATATATATATATATATATATATATATATCGATATACTCAGTGTATCATTGATTATATCAGATGTTAGCGCTATACCGATATACTTTATTTACTTATTATATATATATATAATATAGAATGAATGGAGAATGAATAAGAAAAGTATTGGCACATGAAGTGGTCAATGCTAAAATAGCAGGGCAGTTTTACAATCAAATATTATATATAATGGATTTAATATCCCGTAACTAAAGTTTCATGCTTACTTGCAATCATCAGACAGTGAAAATCTTCTGATGATTGCAAGTAAGCATGAAATTTAATTATGGGATATTAAATCCATAATATATAATATAATCCATAATATATAATATTTGATTGTATATATATATATATGAAAAATAGATGGAAATTAATCTGACAGTATGAAATTTAACAACATCATATGTTTTTTCAAATTGTTAAATTTCATATATATATATATATATGAGAAGTAAACAAACAAACAATGTGTTTTGATATCAAAACACATTGTTTGTTTGTTTATTTCTCATACTGTCATATAGTAAAGTCACCATAAGTGGAATAAAACCTACTTCAAAACGAACGAAAAATGTGAGAAAAAACCAGCTGGTGTAATGGTTAGAGTCCCCGCCTGTCAGCTTGACAGTCAGGGTTCGAATCACACACAAAGCAGTCTTCCTGTCTATAGCTCTGCTGATGAGGCCCAATAGGCCGAAATGTACATACGAAGATTGATTTTTCTCGATTTGTTTAGCCTTACATTTGAATAGGTATGCCCGCCTAATTCTTTAATTATTAATTAATAATTTTAAAATTAGGTACGACTTCAATTAAGCACATATTCTCCCCCCCCCCCCCAAAAAAAAAATATATACAGTGGTACCTTGACTTACAAATATACTAACTTATAAGTTTTCCGAGTTACGAACTATCAATCGGTGAATTTTTTTGCTCTGTGTTGAGAAAGATGAAAAGAAGGAAAGAAAGAAAAAAAAGATGAGAGAGAGTTAAATCAAGATTATTATACATTTTAAATATTAAACTATTTTGCTTGTTAGTAAAGATATCAAATGTAATAATTAAATTATCATACAGTGGTATATCCACAGATCCTGTGAGTTGTTATAAATCTGCTTATTTATCTGTATTTTATGCAAACCTAAGTATGTGGAAGCACGTGGTGTATGGTTACTGTCACAGGAAATGGGCACAGCGAACTGAGTTCAAATCCTGGACAAGGTTTTGCATTTCACACTAATTTCATTTTTTAATTTATTCTTTATGTTTATTGTTTTATGTTTTAGCATTTTACACTGTTGCCCTTAAAAAAGGCATGAATCTAAGTATTCTCCCTCCAGCTATGGGTAAATAGCAGGACAGACTGGGCTCCTTAACTTTGGTATGGCAACCAGTATAGGAGAAAAAAAACTCTGAATTCATGAATTCAAACCTGTTAAACTTCGCTTAAGAAATTGATCTTGTGTCACATCCTGCTTGTGCAAAGAGGTTGGTAAATATGTATATGCAAACACAATGAACCATTCATTAACTCCTTACATACTTTTATTTGACTTTTACTTAGTCTCAACTCACTTACTGATAAATGTAAGTTTTTGCTGATTGACCTACACTGGTGTGTCCATGTGTAGTTGTCCACAAGAGAATGTCATTTATGAGTTTCTCCTTATTTCTTCAGCAATGTCCAGCATCTTGTTCATCTTATCCAACCAACCAACCAATTAACTGTCTATTGAACACAATATCGATAGACTCAATGCTGCAAAGCTGAGCAGAGCTGCACTGAGGATAGGTGGGGAGCGGAGAGGTGGTTAACGAAAAGTGAAATTAATATTTAAACACCTCGAATTATAATAATGTTTCAGTTACCTAAATACACAATTTCAGAAAAAGAGAAAGAAAACCATATTATTTATTAAAGATAATATAATTATCAATTTTATTAAATTAATTTTGATATTTGTAATTTATATAATTATTATTATTTATTTTAATTATCATTTATTTATATTATTTATATTATTATTTATTGAATAAGTTTATCAATGTATATTTATAAAAATAAAAAAAGATATTGTCATTTATTAATAAATATTATATAAATAATATTAATATTATTTTATTATTTATTATTTAATATAATTATTATTTATTATAATATTTATTTATTCTTATTTTAAATTATCTTAAATGATAATATTTATGCCAATATTATAATATAGAACAGTCAACAGAATTTTACAGGGCAGGGATACGTGCTCTCATTTGTAGGTGGAACATTGCTATTGAGAGAAATGGAGACTATGTGTAGAAGTAGAGATGTGATATATATATATATATATATATATATATATATATATATATATATATGAGAGTAATTAAACAAACGATGTGTTTATTTGATATGGCTTTTTAGCTGACAATTTTTGGACAATATGTGCTTAATTGAAGTCATACCTAATTTTGAAAACTAATTAGTTAATAATTAATGAATTTAGGTGGGCATATATGTTCAAATGTAAGGCTAAACAAATTGAAAAAATGTCAATCCCTGAATGTACATTTCGACCTATTAGGTCTCATCAGCAAGGTTATAGAAATGGGAGACCGCTCACTGTGGGACTCGAAACCTCGACTGCCAAGCTGACAGGCAGAGACTCTAACCATTACACTAGCTGGCCATTTCCTAGATTTTTTTTTGTTTTGAACTTATTTATATTCCACTTTTTAGTGACTTGCTACACGACAGTATGAGAATATATATACTTGCTACATACAGTATAGAAAATATATATATATATATTTATATATATATAGTTTGTTATATCTATAAGTAAAGAGTGCTCAATATCATTGATAAAGCATATATATCTCAGGTTAGTGAAGACAGAGTCAACAGGGCTTGGTAACTATAGTTAGATTTATACCCCCAGCTTGCTTTGAAAACTGCATAGGTGAGAAACTGACAGTTACTAAGTGCCGTTGATTTTATGTCTACATTATTCTAACTTAGATATATGATCAGAAAAAAACATTTAAACCACTGGTTTACCTCAGTCAGTAGAGCGTTCGGCTAGGAACCACAAGGTTCCTGGTTCGATTCCGGCCCTCGCCAACTCAGCGTATGATGAAATAATCTCCTTGGTCTAGCGCTAGTGAAAAGGGGATAGACTCCCTCGCTGTCTGGCTGATACCGTCATTAGGCTGCCCCGACGACAAAGAAAAACAAGAATCCTTGAACTGTATTTTGGTAACCTTTTGAATTGGATCATTAGCTGATAATAGCAGCGAGGGAGAGAGGGTGATGGAGAGGAGAGAGGGGGAGAGAGAGAGAGAGAGAGAGAGAGGGAGAGAGAGGGAGTCACTTCTCACATTTCAAATTAGTTTTCTATTGGAGGAACATGAGAGAAATGGCATTTGTGAACGCTTTGCCTATATTCTGCTAATTTGCAATGAAAGTGACGAGGAAAGAGATAATTTGGAATGTGAGGAATGATGGTCGATTTGAGCAAAAATATGAATTCTTCTAAGAATCTATATTCATAATGATTTAATTTTTGTAGGTTTGTAAGTATGGGTGAGTACTTGCTGAAAGGTTCTCAGCCAAACCAAGGGGATGATGTAGAGCCATAAAGTTGAACATACTTGCTTGAGCCAATAACTTCAGTACTCGGTATCAGCCAGAGAGTGAGGCAGTCTATCCCCTTTTTACTAGCGCTAGATGAAGGAGATTGTTATTGCATCTGAGGTGGAGCGCCACACCTACCATCATCTCCTTACTTCACCACACAGATCCCTGTGCTACTCATACGCTGAGTTGGCGATGGCCGGTATCAAACTAAAACCTTCAGAATTGAACTGAACGCTGACAGGAACCCGGATATGGGGTTTCCGTCATATTATTTTTGGATTGGTTTTGGTTGTGCGTGGACGCAACACACATGCATCAGCACGGTTGAACTAGTTAAGTCACTTTTAGGGTAGAAACATTCTCTACCCTGTGTTAAATAAAACCTTGTTAATTTTCCAACAACCTGGTCTTGCATTATCATTTCAGTCTTCCGTATTTTATCTGTATGTAAACATAACAGTAACTTAAAATGAAAAGGCCATTTTTAGCCATTCTTTGATAAATCCTTATAGGAATGGGGCTCTGGACTTGGAAAATTTCTGAACAGGATGTTAAGAGTTAAAGCATGAAATCCAATGACATAAAGTGCCATTAGCACTTTTGTTCCTGTATTTTAGCTCTCGTCTCTTTGCCTCGGCAAATAAAGAATTTATTTTCTAAACAAATAGGTTGACTTTTGCAGCCTATTGTTGTATGAACATTCTCTTCAATTTCAGAGTAATATTAGACATAAAGAATTTTCTAAGACCAAAATCAATTGGCATCATTAAATGGTGGCTTTTGGTATTTTTCCTGGGAATTTATCCTATAAAGAGCTCATGAGAGTCACAGTAAAAGTTACTGTTGAATTAGTAATAATATAAATGTCTTTCTGGGTGGATACAATTGTGTGATGGGCACCCAGAGGGATGTGAAGGTTAATTAGCTAGGCGAACAGATTATTGTTAGTGAGTTTGATTCTCACTGAGTGACACACATTTTTGGCCTTGTGCTAAGCGGGGCTAAGCTTAATAAATGACTATTATAGTATTATTGACCAGTTATTAAATGATTACTATATATATATATTCATGGAGGTGCCCTAGGTATGTGAACTGGTCTACTAATTTCAGAGGCTTACCAGCCAGAGTGAAGATACCTCCATCTTTTTTAAGATGCATGAACTTCATTGTATCTGAGTTCACACACACACACACACACACATATATATACATGCATATATATATATATTACGTAGTCAAACAATGTGTTTGAAAATGGTGAAGGCCGACAATTTGTGGGAGATTGTGTGCTTAATTAAAGTCATACCTAATCATTTTAATTAATTAATTATAACTAAATGAATTAGGCGTGCATATCGGTTTAAATATAAAGCGTAAACAAATCGAGAAAAAGTCATCTCTGTATGTACATTTCAGCCCATTAGGCCTCATCAGCAGAGCTATAGACAGGGCAGTGCTTTGTGCGTGATTCGAACCCTGTGTGTGTAGACTGTATTAAATAAAACAAAAATTAAATTAAAATAAAAAAGAACAACAAACTCCCATGGGCCATCGCTGGAGGAGCCTTTTGCTCATGTCTGACAAAAAAGGACTGTCCCCCGACCCCCAAAAGAATCTCTCTGCCTTTTTCGAGTTCAGACCTTAATTGAGTGCAGTCGCTTCCTTGGCTATGGTCGATTATGACCCAGTCAATAAAGTCTAAGTCATAAAACTACCTCTTTCCTTTGTCTCTTTCTTTTTCCCTAAATTCCTTCCTTTTCAGTGTGACCACCAAATGAGATGGGGTAAAAAAAAAAAAAAATCTAAGAACATGCAAGAATATCCAGCTACATTAAACCTTAAAACACCCAAAACCTCATCCTACCCCATAAGTGAGAAAACTCAAGAAACCATCATTTGGCTATTATAAATCTATTTCAGTTGGGATATCTATATAAAAAAGGGACCAGTTTCATCAGATAGCCATCAAAATCTGATGAAACTGGCCTCTTTTTTAATAGATTTACCAGCTGAAATGAATTATTTTTTATAAATTATAAATATTAATTATTAATTATAATCATTAATCATTACTATTTATTATAATTTAATAAATTAAACTATATTTATAGATTATAATTATTTTTTATAGATCTACCAGCTGAAATAAATTTATAATAAGAAAATGATGATTTGCTGAGTTTTCTTACTTATTGAAAATATAAATATTGGTCTGTATTAAATTAAGTATCATATATTGAGCTCTCATGAGAACTTGAAAGAATCTTCATATATGTTTATAGGTGTGAATCTGTATTGGCATGCATTGTGGATATACAGAGGATAAACAAGGTCCAAAATACAATCATTCCTAACTCATCTGGTCTTTTGGATATATATATATATATATATATATATATATATATACACACACACATACATACACACACACACACACACACACACACACACACATATATATATATATATATATATAAAGTGTATTTAAACAGTAGTCTTTTTGTTAAGTATCTTTTGATAAAGAAGGTCCCAATTGGAATCATTCCTAACTCGCCTGGTTTTTTCAATATATATATATATATATATATATATATATATATTATTTATATTTTTGCTTGAAGGCAATTACGATACGTATATCGCATAAAATTCGATAATTATAGAAGATAATAATGACAAGTGAATTTGGTAAAGAATTATTCTGTGTGTAGAACATTGTACAGACTGTTTCAACTTGATTAAGTCTCATCAGCAATGTATACTAACGATTTCCCTCCGACAGAAATCGAAACTGGGACTTTAGCAGGATAGTCAGAAACCATACTTCTTCGACCATGAAGCAAAAATATAAATAATATAATACTTTATTCAACAATGCTTCTAAAATAAACAAACATCCAAAAATCATATATGTATATATATATATATATATATATATATGAAATAAAAGGAAATTAATCCGACAGTATGAATTTGATATATTGAAAAAACAAATGATGTTTACAAATGCTTGGGATCATCAGGAGAGAATGTGCACCGTTTCGGGCCTTCCTCTCAATGGTTTTAACTGCACATCGCCCCCCCTCACTGTTGTGAGGTCCCTCGGAATATCTGTATCGACCGTATGTAATAGATCGGGCTTCAACAAGAGCAAATACGGGATGAAATGAACGTTAGAAGAAGAATGTGCAAACAGAACGCTGTTAATCAAAGTTGGAATTTTTCAAAAAATGCGTTATCTGTATTAAAAATAAAATGAATTTTATTTTTAATTTTTAAAAATTAGAAGCATTACAGTTTATAATAAGAATCAAAAGAGCCTGATGTAAAATTTTCAGTTGTGCTGTGGACTTATTGGATACTTATTTAATAGTTGGAGTGTATTATGAACAATTTTGATATTTAATATACACTTTTTATACAATCATACACTTTTTTAAACAACGGTGCACATTCTCTCCTGATGATCCCAAGCATTTGTAAACATCATTTGTTTTTTCAATATATCAAATTCAATATATATATATATATATATATATATATATATATATATATATATACAGTGATGCTGTTGCTTTTTGATTTAGTGTGTCCAGAGATATACATATTTTCTTTGAATGAATCCCCGGGAAAATTTCAACTAAAACAGTCTAACTCCTACCTTGTAACCTATCCTGTGTAATTCGTATCAAAGAAACTATTGAAATGTATACTTGAAATGGTGAGGGAAGACAGATGAAAAACTCTGGGATGCATGGATACTGTGTCCTTTTAGATTTATGTGCAACAGGGACGCAGGATGTGTACCTATCAGCATTTCTGTAAATATATATATATAAGTAAAGAAATAACAAAAGACTTAGAGATTTAGCTTTATAGTCTATTTCAGGGAGCTTAGACAAATAGTCTAACTTACTCTGTGACTCTAACATTAAGAGCACACATTGAGCTCTCAAACTGCGACAGGTTTTTTAAATAAAACTCTTGTGTCGTAAGGAAGATTTCTTCTCTGGACTTTTGGATATATATATATATATATATATATATATATATATATATATATATATACACATTTCTCTCTCTCTCTCTCTCTTTTTTTTTTTTTTTTTGTTGTTGCTAGTCCATACGCATAATAATATGCTTGCTACTAACCCTATTTTTTATTTTCTCTTTACCTGAAGAATTTTTTGCTAATCTCGAAATTTCTCTGGTCAAACAAGGTCAGATGTAAGCCAATCTGGACTGTAAACCTCTTCATCTTTATTTTTCAATTAGTTCTCATTTATAGATGAATCTAATGACTCTCATTCAATTAATCTGTCCGTGTCTCCATTGAATGCCAGACAAACCAGACAAAAGCCCTTGCATCATTACTTCTCTCTCTGTTGGCTATTATCATTTTTGCCATCACCGATTATTACAGCCGGCTGACAGCAATGAATCAGTCTGTACATTCTCTACTAGGATTATTAGTTGTTTCTCTATGGTAAAAAAAAAATTACCAACAAAAACAAACTAACAAAAACACCCAAAAAACAAGAAAAGATCACTAGACCTTATTGGATTTGGAAGTTGAATTTACCATTTTCTTAAAGACTATTCCAAACTTCATTCATTCATTTACTATTTCTGTTTTTTTAAGAATATCAACAAAATAACTTGGATTTATGTTTTCTTTTTAGCTTTTATTCAACCCACTTTTGACCTGTCTATCTATCTAGGTACCTCGATTAATTCAGTGGATTCAACCCTAAAGATCCTAATGGTGAAACTCGAGTAGGTTTCTATTGTATCCATTTCTTTAATAAATTTGCTCTACTTTGCATTGAGCACTTTGTATTTGTTATATCGCTGACTTAACCCCTGGATTTTGTGCACCTCCAACGATCGTGCCCATATTCACCGGTAAGCCACCTTTATCTATATAAATACATATCTATCTAGATAGATAGATAGCTAGATAGATAGAGATAGAGATATATAGATAGATAGAACAGACTTAGATATATAGACAGATATAGTTGTCTTGGCAATATAATATATATTATTCATTGACATCTCTCTCTCTCTCTCTCTCTCTCTCTCTCTCTCTCTCTCTATATATATATATATATATATATGTATGTGTGTGTGTGTGTGTGTGTGTGTGTGTGTGTGCATGTGTGTTCATGTGTTTGCATTTGGCATGTGTGTGTGTGTGTGTGTGTGTGTGTGTGTGTGTGTGTATACATATATTTATATTATGCAGGTTTGATTAAAAACTACAGACCAAGTTTATTTTAAAAGCTATAAATGTATGAATAAAAAGTAAATAAACATTTGAAACTTCTCTACACTCTGAGAAAACATCCCAGTCATTAAAAACAAAAGATTCACTGGAATTTGAAGAAAAGAAATAACATTTTGAGTCTATCCATGAAAATGAGCAATAATGTTGAAAACACTTGAGGATAAAATGTGGGACAATACTTGAACTGAGAAAACTAAAGAAATCTTGTAACAAGAAATAAAAAAATGATTAAAGCATGAATAAAAAAAATAATAAAAAAAATAACTTAAGAAAAAGACTACTGTTTAAATACACCTTATATATTCGAGATAAATTTGACATTTATATTTGGTTATTTTTCTCCGTAGATTAGAGGGCCGGGTTAGCTCAGTTGGTAGAGCATTCGGATAGAAACCATAAGGTTTCTAGTTCGATATCGGCCCTCGCCAACTCAGCGTATGAGTAGCACAGGAATCTGTGCAGTAAAGTAAGGAGCTGATGGTAGGTGTGGTGCTCCACCTCAGATGCAAAAGCCACCCTGACGAATTTACTTTTACTTAAGCTTCATTTAAAAGCTTGACCCCTTCTTCATTCATATATATATATAATAATAATGAAATTTATTGTGTACAGTGCTCAGGTGCACCACAACTCATCAAAGTCTCATGTCAAGTACACAGAATAATGTAGTGTCAGGAAATTTATTTATCATTGTATACACAAACTAACATATATTTATTTATCATTATTATATATATTATATATATATATATATATATATATATATATATATACACACACACACACATATATATATATATGTATATGTATATATACAGGGTGTTCGGGATAAACTGGACATATTTATATTTGGTTTTATATATATATATATACCAACCCCTCCGCATGATCAGGATGGGACACATGGTCAATTTCTTAAGCTGAGTTCAACAGGTTTGAATTCAGAATTTTTCTTCTCCTAGACTGGTTGCCTAACCAAGATTAAAGAGCCTAGTCTGCCCTACTATTTTACTCATAGTGGGAGGAGAGTAGTTGGATTCATACCTTTGCTGAGGGTTTTAGGACTATGTGAACTGTATTTTTGTGGGGCACCCAGCAAAAATAGAACTCACTATTCAGTAAAAATAGATCTACAAAACCTTTTGAAAACTGTGATTTATTTTAAAAAATCGATGAAATGAAGAAAAAAGTTTTATATAAATTTCTAAGTTATTTTTTTTTAGGAATCTATCCAAATATTCTAAATATTTTGGGGGCGTTTCTAAATTCCTCTTATTTATTTTTTAAAAAAAGATTAAAATCCTTTTTCATGTAGCAACTAAATTAAAAAAAAAAAAAGAAATTGATTGATACACATTTAGAAGAATTCTAAAAAAACAAAAAAAACCCAAAAACTCAAATTTACCGAAGAAAATGATTTCCGAAAAATGAAAGAATAAAAAAAAATTTACTCCAAAAAGAAAACAAAAGTCATTCCTAATTTTCCAATTTATTTGCTTAGAAATTAATGTACTTCTAAGTCATTTTAGAAAAACAAAATAGGGACAGAAACATGAGAACTAATATTTAGACTTATTTGAAAGATATAGACTTATTATATAGACTTATTTGAAAGATATAATCCAATTTCTAAAAGGTGGAGCTCTTCTTTAATAGGTTCAAAAGTCAGTAAGTGATATCTACGTTTGTTTATAAGGAAATGATAGTACAATGAACAGCTAATCTTTACCTGACATAACTGGCATTTTTTGGAGAGATCTTCATTTATTGTATTTACTTAAATGTCTGACCCTTGGGATACGTGACTTTTTAGCTTTTTTTCTGTCCTTGTGTGGGGTGTTGTATGGGCTTATAAATTTTTCCTTTCTCTGTTTTTTTGTATTTGTTTCTTGTTTTTTTTTTGTGTTTTTTTTTTTGTGAAGAGTATTTCAAAATCCTTTATTCCTTTTTAGTGTACATTCTTATCATTTCTTGTCAACAAGAAATTCTTTTCACAGAATTGGAAATGACATTTGAAATCAAACATTTTACCATTTTCTAAATGTCACATAATTCATAGGTAGCTTATGAATTATGTACGTACTGTATTTAGATTTGTTAGATTCAAAATAATATAGGTCGAGTGGAAAATTATCCTAACCGTTATGGTTATGTTTGATTTGTGGTGAGATTCCAATTGACCTTGCCAGAAGCGCATCAGTGGAAGCGTGTGACAATTTTAAGAGTTTAGTTTAGTTGTAACCAGTTACTAGCCGAGAGAAGACGCTGTCGTCGGGTCTCAAGATGTTGCTCTCACTGCTTGGTCCTGGGCTGGGGTTTGTTCTTAATAAAGACTTAAAGAAAAACAACAAAGTCTTGTTAATTCATTAAAACAAGAGATGATCAGCCCAAACAAGAAGTAGAATCAACCCAGAGAAACTAATTCAATGATATTGAATTTGTGAGACTTTCTTGCAAATAGAATGCAAGGTTATTTGAAAAGTATAATCAATTTTGTTTTTAATATTTTGTGAGACTCTCTAAGAAAATGATTTATCATATCTTTGCAAAAATGGCACTACCCAAAAATAAGTAAACCTCAAAGCTATAAGTAAAGTAAAGTCGTCGGGGCGGCCTAAAGTCGGTATCAGCCAGTCAGCAAGGGTGTCTATCCCATTTTCAATAGCACTAGACCAAGGAGATTGCTTTGGCGTCTGAGGTGGAGCGCCACACCTACCATCAGCTCCTTACTTTACCGCACAGATCCCTGTGCTACTCATACACTGAGTTGGTGAGGACCGGTATCGAACTTGGAACCTTGTGGTTTCTAGCCGAACACTCTACTGACTGAGCTAACCCGGCCCCTAAATAATTACCTTGTTCATCTTTTATTACAGTAAATTAGTTTAGATTTTTGGGACCATATGACCTTTACGCACCCCTTTTGCAATCTCAATTCATAAGGACATTTTTTTCATTTACACTGTCAAAATCACTAACCCTAACACTAACCCCTAACAAACAACTGGATTTTGACGGTGTAAATGAAAAAATGTCTTTATGAATCGAGATCACAAAAGGGGTGCCTAAAGGTCATAAGGTCGATTTTTGAATATCAAATGAAATCATGTTGATTAGTAAGTGATAGTTTGAAGAAATTATCTGCATTACTAGTTTTTGCTTAGGTGTCTTGAAGTCCATCTGCTATATTTTCTGATAGGTTTCGTTTATAGAGACAGAAGAATGAATGATATGCAGTAGGAAAAATGTTGCTAAAAGGTCATAAATTATATTTTGAGTTTATGTCGTAAAGGGGTTTCTCAAAAAATTGTCAAAAGAGTAGAGGACCTCAAGAGGTTGGCCATATAAGGAATGGAAAATAGACACGGGTTACAAAAATTAACACCCCACCCCCAAAAAAAAAAAAAAAAAGAAATCTTACATTATATTTAGGATGTTATTTCTCCAAACCAATAAGAAGAATATTAGAACACGTGCAAAAAAGAAAAAGAAAAAAAAAGACAGGCTTTGGCATTAAATAACCCAACAAGGATTGACATTCTGTAAAACCAACCAACCAACCATCTGGTGCTTATATCTATACCTGATACACATGTATACAGGTTGATACATTAAGCAAAGAAATGTGGCAAAGATTAATTTTTTGTGAGGAAAATTTTACATCTTCCAAGAATTTGACTTTTTCCCAAGAGAGCGACAGACAGGCAGAGAGAAAGAGAGAGAGAAGGGGGGAGCAAGGAAGGTGGAAAAAGGAGGAATATGATAAAAGAAGAGAGAGAGGGGGGAGCAATCAATGTGGAAAGAAGTGGAACATGGGGAAAAAAGGAGAGACAGAGAGAGAGAGAGTGAGACAGAGAGAGAGAGGGGGGGAGCAATCAATGTGGAAAGAAGTGGAACATGGGGAAAAAGAAGAGAGAGACAGAGACAGAGAGAGAGAGAGAGAGAGAGGGGGGCAATCAATGTGGAAAGAAGTGGAACATGGAAAAAGAAGAGAGAGAGACAGAGACAGAGAGAGAGAGTGAGACAAAGAGAGAGAGAGGGGGGAGCAATCAATGTGGAAAGAAGTGGAACATGGGGAAAAAGAAGAGAGAGACAGAGACAGAGAGAGAGAGAGAGAGAGAGAGAGGGGGAGCAATCAATGTGGAAAGAAGTGGAACATGGGGAAAAAAGAAGTGAGAGACAGAGACAGAGACAGAGAGAGAGAGAGAAAGAGGGGGAGCAATCAATGTGGAAAGAAGTGGAACATGGGAAAAAGAAGAGAGAGACAGAGACAGAGAGAGACAGAGAGAGAGAGAGAGAGTGAGAGGGGGAGCAATCAATGTGGAAAGAAGTGGAACATGGGAAAAAAAGAAGAGAGACAGACAGAGAGAGGGGGGGCAATCAATGTGGAAAGAAGTGGAACATGGGAAAAAGAAGAGAGAGAGAGAGACAGAGATAGACAGAGAGAGAGGGGGGAGCAATCAATGTGGAAAGAGTGGAACATGGGGAAAAAAGAAGAGAGAGAGAGAGAGTGTGTGTGTGTGTGTGTGTGTTTTATAAAACGTTAATTTTCTTCTAAACTAAAGCTACCAGCATTTTACTATTTCTTGTAGAACATTATATTGACTTCATCTCCTGTTTAGATATTTCAGACTGTTGTCCTCATCTTTATATACACAACGTTTTGGCTGATGCGCCCTCTGGCCTTCTTCAGGAGTCCACTTAGATACATGGTGCAACAGATATAAGGGTTTAGTTAATACAGTTCTAACTGACAATCATTTGTAGTTTCCTGGTTCAATCCTGAATACAGGCAAAGATAACATAGAATATTTAACCTAGCTTAACACTTGTAGCCAGTCATAGTTAGTGGAATGAAAACATCTACCCCAATGGATTAAATAAAGGGTTTGGTTCAAAGTTCCATGAAGGCTCCTGAGTTTGGTAAGAAGGTTCCTGTTGTAACTCGAGTATCAGAGTTAACAGAGTTAACAGAGAAATAATAGGATGAAACACAATGAGTATAAAGGATGGAGAAAAAGGTTTACTAAACAAAGACACAAGGTGAACAGCATAATTAACAATTGCTGGGTTGAATTATCAAGTCTTGTTTTTCTCTTCTAATGTTTCATCAGACATTATTTATAAGCAAAACAGACGATTCCATTCTCATTATCTAGGTACTATATGACAGTTCCTGAGTTCGACAAGTGGGGAGGGCACATTGGATGAAATTTTTGTATATGATAATAAAGATGAGGACAACAGACTGAAAAATCTGAATAATGCAAATCATCAAGCCTCATCTCAAAAATTCAGACAAAGAATACATTTTTATAAAACTTCTAAGTTAGTGTATAAATGCTATAATCAACCTAAGTACAACAACCTTGCTAGAGGGAAAGCTAGTCAGTAATTACAAAAACAAAAGAAAAGAAAAATGAATAAATAATCAGATACAATAGAAAAATGCATGAATAACAAAAAAGTTTGTACTTATTTAGATTTTTTGTTCTATTGTCCGCATCTTTATTGTTATAGATACAACGTTTCAGCCAATGTGCCCACCAGGCTTCTTCAGGTGTTTCTTGTTGGAATCAGGAGCCTTCACTGAATTTCTAACCAAACCCTTTATTTTAATCTATTGGGGTTCAGCAAGAAACTTTAAATTATTTATTATAAAATTTATATATATTATTTGCCACTGAATTATTTAATTCTAATTAGCATAAAGCAAAAAACTACACAAAGTTTCTTGCTGTGTCTTTATTGTCTATGCAAAACATATTCTTTTCCATAATATGTGATTTCAATTTTCTACGATTACAAAATCATCTATCTATACATATATAAAGGGTAGTTGTGTGAATTTGTATGTCCGGAGTAAACTTAGAAAATAACAAAATTAACGACAAAGAAAATATATGGATTTAGGAGCCTTCACTGAATTTCTAACCAAACCCTTTATTTTAATCCATTGGGGTTCAGCAAGAAACACCATAAGAAAGCCAGAGGTCACATTGGCTGAAATGTTGTCTATATAACATAAAGATGAGGACAACAGTATGAAAAATCTAAATAATACATTTTTATTTCAATACAAAATATTGTTACAAAATATCGACCCTCATTTTGAAAATCTTAAGAATCGTTATTTGTTGTCTTGAATCCTAAAATATTTAAGTCACAAATTAAATTAATTCTCAAAATATTGATTTGTCCAGCAAACTCAGAATAACCTTATTTAAAAATAATTCATTTTCAAGTCTGTGAAATCAATAAGATATAACAGCTCTTCCTTTCATTATGAAGCTATTTATTAGGGTGAGTCAAAAGTTTTGCAATATTTTGGTCAGAAGAACCACAAGACTTCAGATTTGCTAAAGGAAGAAATCTTTGCCGCTAACAGTGAGGCTGATAGCTTTTTGATTTAGTGCATCCTGGAAAATTTATGGGTCCCAACTAAAGTTTCTTAATAAATAGGGGCGGGTTAGCTCAGTCGGTAGAGCGTTCGGCTAGAAACCACAAGGTTCCTAGTTCAATACCGGTCCTTGCCAACTCAGTGTATGAGTAGCACAGGGATCTGTGCGGTAAAGTAAGGAGCTGACGGTAGGTGTGGTGCTCCATCTCAGATGCTAAAAAACAATCTCCTTGGTCTAGCGCTATTAAAAAGGGGATAGACTCCCTCGCTGTCTGGCTGATACCGACTTTAGCCCCCCCCCCCGTCGACCATTGATTTATAATCTGAGGAAATAACTAAAGCCGTCTAATTCCTACCTTGTAATCTATCCTGTGTAATTCATTTCTAAGAAACTATTGAAATGTATTTACAGTTAGCTTGAAATTGTGAGGGAAGAAAAAAGAAAAACAATGGTAAAAATATTCGCAAAATTTGTAATCAATTTTAAGAATTTTTTTCCTCGCCCACATTACTGTGATAAGAAGTTAACTAAAAAGTTTACAAATAAATAAATACCTACGATTTTGTAAAAAGGTTATGTGCAAAATATTCAAAATAATTAATTATCTAATTTTATTGTGTCCTGTTAGATTTTTGTGCATCAGGGCCGCAGAATGCGTATCTATCAGCATCTCTATACTAGGACAAATTGAAGACATGTTCAGATTTTAGTTTCTTGCACAATTCTCAAGAGATCACCTTCTCCACCCATTCCTTCTCTCTCTCTCTCTCTCTCTCTCTCTCTCTCTCTCTCTCTCTCTCCATAGTGTACATTTTCCATTCTTTTGGGTCCTATCTATCATTATTATATTGAAAAACTCTGATGATGATGATGATTATGAAACCATCACATCCCCCTAGCTATGGGTAAAATATTACCACTATTGTTCTTCTACAAGGATATTTGTTGTTGGCAGCCTTCTATCTACAAGAGACAATGGAGTAGTGTCAAAGTGTTTTTTTTGTTTTTTCTTAACTACAGACTGGGTGGGTTCATATGGAGGATGAGCTGTTGCCCATGAAGTAAATCCCCCCTCTCTACTCTGCCGCTGTGATCCAAAGGAAAGGTAAGGAACCGATGCTGTTTGGCGACAGAAGTGTCGCAGGAGATGATAGGTACAACTGGATTTCAGCATCACACCACCATTTGGACTCCAGCTCCTGATTTGTTTTCGGGGTTTACTCCTCTAGCCTTTCCTTAAAAGGCAGCAGTGGTTTTGTGTCGGACCTTTCTTGACTTAGATGGGTTGCTGACTAAAGCTAAGGAGCCGCTTCTAACCCATTTGGGGATTTATGTGAGATTTATGTTAAGTATCTGGCCGCCATCCTTGGCCAGTTGTAAAGAACTTAAAGTAAATAAGTAAGTCCCAAGTTTTAGAATCCTTTGGTAAGTAAATAAGTCCTGTGATATAGAATCCTTTGGTAAGTGAATAAGTCCTGTGATATAGAATCCTTTGGTCCGTCGCCCAAGAAGATCCAAGTAGTAATGAGCTAAGATTAGAATCAGCCAGTATAAATAATAATAACAGCAGCAGAGCACTGCCAGTGATTGGACAAGAATATGGTCACATGACTATCGCCCAGTCTATGAATAAGAGCGAGCATCTAGCACACACCTTATATCCACAAAAATTTCAACAGTAAGTACCCCAATCATACTATCGGTTTTCCTGAAAAATAAAATGAGATTAGGAATACAGTAACTTTGAACACAGAATTACTTGTAGTATTAGTATTAAAATTATTTTTCCTATTTATTAGTTGAAATAATGTTATTCATTTTTTACTATTATTTCATTCATTTCAATTTCAGTTGATGTTCTTTTAAACTAATTAGACAATCATTCTATGGCCATAAAAATGGTCACAAGATTTTGAGGGTGGAACTAGGGAACATTTTGACATCTATTTTGTGTCGTTAAATTAAATAGGAAAAAAACCTTTAGGAAACAATCATTGATTCACTCTTAGGAGGGGGTAGTAAGTCAGAACAAAAGGAAGAATGGGTGGAAGAAAGAAAGAAAGAAAAGAATGAAAGAAAGAAAGGAAGAAAAAAAGGTAGATACATTGGGAAAAGAAAGAAAAAAAGGAAGAAAGAAACTTTTGAAATCTAAGAAAGTCGGACGAAAGGAAGAATTGGTGGAAGAAAGAAAGAAAGAACGAAAGAAAGAAAGAAAGAAAGAAAGGTAGATAAATTGGGAAAAGAAAGAAAGACAATTTGGAAAAAGAAAGAAAGAAAGAAAGAAAGAAAGAAAGGTAGATAAATTGGGAAAAGAAAGAAAGAAAGAAAGACCATTTGGAAGAAAGAAAGAAAGAATGAATGAAAGAAGAAAGAAAGAAAGAAAGAAAGAAAGACAATTTGGAAAAAGAAAGAAAGAAAGAAAGAAAGAAACTAAGCCAACATGAATTCTATATCTTCATCCAATGGAACAATGCCTCTGGAAAAAACCTTTTCTATTGAGCAAAAAACAATCTCACCAATCAGAGCAAGACTACAACACACAAAAATATTTATGGACTATAACATTTTAATTGTCTTGTTACAGAATTATGAAATTTCTACATATGTTAGCCCCTCGCCCCCCAGGCATGTGATGTAAGGGTAAGTAGCTGGTCAAACCTTACAAAAAACTTTCCCAAAAAGCCATGAATTCTTTTTAGTGGTAGGGGGAGAGAAAGACTAAAGAAATATGGCGGTTAGGTGAGTGGAAACGGTAATTTTTTAATATAATTTTTCACTAAAAAAAAAGAAATCAAGCAAATGACTGAAACTTACTCTTATCTGAATGGTGAATTTTTATATATATATATATATATATATATATATATATAATGTAAAGTCGTTGGGGTGGCCTAAAGTCGGTATCAGCCAATCAGTGAGGGAATCTATCCCTTTTTCAATAGCGCCAGACCAAGGAAATTGTTTTTGCATCTGAGGTGGAGCACCACATCTACCATCAGCTCTTTACTTTACCGCACAGATCCCTGTGCTACTCATACGCTGAGTTTGCAAGGTCTTGTATCGAACTAGGAACCTTGTGGTTTCTAGTTGAACACACTACTGACTGAGCTAACCTGGCTCTTATATATATATATATATATATAATATATATATATATATATATATATATATATATTTTAGGGAGATTATGTGCTAAATTAAAGTCATACCTAATTTGTTAATTAATTAATTATAATTAAATGAATTAGGCGTGCATATCAGTTTAAATGTAAAGCGTAAACAAATCGAGAAAAAGTTTACGCCTTACATTTAAACCGATATGCACGCCTAATTCATTTAATTATAATTAATTAATTCACAAATTAGGTATGACTTTAATTAAGCACATGATCTCCCCAAAAATTGTCGGCCTTTGCCATTTCAAACACATCGTTTGACCACTTCATATGTATATGTATAATTGTGGAAAAAATTATGGCTCTACCATGGTTTCAATACTTCACGCTCACATTAGAACCTAGTGTCATGATGAGATCATGAGGTATTGAAACCGTGGTAGACCCATAATTGCATTGCTGCAATCAGCTAGAACACTCAGAAGAGTCCTGGAGACCTGTGGAGACTTGTTGTCACTTAGATGCCAGTGAAAGACAACTGACTAATGCAAGTGTGAAAAACTAATACTAACAACTTCAATAGAATACAACTTAGGACATCATATTCATAGGAATATTAACAAATACTACAGAATACTGAAATCTGAAAAACAGTATAAACTCCAACGAGAATGACTAACAGAAGCCAAAAGAGCGACTATTCTCTGGGACTATCCAAATGGATAGAAAAATAAAGAGTAATAGACCAGTTATCGTGGTTAAGGACTATAAAGAAAAAAAGAACTTGTCATCTGGTGGATTTTGCCTTTCTGACAGACAACACAGTAAAGATGAAAGAAAATGAAAAGATAGACAAATACTTGGACCTTGCCAGAGAACTGAAAAAATTAGAAACATGAGGGGGAAAGTGATACTAATTGTTATTACTGTACTTGGAATGGTCCCAATGGGTTGGGAATAAAAAAGACTGGAGTAATTGGAGATTATAGGAATAATTGAGACCATCCCGACCACAGCATCGTTAAGATTAGCTAAATACTCAGATGTGTCCTGGTGACCAGAGGAGATTTGTTGTTACTCAGACTCCAGTGAAAAACCACCAGTTAAGGACGGTTTGAAAAACTCACAAGGAGTAAAATAATAATAATAATAATAATAATAATAATATAATAATAATAATGATAATATAATAATAATAATAATAGAGATCCTGTCATTTCGTGGATTTTGCCGTCCTGGCTGACCACCGAGAGCAAATAAAAGAAAGTGAAAAGATAGACAAACTTGGACCTTGCCAGAGAACTAAAGAAACTGTGGAACATGAGGTTAAGGTTGTACCAATTGTAATTGGTGCCTTTGGAATGGTCCCCAAAGATTCGGAAAAGAATTTGGGTGAATTGGAAATCAGAGGAAGAATCGAGACCATCCAAACTGCAGAACTGTTAAGATCGGCTATAATACTCAGAAGTATCATGGAGACCCGAGGTGACTTGCTGTCACTCAGCCTCCAATGAACCACCGGCTACGGCAGGGGTGAAAACCTAAATAATGATAAAAATGATGATGATGATGATGATGAGTGCAGGAAGTGGAGGAGGCAAGATTTTGGCGCTTGTTCAAAGATAATGGTTGAAAGTTACTCCCATCTGGATGGTGAATATAAGTATTATATTCCTATATAATTTCTTTCTAACATTACCAAAGACATTTCCTCAGCATCCTATTCTGGAAGCATCATTTTCAGAGTGCCTCTTGTATTAACCTAATTGTTTCCTTTTGTTTTAAAGACACTTAAATGAAAGTTATGCCAGAGAAGAAAGTATGTCTAGTTGAGAGCAAAATACCTTCATTCAAACAAATTAAAACCTAATCTTCATGAGCCTCTACACAATGTCTAAATATTTCTTGTGAATTTTGTTTGTGAAAATAGATCACTAATTAGGACTAACACCTAAACAAATTCCATATTAATACTAAAGACATGTAGTGAGCTCTATAATACTTTGGTAATACATTTTCACTTAATGATAATGTCTATAAAGGATGAAGAAATATTTTTTGTGCCTTAAAAGTTTCTTTAAGAAAGTCTAGAAAGTCATTGTGTCCCGATTACGCATTGTCATACAAGACTAACGCACTCCTATATACTCAAACAAGAACAACAACCACTATGTGAAACATGTCAAACACCTCTGACTGTTAAACACTTATTTATGGAATGCAGGTTTTTGCTGACATCAAGAACCGATGTGTGAAGATTGCCATTGTATTTGGTATTTAGTAAAAATAGATCACTAATTAGGACTGAGCCTATTCTAGTAGTGACCACCCCAAGCAGAGTTTAACACGTTTTAATTCAGAGTCTTCCTTCTAGACTGGTTGCCTAACAAAGGTTAAAGAGCCCAGTCTGCCCTATCATTTACCCATAGCAGGAGGGAAAGTATTTGGATTCAAATTTTTCCCAAGGGTATTAGCACTATGTGAACTGTAGCTTCATCCAGGATTTGAACTTGGGTTGATGTGTCCATTTCCTACAACACTAACCCTTACACCACGCACCTCCAACTGTCTACTCATAGACATATGCTAATTACTGGTAGAATTATCTAATCATTACTAAACCAGTGAAACTTATTGTTACGATTTTTATGACCATCCTTAGGCTTCAAGCAAGAGCACTCTCCATCAGAGATCCCTTATGTTAAGCAGAGCGTGATCCTTAGTGATAAACCTTTGGTTGCTCCTTGGTGTCCCTTAGTGTTGGGTATGATCCTTTGGTTGTTCCTTGGTATCCCTCGGTGTTGGATAGGATCCTTTGGTTGTTCCTTGGTATCCCTCGGTGTTGGGTATGATCCTTTGGTTGTTCCTTGGTATCCCTCGGTGTTGGGTATGATCCTTTTGTTGTTCCTTGGTATCCCTTGGTGTTGGGTATGATCCTTTGGTTGTTCCTTGGTATCCCTTGGTGTTGGGTATGATCCTTTGGTTGTTCCTTGGTATCTCTCGGTGTTGGGTATGATCCTTTGGTTGTTCCTTGGTGTCCCTCAGTGTCAGTTATGATCCTTTGGTTGTTCCTTGGTGTCCCTTATTGTTGGGTAAGATCCTTTGGTAGTTCCTTGTTGTTGGGTAATATCCTTGTGTTCAGCAAAGTCCCTTGTTGCAGGTTTATTTGTCAATTTTGAATTACAGGCAAATGAACTGCAACCCATATCACCGATCAAATAGTTAACTAACCACGTATTTGAGCTGTTGATTGGCTGTAGTTTAATCCACATGACTGTGCCAGGTCTATAAATTTAAGTGGTGGATTCCAGCTTGTTTTATATCACAAAAACTGCAAGACTTTTGGTCTTAATATCTGAGATTTTGAATATTTCTTTAGTTTATTTCTGGCTTGATATAAACAAGGTAGATAGATAGATAGATAGATATGAACATGCTTAAATAGCCAGATAAAAGCATAGATAGACAGGCAGACAGATATATGGATGGATAGATGGATAGATAGATATGAACAGGATACTTTCATTCCAAGTACTTTCAGCACTCATGTTTAAACATATTCTGTGTTTAAATAGAACCAGAAACACACTTAATTAAATTCACCCCTGATGATGGCACAAGAGTGCCAAAAGTACTAGGGATGAAAATTTTGGTCTATTAATTAACAGATTCCACCCTGATATTAAGAAATTGGCTCAAAAACTTAAAAAGATCGAAAAGAAACTCGTCAAACAAGATATCTAACAGTTTTTGGCATTAAATAACCCACAGGATTATTATACGATTAAATAAACCAAACCAAACCAAACAAAACCAAACAATTTGAAGTTAATGAAAATTATCTATACTTATTTGAAGATATTAAGAACTTGGAATATAGAAATATTAAAATGACTTGTTTCAGCATTAAAAGAACCATAATGATTGATACACCGTAAACCAAACCAAACCAAACCAAACCATACCAAACCAAACTAAATCAAACCTACAACTTAGGAAAATTTTAGAATTGTGGGTCAGGTGGTTTAATTTGTTCACTGATTAGGACTGAAGTAAAGGAGTAAAGTTGCTAAAAAAAGTGACACATTGACACACTGATATTCACATTTATTATTATTATTATTATTATTATTATTATTACTATTACTACTACTACTACTACTACCTGAAACTCAGACAAGTATTGAATGTTTTCTGAATAGATCAATCATTGAAAGCATTCTCTCTAAAGCATGAGAAATTTGCAAAAATATCCTAAAAAAATAATGTAAATCAGGAGGAAATAATGAAATTTTTTTTTTTTTAACAAAAACAAAAAGCATCAAAAAGAGAAAAAAATATGTTAAAATCAATGTGCAGCCATTTTTGTTCGAGTCAAAGAAAGGAAGGAAAACTGAATCTCTTGCTAACTAACTTGTTTTCTGTCAGAAACATTTTTAAAAATAACTACCTTTTGTGAGAAAAAAAAATTAAAGAAAGAAAAATAAATAAAGAAGAAAATAAAACAAATTCTCATATATGGACTCTTTTGTAAAAAAGTTAATATTTCAAAGTCAAAACTACAATAAAGTTATGTATACGAACATATGGATAACCCCCTATATATATATATATATATATATATATATATATATATATATATAGGTTATATTTAGTCAACAGTTTTTCTATTGAACATGTTTCATTAAAAACTACAGACATGTTTTTTTTTAAATTTCTTTTTTTTTTTTAATTTTTCTTTTATTGATATTTTTTATGTTGTTTTATCTTTGGTTCAATTTCATATTAAAAAAATATATATTTGATATTTTCTCCAGGCTCTTTCTGCCATCTTTGGCCATTTTCAGGGACATAATTGAAATTTTATTTTTTTCTTTATCTTGCAAGTAGCTGAGATGTATTCTGGTTGTCAGTCTGGCTTTCTGTAATTGTCTTCAACTCTCTTTGGTCCGAGAAAATTCTCATACATGCCCAAAGAAAGAATTCTGCTGGTTTTATCTGTGCCTCAGATACATACATAATGAATGGCTTAGAGTAGAATTAAATTTATGATGTAATGAATATGTAAATACCTTGGTACCCCCTCACTATAATCTGATTGGACAGTGTCACGTATAAATATTCAACACTGTGTGGGTCAGGCGCCTAAACCTAAGCCTACAGCCTAAACTTACTCACCAGACTACACCACGACTGCTCGGAAGACGACTGCTATTCAACGCACCAACTACTACTGCGATAATATACCAAATACCAACTTCATAATATATCCCTTAACCCGGATGTATTTTTAAAAAAAGAAAAAAAGGAATATCATTTCTGGGGAAAGAGAAGCAGAAAAAAACGAAAAAGAAAAAAATGTTATTAGGAGACAGAGAGTCGCGAGTGACCTTTTGAATATTGACACCTCAGTGAGTCAGTTCATAGCACTCGCCTCTAGATCAGCTAGTCACAGGTGAACGACTACTAGTAATTAGGCAAAAATATATAGTCACTGTATTATATAAACACATAATCTCATGAATTATGTGCTGAAATGTTTTAATTTTATCTTTTTTTGAATAATATCTTTCTATCGCGTAACAGATTTGAAAACTTAAATGTTTTTAGTTAACTAATTAACATAAGCTTATCTGAAGCTCGCTGGTACTCCAAATTTTAGCTATCAACACAAAGCAAAAAATCGATTGAGTGAGAGCTCCTAACTTGGAAAACTTTTAATTTTTAATGAAATGAAATATATTAGATAAGAAAAACAGACGAAATTAAATAAGAACTCATATAAAAAGATTCCATTATTTTGATTATTTTAATTGGTTTGCATATAAAAATCATTCATAGGATTGATTTTAATTGGTTGGGAAATAAAACAATAACATTAGAGATCAATAACACCAAGTAATTATTTATTAAACCCAATTTTGTCAAAACAAGTATGCAAATTAACCACACCGTGTATTATATAAACCTTTATTTCTTAGTGATATATAAGACACATTGCAGAATTCAAAACACATTAATAATATGGGCTGTTTTGAGACAAATCTAACTTAGATTTTCTTGGAGACCTTGTTAATGACTAAAATTTATTCTATGTATTAATGAATTTGACTATATATGAGGTTTGAATTTTCTGGTCAAGGGTAGAACTTTCAAGAGGATTTGAAAATACAGGAACAGGAAATGGATATGTTCCTCTCCCCAACACCAGAGGTGAAAGTAAAAGAATGACTCAGGATTTTAAGTTGTTAGAATAGGGGTGACCCAACAGAAGAGAAGGTCAGGTCTGAGTCTCAAAGGCAGCTGGGAATGTTATAATGAAGTGCCCTTTTAACAGAAAATATTAGTCAGTCTTTCACTCTCTTACCAGACCACCCATGCTGGTATGTTAAAGGAATAAAACCTAATTCCTGAGTGAAAGATACTAATGTGTTCACATGTTGTTTTTCCATGTCTGCATTCTGACTTATGTCTGAGCAACAACATGGCATGATGGTCTTGGTAGTGACTATGCAACACAGGTACACACATATGTAGTGATTGCCTGCCCCTGTTTGGGCTGGAAGAGTTATCTTCCCTTGTTTCAAGGTTTGACCGCTAGGCGTCCCTGACTATTTAATAAAGGAAGCGCCAGGTTTGAATCCTCTTTGTCTCAGGACTTCAATCAACACAGATGGATTAGACATTTATGTCTACACCCTTCTTGTGTGGGGGCTCCACCCCCCCAACACAATCTAAGTAAGTGACATTATTTTATGGACTCTCCATATCTTCCTTATACACCATAACATCTTTATAGTACATTTATGTACCTTATGTATACTTCTACATTGTACTGTATTACATATAAAAAAAAGTAAAGTTGTCGGGGCAGCCTAATGTCAGTATCAGCCAGACAGTGAGATAGTCTATCCCCTTTTCACTAGGGCTAGACCAAGGAGATTATTTTAGCATCTGAGGTGGAGCGCCACACCTACCATCAGCTCCTCCCTTTACTGTACAGATCCCTGTGCTACTCATACGCTGAGTTGGCGGGGGCCGGTATCGAACCAAGAACCTTGTGATTCCTAGCCGGACACTCTACTGACTCTCCTAAACCGGCCCCTTATATGCGTTCTTTATTATATCTTCTTTGTATGTCTTCTACGTATTTCTCCACGGGCTCATTAAATTCCGTTGTTACATTTCACACCCTTGTCAGAATATTGTTTGTACTATATGTACCCACATTGGTCAACCAACCAACAATAACTAACAGTAATCCTTTCCATCCCACACATACATACACATATATATGTATATATTTAACTGCATGTTCAAACATGATGTCAACTGTACACGATGAATGTCTCATTCAAAATATTCATTGATCACAAAAAAACATCTATTAATCTATGGCGTGATCATACCTACATCCTTGACAATGACAAACAAAAGCTGAGAGTTAAAGGGCCAGTATAGCTCAATCGGTAGAGTGTTCGGCTAGGAATCACAAGGTTCTTGGTTTAAAACCGCCTTCACAACTCAGCATATGAGTAGCACAGGGATCTGTGCGGTAAAGTGAGGAGTTAATGGTAGGTGTGGCGCTCTGGCTTCAGACACCAAAACAATCTCCCTGTTCTTGCACTAGGGAAAAGGGGATACACTCACTTGCTGTCTGGTTGATACTGACTTTAGGCCACCCCAAAATCTTGACTTTTTTTTACAGAATATTCTGTGTCTTCTTCCTTACATTTCTTTCATTCTTTCTCTCTTTATATTATCCTATGTAATATTCTGTATGTATTCTTCCTTTCATTCTTTCTTTCTTTCTTTTCTTCTTTTCTTCTTTCATTCTTTTTTTACTTTCTTTCTTCATATTATGCTATGGAATTTTCTCTATGTTGTCTTTCTTTCTTTCATTTTTTTCTTTTTTCTTTCTTTCTTTATATGTCTTTCCTTTCTTTCTTCTTTCTTTCTTTATTTATCTATCAATTTTTTCTTTCTTTCTTCCTATTATCTTATTATATTATATTATTATATTATAATATAAATATTCCACCTCAGATGCTAAAATAATCTCCTTATTCTAGTGCTAGTGAAAAGGGGATAGACTCCCTTGCTGTCTGGCTGATACTGACATTAGGCTGCCCCGACGACTTTACTTTTTACTTTTTTTTCACCTGAAACCAGCATAAGTTAAACACCATATATAGAACCTTTTTTAAACTTATACAGGCACTCATAGTGTAGTAGTTATTATCGTAGGAAGTGGATTCAGCTCTCTGGGTTCAAATTCTGAATGAGGCTGTTTGCATTTCATATTTATATGAAAAAAATCACAAGGAGAAAAATAATTTTAAAAATAATGGTTAACCTTCTAATTTTCATCATTATCTTCACTTTGATAATAATAATAATAATAATAATAATAATAATAATAATAAAAAAATAATAATAATAATAATAATAATAATAAATTTTGACCATACAATAAAATGGTATATGCATAAACCAGAATCTGTTTTTGAGAATGAAATGCATAAAATTCTCTGAGACTTTTAGATAAAGATGGATCACCTTATTTCGGACAGGAGACCAGACCTAGTGTTGATTAACATAAAAAAAAGAGAATGTGTCAACTGGTGAACTTTGCGGTCCCAGCCGATCACAGAGTGAAGCGAAAGGAAAATGAAAAGATGGATAAATACCTGGACCTTGCCAGAAATTAAAAAAGCTGTGGAATATGAGAATGAAAGTGTTACCAATTATAGTTGGTGCACTTGGAATGGTCCAAATAAACTTGGAAAAAGACTGGAGGAATTGGAAATCAGAGGAAGAATTGAGACTATCCAGACTACTGCATTGCTACAATCGGCTAAAATACTCAGAAGAGTCCTGGAAAGCTGAGGAGACTTGTTGTCACTCAGCCTCCAGTGAAATACCATCAGCTAATGCTGATGTGAAAAACTGAAGTGAAAATAATAATAAATACTTGGACCTGGCCAGAGAGCTAAAAAAAAATGTGGAACATGAAAGAAAAATGTCATGCCAATGGTAATTTGAACCCTTGGAACGGTTCCTAAGGGTTTGGAAAAGAATCTGGAAGAATTGGAAATCCGAAGAAGAATCAAGATAAAACCAAATCCAAACAACATCACTGTTATCAGCTAGAATACTCAGAAGAGTCCTGGAAACCTGAGGAGACTTGCTGTCATTCAGCCTCCAGTGAACCACCAGGTGTGAAAAATCACATGATAATAAACTAGTATGGGCTGACTGGGTGGTAAAGGCGCACAACTAGAAACTGTGCAAGAATTAAATTTTGATCACACAACCATTTGGTATATGAACAAAACAGAATCTGTTCTAGAGAATGAAACACATAACATTCTCTGGGGCATTGAAATATAGATGGATCACCTAATACCAGCTAGAAAACCAGACCTAGTATCAACTAACAAAAACCACCAGCTATGGCAGGTGTAAAAAACTTGATACCACAGCATCATGAGGAGACTTGCTGTCACTCAGACTCCATATTTTTTTTGTTTCTTTAAAATCTAGTGAATCTTTTGCTTTTAACATCTGATATTTTGAATATTTCTTTAGTTTTCCGATAGCCTTTTGCTGCATTAGAGTTTTTAGATCTAGGACATTGCAAACATCGGAGCTGGAGGAAACTGTTAACTGAAGTGTAAATTTTTTAATAATTAAATACGTCTAGTATTCCATCTGCCAGGCTGAGTGCTATTTCATTTATTGTACATTATTGTTTTTATAATTATGGATTCTCGTATTTGTATTCTATTTTTTCTTTTTTTTTTTTAGTTTATGTTACATAGCATGTGGGTGTTACTGATGAAAATCTTTATAAAAATGTTATTTGAAATAGAATAGCCTTGCATTTATGTAGGTGGAGATAGATATTTTATAACATTATACTACTATCAATTTTTATGTTATTTGAAATAGATTGGTTGGTAGGTTGATTTGTTGTTGTTTTGTTTTAATGGCATATCAACCCTTTTCGGGTCATTTAATGTCAAATAACTCATTTTGATATCAGGTTGCTTACAGTACCAGCTGTTGTTTAAATGGTCATCCATCTAATTATTGAACAGGCTCATCACTGCTTAACTTCAGTGATCTAGTGTAGAATAATTATTATGGTATATGGGGAATTTGGGGATTGAAAAGAAAACGGTAATCGGATTTCTGGAGAAAGAGAACAAAAAGAGATAAGAACAAAAAGAGTTAAAGTTTAGAATTGTAAACACTCAACAGGTGCCAGCCATTGACCGACCAATGACCCCGGAACTAGATTTAAAATAACAACAGAGTTCCCAGGTTTTTTGTGGAGGGTGGAAGCGGATGTGTCCCTTCCGCCATCCCACAAACGGAAGAACAGAAAAATCAGTCTTTTTCATTGGGGTCTTAGTCGGAGGCCGATGTGGGTTTCTGGGTGTCCCATGGTGACATGTCTAGGCTAGCAACGAACAGTGTGCCTGAACATCATTTACAATAGAACAGCTTGACCTTACTCTCTCTCTCCCCTTCTTTCTGCAAAAGAACCCATGGCCTAAAAAGAAATGAACAACCCCTTTTTGACTATACAACAGTACATTTAATTATTTCTTTATATATCCCAGACCAGCTAATGCTGAAGCATATGTGAAATCCTCTCATCTTATTATAATGGAGATTGTGTCTTTGTCTGTAACCAAAACCATATCACCACAATTCCCTTTGTTATTTAAGTCTCATATTTTATTGTATGTAAACCTCAGTAATTAATAAAATTGTTTAATATTATTAATATTATTGGCCATATCTACATACTATTAACATTCAATTGTATATATATATATATATATATATATATATAACAACAAAATAGCAGTTTATAGTGTGAACAGATAGGCTAATTTGCATATTGATCTTAAAAATTGATCTTAATGAATATGTGCTTATCATTATTGATTTCTAGATGTTTGGTTTTATCTTAATGAATATGAGCAAAAATCTTGGGAATAAATATTAAAAGAAATTGATTAACAAGAAGAAATAACTGTAATTTCATTCTTTACTTCCTATCTTAACTAAATAGTTGAATTATGAAAATTTAGCAATGAAAGATGGGAGTGATGTAAGAGTAAATTTCAGTTGTTCTATTTTTCGATTATACCCGCCTTCTGTTTCAAATCTTTTTATCTGCATTCTTATTTAGTTTCATTAGTCTTTCTAATTTAATATAATATTTTATTATATTAAAACTTAAATACTTGCACCCTATGGAGGGTGCATATATTTGCTAGTTTGTATAATTTTACCTGTAGATTATTATAGTTTGTATAACACAATATATTATATTATATTGTATAGTTTGTAGCTCTTTTTCATTCTTGGCAAATATCTTAATATCATTCATAATAATGAGGTGCAGTTTATAAGATGGATATAGGTTTTTATAACATTATAATTAGATAGATGGCAAGTTAATTGATGTGAGTGTCATGGTTGTATGACCGATATATTTATTTGCTATTTTTTTCTAATTAATTGAAATACAATATCTTAATAGGCAAGCAAATTTATTTATAATATTTCTCTTATTAAATACAGGTTTTTTTTCTCTGGTTCAGTATTATTAGGAACAATAATTTTTTATTACTTGTCATGATCATGAAGTGATATATATATATATATATATATATATATATATATATATATATATATGCAGACAAATTAGACCTAAGCACTCACTTATTTTATTGGGTGAGAAGCTTGGATCTGGTGTGACTTCATGGGGTTTACTTAGTTTTGTTGTCTTGTCAAACCTATTCCATAGTCCTTATTCCATATCCATTCATGTATTCATAAATATATATATATCATTTTGTTTTAAGCATCATCACCTGCCATTGTTTTGCATCATCATCATTGTCTATTATTATTCATCACAATCATCATCTCTCCTTATCTTGCATCATCATCCTCATCATCATTATTATCATCATCTATTATCTTTCCTCCCTATCAACATCATCTTCCATTATCAATCACCATCATCAAAATCCCCATCTATCACTATATTGCAATCATCATCATTATCATCATCATCATCATCATCATCATAATTATCATCATCCATTGTCTTGCATCATCATCATCATCATCATCATCATCATCATAATTATCATCATCCATTGTCTTGCATCATCATCATTCATCATCACCCATCATCATCATCATCATAATTATCATCATCCATTGTCTTGCATCATCATCATTATCATCATCATCACCATCATCATCATCATCATAATTATCATCATCCATTGTCTTGCATCATCATCATTATCATCATCATCACCCATCATCATCATCATCATAATTATCATCATCCATTGTCTTGCATCATCATCATTATCATCATCATCACCATCATCATCATCATCATAATTATCATCATCCATTGTCTTGCATCATCATCATTATCATCATCATCACCCATATCATCATCATCCATCATGTCCTGCATCATCATCATCATCATCATCATCATCATCCTCATCATCATCATCATTATCACCCATTATCATTATCATAATTATCATCATCATAATTATCATCATCCATTGTCTTGCATAAATCATCATCAGCAGCATCATCATCATCATCATCATTATCATCATCACCCATTGTCATCATCTATTATCTTTTCCCACCACCAACATCACCATCATCACCATCATCATCATCATCTCCCATTACCTTGTGTGATCATCATCATCATACTCATACTATTTTGCTTTTACGTATCATCATCTCTCATTATCTTGTACTATCATTATCATCTTCCATTGTAATCCGTCATAATTATCACCATCATCACCATCATTACTTCCCATCATCATCATAACCCATTGTCTTGCATCATCATCATCATCATAATAATAATCATCACAACCCATTATCTTGCATCATCATCATCATCATCATCATAACCCATTATCTTGCATCATCACCATCATCATCATCATCATCCCTATTATCTTGCATTGTAATCTTCTATCATCTTCTGTATACACTCATCTATAAAATCAAGTAACTAGAAAAGTAATTCCCTGCCTACGGGACAATGTCAGCCTTCTCATTGATTTTACCGTTGTTGCCTCCAGACTAAGCACTTGACAGCAATAAATGAGGCTGGGAGTCATAGAAGAAGATTATTAGAAAAACAGATATTGGCAAATTTCCTTACTGCTTTCTCTTTTCTTTTTCTTTTACTTTTTTTTTTTTTTTTCTTTTTTTTTTTTTTGTTGGACATACTTTGACCTTACTTATTCGTTTTTTTTGTTTTTTTTTGCTTTCTGTACTTTTTTTTTTTTCTGTACATTTTTTTTTTGTTTTGTTTTCTGTACTTTTATTTTTTTATTTCTGTACTTTTTTTGGGGGGTTTCTGTACTTTTTTGGGGGTTTCTGTACTTTGTTTTTTTTTTTTGCTTTCTGTACTTTTTTTTTGTTGACTGGACAAGAATGTGAAAACTCTTACGGATAAGATTTTTTAAACATCTCAACAAGCTTTTGATAATCAAACAGTAATTTGTGGGCAGGGCAGCATTTTGTCGGTATCAGCTGGACAGCAAGGGAGTCTATCCTCTTTTTGCTAGCACTAGACCAGGGAGATTGCTTTCTTTTTGCTGAGGTGGAGCGCCACACCTACCGTCAACTCCCAACTTTACTGCACCGATTAGAATTTTAAACTTCTCAACAAGCTTTTGATAATCAAACATTAAGTTGATGGCGGAGTTGCCTTTTTGTTGGTATCAGCCGGACAGTGAGGGATTAGACCAGGCAGATTGCTTTTTTTTCTGAGGTGGGGTGCAAACCTACCGTCAGCTCCCCACTTTACAGCACAGATTAGATTACCCACTCTAAAAAAACTCTTACCCACTCTAAAAAACCATTGTACTGCAAGTGCCTTTTTGTAGATTGTAAACCAAAATTGGTTACAAGAAAAATAGAATTTTAAAAACTCTGTTATAGACACAATTATATTGAAACAGAATAAATGAGAAAGTTCCATCCAGGATTTGAACTTGGATCACCAGGTTCATTTATGATGATAAATAAAAAATGATTACAGGAATAACTTTTCTAGACACAATTATAGTGAAGATAGAATAAATGAGAGGGTTCTATCCAGGATTTGAACTCTGATCACCATATCCATTTTCTATGATGATAACCATTGGGCCACCTTTTTTGTAGATTGTAAATAAAAAGATCAAATTTTAAAAAACAAACTGTTTTAGACACAATCAATCTGAAGATAGAATAAATAAGAAAGTCTCAGCCAGGATTTGAACTTGGGTCACTGTTTCCATTTCCTACAATGATAATAACCATTGCACTGCAAGCACCTTTTGTAAATTGTAAAACAGAAATGGTTATAAGCCAAATAGAATAAAAAAAAAAAGAATTCTAATTGTTCTAGACACAATCATTCTGAAGATAGAATAAACAAAGTTCTGTACAAGATTTGAACTCAGATCACCATATCCATTTCCTACAATAATAACCATTGCACTACAAGTGCCTTTTTGTAGATTGTAAACCAGAAATGGTTACAGGCAAAATAGAATTTTTAAAAACTCTAACAGTTCTAGATACAATTATATTAAACATAGAATAAATGAGGAAGCCAGAATTATATTGTAGATAGAATAAACAAAAAAGACACTAGATTATCAAAAACATCTGGTAAAACTTGGCCTTCTATTAACACGATGTGTGGAATGACTGTCAAATAACAGATTAGGTGAGGTGACTGAAATACTAGAATGTAAGTAAAAGAAGAAAACAGAAATATGAATTCAGTGGCAGATGGCAATTGTTATAAGAGAATGCCTACTGTACTAATGTTCTGAACCTACTAATCGAGTGTATAGAGAATGCAATGGTGGGCTGAAGCCTACAAGACTAGCTCTTATTGTCCTGAGTATGACGTTAAACTGCATCTCATAGTGAAGTTCCTGTTTTGGTGCACTGGGGAGTGTGGAGTTTTCAGTCCAGTGGAGTGTTGAATATCATGGGACCATTTAGTACTCAGATCTCCAAAAATACAAAGTTTAAAGAGATCTGAGAAATGATATGGGAATATATGACCTTTAGGCACCCCTTTTGCGATCTTGTTTCATAAGGACATTTTTTTTTATTTACACCATCAAAATCCAGTTGTTTGTTAGGGGTTAGGGTTAGGGGTTAGGGTTAGGGGTTAGTTTTGTAATTTAAAAAAACCTCTAAAACTCATCTGTTAACAAACAACCGGATTTTGATGGTGTAAATGAAAAAAATGTCCTTATGAAACGAGATCGCAAAAGGAGTGCCTAAAGGTCATATGGTCCATGATATGCTCCACATATTGAACCATGAGACAGATATACATAATAGAATCTAGCTTTTATAGTCTTTCTTGGTTGGGCTGAAGACTTTACAGTGTCCTCTTGTATGCTAACAACTCTGTCATGGCTGAAGGTATTATTATTCTGGGTATGATGTTAAATTGCATCTAATGGTAAAGTTCCAATTCTGGAGCTATGGGGAGTGATGAATACCCCTTTAACACCCAGGTCCACTCTGACTCTGAGTGGTAGTACCTGTTAGGGTCCCATCTATGGATTAGATAGAAAAAAGGATTTTTTTTAAAAACGTGTATGATTTTGATTTTTTGGACTGCTGTCCTCATCTTTATTGTGGTATGTAAAATCACGTTTTGACCGCTGTATCCCCAGCCTTCCTCAAGTGTGTCCTGTGTACCCGTATCTTTCATACCACAATAAAGATGAAGATAATAGTCCTGTAAGATGGTTCAAAGTTATATACTTGATATACAAAACTCCGACGAAGGTTAACAGACAAAACATTCAATATAGTACAGCACATGGATATGACGAGATACAAAGTACATAGGTAAAAAGATAGATACACATACATAGGTAAAAAGATAACATATAAAAGCCACAGACATGAGACTTGGGATAGTCCATGCTGTGTATAACTTACTATGTGTCTCGTAGTATCAGGAACTTAATACTATACCAGCAAACTAAACTGGGCAGACAACTCTCCAGGTAAATACGAAACTAACGCTACAGTCCAAACACAAACAAAAATTATATACATATATCCTTAATCTAAAAAATTCAGACAAATAAAAAAAAATGAGTTCAAGATAAATTGAGTTTGAAAATAAAAAAATTGAATACCGTCAAGAATGAATTGAACAAAATGTCTTTGGCATAAAATAATCCAACAAGGGTTGACATGCCTTAAAATCCAACTAACCAGCCAGCTATGCGATGGCTAGGAACAAAAAAAAGTACCAAGTTTCATTTTGGTATCTGTAACAAAAGCTGCTTAGTAAACAGGAAATAACCGGTTGTTTTTAGTCCTAATGTCAAACTTAGTAACTATCGCGTTGTGCGTGTAATAAATATAGAAGTTTAGTATTACACACAGAGGCATTAGTAATGACACAGTTAAAAGCCTTAACGTGGCGTAATTCAACACTTAAGATTTGATCGTCCACCACTCTTGTCCGTTGATTGGTAAGTGGTAATGAAAGGATGGACTCCTTTTATGAAACAGAAAATTGTTTTGGCTTGTAATTGTATATGGATAACTTTTTGCTGGTGGAGAAATTTTGTTTTTTTGTAATACACATTGTAAATAGGATTAAAAATGTCAAAGACTGGACACAAAGACAGGGTCCAATTATTCATTATACACTTATTGAAAACTAACCCCAACTTAATGACTACTTTTAAAAGATAGTTTTGGCTTGCTGTAATTGTATAAATATAACTTTGCTCTGGTGGAGTAAATGATTTTGTAATACAGTAACAGAGTCTATCACCTTTTCGCTAGTGCTAGTATGAAAATTTATTAAGGAAATGGTCATCCTCTTTCACCGGTCACCAGCAGCAGCCCTTAGGGTCACATGATGCCCACTATAAAAGAGGGGTCCCTGAAGAATTCGGCCTCTTTTTGCCTCTAGCATTGGCTAGCTTCACCGCTCCATATCGTCAGAAGCCCTAGATGGCGACGACCAGGAATCCCTGGCACGTTGGAAGCAAGAACGGCAAATGCACACCTAAAAACCAATTCTTCAGGGCCGAACCAGTTACAAGGAACAGAACTATCAAGTATAAACAGCTAAGTTCCGCAGGCATTTTTATCTGCAACCTTCACTTTAACCCCTTTGATACATTCAATTCTCCTAGAAATACTTTTACCAACCAAACTCATTGAACTCTATAAACATTCTATAAAACTCGTTTGGTTGTTTCTTTCTATGCATTTTGTATACCCCTGTTTGATATTTGATTGGGTTTTTTACGTATAGTAAACATTTTGTTCTATAAAAGTCGTTTGTCTCCTTTCTTCAAAAGCTGCACCCATCTCCTGACTGCGTCGAAGTACGGTTTATTCTCTTAAACAATGTAGGGTTTAAGCAGTGCTTTTCCGGGGACAAAAATCCCCACACTAGACCAGGGAGATTTTTTTTGCTGAAGTGGAGCCCCACACTCCATTTTACTGCACTGATCAGATTACCAAATTTGTGCTATTCATGTACTGAGTTAGCAGTGACCATTATCAAATTGAGAAACCTTGCAATTCCTCGGTGTGTGCTCTACCGACTGAGCTAAACTGGTTTTTAGACACAATTGTACTGAAGGTTACATTGTGACTTTATTTGTGTAGTTGAGCATGATTTTATACAACACACACGTGCATGGGTAAATAGTAATACAAACTAAATTCTTTAGTCTTGGCTAGGTAACCAGTCTAGGAGAAGAAAAAGTCTGAATTCAACCCAGCTGTAAGAATATCCTACCTGCAGCAGAGCAGTTGGGTAAGTACATACAAGGACATTGTGATATATGGAGACGTGTGGTGTAATGATTAGAGTTGTAGGAAATGAACTTGTCGACCAGAGTTCAATTCCTGGATGAAGCTGTTTGCATTTCACATGACGCTAATACCCTTGGGAAAGGTATGAATCCAATTCTCCCTCCAGCTATGGGTAAATAGTAGAGCAGACTGGGATATTTAACAATGGCTAGGTAACCAGTCTAGGAGAAGGAAAACACTGAATTCAAACCTGTTAAACTCTGCTGAAGAAATTGACCTTGTGTTGCATCCTGCTCGTGCGGAGGGTTTGGGTAAATACATACAAGGACATTGTGACATATTCGATTATTTACCTAACTTGTTTCAGATCTTTTTATTTGTATTTTTATTTAGTTTCATTAGCCTTTCTTATTTAATATAATATTTTATTATATTAAAACTTAATTACTTGCACCCTGTGGAGGGATCATATATTTGCTACTAGTGCTGATATCTTTGGGGAAGGTAGGTATTTACCTAACCTGTTTGCCACTAGTAGGATGCAACAGAAGGTCACAAGTATGAGGCTTCCAGCTTCAAGCTCGAACTCACTATTCAGTAGTAATGGAACTATGTGACTAGCTGGCATTAAACAAAGGGAAAGGTATGAATGCAACTATTTTCTCTCCAGCTATGGTTAAATGGTGAATCTGGATGTTGTATGGAGGACCAGCTAGGGCTGATGACCATTAGGGAGGGCTGACAAGAGTTATGGGTATCCTATATTAATTTTTATTTATATATTTACATATATTTTTTCATTATGTATCTAATTATTACTTTCTATTTTCTTTCTAATAATAGGTTATTGTAAGGTATAGCTACTCCCCCTCCCCTCCCCCTTTTTTTCATTTTTCAAAAAAGAAGGATTGTGATTGAGGGCAACCTCTTTAAGCATGAATTCTTTTCGCTTGCCCAATTTCTTTTTAATGACCTTTTTCTTTTTAATGGACGTTTTCACTGCCTTTTTCTTTTTAATGGCCGTTTTTGCACCCCTTTTCATTTCTTTTTCTCTCAACTGATTTTTCTCTTTTCTTTTTCTCTCAACTTTTGCTGTCAGTACAACCTGATGATGATATATGTAGCATTCCCAGTTGATTTTTTCATTTGGGGTTATTGTTATGTAATCATGTTAGTTATAAAGAGCTTTGTGAATGGAGTTCAGAACTGTTTGAATTATGCAAATATCCCCAGTGGTTCAAAAGTTATGAGAATTTAAAGCCCCGAAATTGGGGGTAAAAAGTGTTCATGATTTTGATAAAAAAATATGTCAACTCATGGACCAATTCAGAACAAGAAATTCAGTAATTTCTTCACCATTTCTTTATTTTTGAAACAATTTTGATAAAACTTTGCATTCTTATGTAAAATTGTATGTTCTTTTTTATTCTGGACTTAAATTCTATGTATCTCCAAGTATAAAAAGTAAGGATATCAAGATTTTTGTGTTTTTTTTTAAAGTTTACCACAAGATTATTCAACATTTTCATTTTTATACTGCATGTATACACATATATAATATTAATTTAAATATATAACATCACTTCGAACTTAAAAATACATATGTGCAATATGATGCATGTGTGCATGGGTAAATAGTAATACAAATAAACCTGAATAGCGTAAGTAAGCTATGAAGTCTTTTAGTTGTAAGATATTTACCTAACCTGTTTGCCACTAGTATGATGCAACACAAGGTCACAAGTCTGAGGCTTTCAGCAAAGCTTGAACTCAGTATTCAGTAGGAGGGTTTGGATAAATACATACGAGGACATTGTGACTTATATTCGATTATTTACCTAAATTGTTTCAGATCTTTTTATCTGCATTCTTATTTAGTTTCATTAGCCTTTCTAATTTAATATAATATTTTTTTATAACATTAAAACTTAAATACTTGCACCCTATGGAGGGTGCATATATTTGCTACTAGTGCTAATATCTTTGGGGAAGGTAGGTATTTACCTAACCTGTTTGCCACTAGTAGGATGCAACACAAGGTCACAAGTCTGAGGCTTCCAGCAAAGCTTGAACTCACTATTCAGTAGTAATGGAACTATGTGACTAGTTGGCATTAAACAACAATGAGACACCCAACCTTTGGAAAAGGTATGAATGCAACTATTTTCTCTCCAGCTATGGTTAAATGGTGAATCTGGATGTTGTATGGAGGACCAGCTAGGGCTGATGACCAATTAGGGAGGGCTGACAAGAGTTATGGGTATCCTATATTAATTTTTATTTATATATTTACATATATTTTTTTCTTTATGTATCTAATTATTACTTTCTATTTTCTTTCTAATAGTATGTTATTGTAAGGTATAGCTACTCCCCCTCCCCTCCCACTTTTTTTCATTTTTTCATTTTTTAACTGGCTTAAAGAAAAGAAGGATTGTGATTGAGGGCAACCTCTTTAAGCATGAATTCTTTTCGCTTGCCCAATTTCTTTTTAATGACCTTTTTCTTTTTAATGGACGTTTTCGCTGCGTTTTCTTTTTAATGGCCGTTTTCGCTGCCTTTTTCTTTTTAATGGCCGTTTTCGCTGCCTTTTTCTTTTTAATGGCCGTTTTCGCAGCCCCTTTCTTTTTAATGGCCATATTCGCTGCCCTTTCTTTTTCTCTCAACTTATTTTTCTCTTTTCTTTTTCTCTCGACTTTTGCTGTCAGTACGACCTGATGATGATATATGTGCAATATAATACATGGGTAAATAGTAATACAAATGAACATGAATAGAATAAGTTATGAAATCTTTTAGTTGTAAGAGATGACAAAAAAGGGACTTATTGAAGGTCACATTGTGACTTTTATTGGTAAAGTTAAACATCATGTAATACAATGATCTATGAATAGAATTAGTGAGATATGCAAGTAAGCTTTCTTTTAGTTCTAAGAGATCATGCATTTAAAAGTCAGCCTAAGTGAATTGGGTACAAATTCAGACAGGGAAAGTTTAATGAAATTTATTTCAAGAATCGGGTCAGATAAGGAAAGAATATTAAAAGGGAAAAATTATTGGAATATTTGATGGAATCGAGATGATCCAAGCAGAGCCATCAAATTAGGATTAAACGAAATTTTGAATGGTTTACTCGTGGGAATATTGTGAGATTATGAGTAAAGATTAGGATGAAGGACATAAGAAGAAAAGAGATAGGATTTAGATGAATAGAAGAATTTGACCTTAATCTCTCTTCTCTCTCTCTATCTCCTCTCTCTATATATATATATATATATATAATATATATATATATATATATGTATGTGTGTGTGTGTGTGTGTGTGTATGTGTATATATATATGTGCCCATGTGATGGCTTCCACAGAAGAATGTCACTAATGATTCATCCTTGCTTCTCTAGCAGTGCCCAGCGTGTCATGTTCGCCTCACGGATGGTTTGTGTGATATGGGGCAGGTGGCCGTAAAGCTGTTTTCTTGTGGGGTGTTGCTTCCACGTCTTGTTTAAAATTGCATGCAGCATTCTTGTGCAGCTCCCATCTAACTTATTCTCCAGGTGCTTCATTCGGGCCCAAGTAGTGCAGCCGTACAGTAGTACTGATACAGCTACAGCTACAGTTTGGAAGAATTTTCGTGTTAACCTGTCAGTGAGACTGGATTTCCATATTACTAACAATCTGTTTTCTACACAAGAGTAGGCCGTACAGCAAAGACATACATAGACCAGCTCTGAGCGGATACTGGATGTTGCACAGAGGACCTCCCAGAAGCAATGAATGATAGGGATGGGTGGTGGGAGATTGACATGACATCTGTGCTGCTAACGCGACATGATGATATATATATATATATATATATATATAATATATATATATACTGGAGGCTGAGTGACAGCAAATCTCCTCAGGTGTCTAGGGCTCTTGTGAGTATTCTAGTCAATCTTAACAGTGCTGTAGTTTGGATGGTCTTGATTCTTCCTCAAATTCTTTTCCAGACCTTTGGGAACCGTTCCAAGGGCACCAATTACAATTCGTACAGCCTTCACCTTTATGTTCCACAGTTTTCTCAGACCTCTGTCAAGGTCCATTATTATTATCATTATCATTATTATTATTATCATTATCATTATTATTATTATTATTATTATTATTATTATTATTATTATTTTGTGGTTGTTGCTTTAAATTCTGTGAAGTCTGATCTAAACTCTGGCTCTGACATACAAATTTATCAGCATGACCAAACTTTATTCTCTTGCACGATTCCCAATGGATTAACTTTCCCACCCAGTCATGTTTACTCTTGCATTCTTTATTAGCATTATTAGCATTATCATCAGTATTATTATTATTATTATTATTATTATTATTATTATTATATTATTATTTCTGCTTATTGCTTTATATCCTGTGAAACCTGATCTAAACTCTAGTTTTAACATACTTTTAGAAAGATGCATCCATCGGGGTGTAATGGTTAGCAAGCTAGTTTCACAGATCCATTACTACTGAATAGTGAGTTCGATCCTTGCTGGATACCCCATACCTGTGACCTTGTGTCATATCCTATTTTTTGCGAACGTTGAGTAAATACGAGGCACTGCAAAGTCGCGTAAAATCCGTATTTTACAAAATAAATTTAGCCTCCCCGATTGAAAAAAAATTACCAAAAATCAGGGAATTATCCAAATTTTTGGGGGGGTCACAAAATATCGGGATTATATAAAGTTGAAAATAATTACAGTATAAATTTTTTTTAGATAAATCTGTCGGGGTGGCCTAAAGTCGGTATCAGCCAATCAACAAGGGATTCTATCTTCTTTTCACTAGTGCTAGACCAAGGAGATTGTAATTGCGTCTGAGGTGGAGCACCACATCTACCATCAGCTCCTCACTTTACCGCACAGATCTCTGTGCTACTCATACGCTGAGTTGGCGAGGCTGGTATCAAACTAGGAACCTTGTGGTTTCTAGCTGAACGATCTACCGACTGAGCTAAACCCCCTCCCCCCAAAAAAAGCTATGGGAGCTATCCTGGTAGAAAATAAGTACCGAAAATCAGAAAATAAAATGTAAAATAAAAAGTAAAAAGGGTTTTTTTTTATAGTATCTTTGAAGCATTGTGCGTATGTGTAATATAAAGATTTTTGAAGGCAATTTACAATGCAATATGTGTTGAAAATTATATTTATTTAACTTTTTCTTTTTTTAATTCTAAATATTTTCGGAAATAAAATTCCATCATCAGAGTGATTGAAAGTACTAGGTGTTTTTTTAATAGTACTTATCCCACGGCAATGTTGTAATCATCTGATGTTTTTAAGAAGTTGAGGATGCGTATATTTGAAAAAAAAATTTTTCTTTTTGGTTACTTCCGTGATGTTAAAAAAAAAATCTTTATAAAAACTAAAAAATAATCAAAGAAATGAAAAGAGGTAAAACATTTGGCAGTGCCTAGTAAATACCTACTGGAGGGAAGACAGCATTTTAATTGACAAAATTTTGCCCTAGTATGGAGACTGTTTTGAGTAAGGCAATTCTTCTGAACCTTTTAGATGTTGATGCTGCCTGGAACATGGCACGTGTCCAAGAATTCCAATGACCACCGGTGTTATTTGGGTCTTCATAACCCACACCCTATTGATCTCTATTATCTGCAGGTCTTTGTCCTTGGATAGCTTCTCTGTAACTTTGATGGAGGTGTTTCATTCAGATATGGTAGTGCTGCATCTTCGAGCACTCAACCTCTTTTCTGTCCTTGATAATCATGTGACGCTTGTTGACTTTAATCTCTCCGTTTTCATTATTATAATGTTCACTCCTGCGAGTTTTTCATGCCAGCATTAGCTGATCGTCTTTTGCTGGAGACTGAGGGACAACAAGTCTCCTCAGGACTCCAGGACTCTGCTGAGTATTCTAGTCGTTTGTAATATTTTGATGATGATGATGATGATGGTGATATGGATGGTGGTGTGGTGGTGGTGATTATTTTGATGAGATGATGATGATGATGATGATGTGATGGTGATGATGATGATGATGATGTGGATGTTGGTGGTGGTGGTGGTGATATTTTTTGATGATGATGATGATGATGTGGATGTTGGTGGTGGTGGTGGTGGTGGTGATTATTTTGATGATGACAATGATGTGGATGGTGATGGTGTTGGTGATGATTATTTTGATGATGAGGATAATGATGATGTGGATGGTGGTGGTGGTGGTGGTAATGATGATTTTTGATGATGATGATGATGTGGATGGTGATGGTGGTGGTGATTATTTTGATGATGATGATGATGATGATGATGATGATGATGGTGATGATCCAGCACTTGGGAACCTCTTGAAAAACCAACTCATTAGTAGTCTTTTTCTAACAGGAAAGAGAGTCATAAATCAATATAAAGTCAATTCTCTTTAACGTTGGAGGGGGGAGGTGAGGGCAGAGGTGGGGGGGTGCTGGTGGTATTGAAAAGGAGTGAGCATAGATGTGTGGGTGGATAGCAGCAAAGAGGTTTTCCCCACCATGGAGAGGGGAGGGGGGGTTCTTGTTCTTCAGCCTTTCTCATCAAACACCAACAGCTTTGTCTAAAAAAGAATTTGTATCAGCTGCTGGATGTTATCCTAGATAAATATTTCACCCTTATAAAAGAAGAAGAAGAATGGAAAAGAAGAAGAAGAAGAAGAAGAAGAAGAAGAAGAAGAAGAAGAAGAATGGAAAAGAAGAAGAAGAAGAAGAAGAAGAATGGAAAGGAAGAAGAAGAAGAAGAAGAAGAAGAAGAACAAGAACAAGAACAAGAAGAAGAAGAAGAACAAGAACAAGAACAAGAAGAACAAGAAGAACAAGAAGAATGGAAAGGAAGAAGAACAAGAAGAACAAGAATGGAAATGAAGAAGAAGAAAATGGAAAAGGAAGAAGAAGAAAAATGGAAAGGAAGAAAAAGAAGTAAAGAAGAAGAAGAAGAAGAATGGAAAGGAAGAAAAAAGAAGAAGAAGAAGAAGAAGAAGAAGAAGAACAAGAACAAGAACAAGAACAAGAACAAGAAAGAACAAGAACAAGAAGAAGAAGAAGAATGGAAAGGAAGAAGAACAAGAAGAACAAGAATGGAAATGAAGAAGAAGAAGAATGGAAAGGAAGAAGAAGAAAATGGAAAGGAAGAAAAAGAAGAAAAGAAGTAAGAAGAAAAGAAGAAGAAGAAGAATAAGAAGAATGGAAAGAAGAAAAAGAAGTAAAAGAAGAAGAATAAGAAGAATGGAAAGGAAGAAAAAGAAGTAAAAGAAGAAGAATAAGAAGAATGAAGAAGAAGGAAGAAGAAGAAGAAGAAGAAGAAGAAGAAGAAGAAGAAGAAGAAGAAGAAGAAGAAGAAGAAGAAGAAGAAGAAGAAGAAGAAGAAGAAGAAGAAGAAGAAGAAGAAAAAAGGAAGAAAAAGAAGTAAAAGAAGAAAAGAATAAGAAGAATGGAAAGGAAGAAGAAGAAGAAGAAGAAGAAGAAGAAGAAGAAGAAGAAGAATGGAAAGAAAGAAGAAGAAGAAGAAGAAGAAGAAGAAGAAGAAGAAGAAGAAGAAGAAGAGAAGAAGAAGAAGAAGAAGAAGAAGAAGAAGAAGAAGAAGAAGAAGAAGAAGAAATCACAAAGAAGATCTAAGCAGCAATTGAGTCTGAAGAGCCCCTGATGAGGCTTTTATATATAACGGCTATTGTAATGGGTTTTTCTAACCCCAGATATTAAATGCATCATTACTTGATAAGACTTTACAACTACAAAAGAAGAAATAGGGCAATAAGAATATAAATAAAAAAACATAAAATAAGATAAATTCTTAGTAGAAATCTGTTTATAAATAAAATACAATGCTGCTATAAATAGATACAAAATGCAGGTATATATAAAAATAATAGCTTAAAAGCCCCCCCTCCCAATTAACCTAGCTGCTGTGGAGAGCTCTTGGTTAGAACTTCAGCCCAACAATGACACTTCATCCATTGATTACATATTAGATTTTATCAAACTTGAACAATATTTTTCAAACAATTAACAGTTTTCACCAAAACAATAATGAATTTTTTTTAGATTTCTTTTTTAAATTAGTGAAACAGATCCTTAATTAGGACTGTGCCTATTCTAGTAGTGACCACCCCAAGTGGATTTTAACAGAACCAGTCTAGGAAAAGGAGAACTCTGAATTCAGAGTTTTCCTTTCCCTAGACTGGTTGCTGTATCAAGGTTAAAGAGCCTAGTCTGCCCTAGTATTTACCCATAGCTGGAGGGAGAGTAGTTGGATTCATACCTTTCCCAAGGGTATTAGCACTATGTGAACCGTAGCTTTATCCAGGATTTGAACTCTGGTCGATGAGTCCATTTTCTATAACTCTAACCATTACAACATGCGCCTCCAAATGATATAATTCATCTATTTGGAACTTATTGCAAAGCTGCAGCCTTGACTCTTTTGATTGCAATTTGGTCCTCCATTGAAAGAGATTTCTTTTTATGAAGCATATTGCTGCTGTATGTGATAGGCAACAATAAACTACAGAAGAACTCAAAATTGATGGGACAATATGACCTTTAGGCACCTCTTTTTGATCTCAATTAAGAAAGGACATGTTTTTCATTTACACCGTCAATATCTGGTTGTTTTAACAGACAATCTTTAGATTTTTTTTAATCATAAAACTAACCCCTAACCCTAACCCCCGCTGATACTTAATTCAAAGATAATTTGATGTATGTAGCTCCTTATATTCCAACAATTATTTGATGTATTTAGGTCCTTACATTCCAACTATTATTTGATGTATATAGATCCTTACATTTCAACTATTATTTGGTGTATGTAGGTCCTTACATTCCAACAATTATTTGATGTATTTAGGTTCGTATATACCAACTATTATTTGATGTATGTAGGTCCTTATATTCCAATTATTATTTGATGTATGTAGGTCCTTATATTCCAACTATTATTTGATGTATTTAGGTCCTTACATTCCAACTATCATTTGATGTATGTAGATCCTTACATTTCAACTATTATTTGGTGTATTTAGGTCCTTACATTCCAACTATTATTTGATGTATTTAGATCCTTACATTCCAACTATTATTTGATGTATGTAGGTCCTTACATTCCAACTATTATTTCTAATGAATATGTGAATTTTGTTGGATTCTGCAAGTTATAAAAATTGTTATTGTACAAAAGAATTTCTTTTAAAAAATCACATTAGAATCATTAAAAACTATTACAGTAATCAAAACATGGGAATCCAAAATTTGAGAACCGTGGGTCTGGATTTGGCCCAGATTTTTTAAAATTTGCTCATGGAGTTGGCCTGATCCATAATGGTATGATATGTTGGGCTACACCCTCTAGGAGTAACATTGAAAAAATGTGACACACTGACATTCACATTTATTTTTAGAAAAGATACATGAAAATAGTTTTTTTATTATGCTTTTTATGATGCTCTTATCTAAAAGGAATCATCAGCATCGAGGCCATCCTACTAAAATACCAGCTACACTCAGCAGGACAAGTCTACAGGATGAGGAATCATTGCCTGCCCAAGATCACATTGTACGGCAAACTCTCTAGTCATCATGACAGAAGGGCATCAAAGAAGTGTTACAAAGACTGCTTGAAAAAATCCCTTGGTGCCTGTCACATCAAACATCACTGTTTTTTCCATCCGAGCTGAGAATCTGGCATTTCACCAATAACCATGTTGTCTCTTCCTCTGAAAACACCCACAGGGCCACCCTCAATGACAAAAGGTATAGAAGGAAGAACCACAACACAATGCCATCAAATTCTGACCAGAGCTTTATTGTTATCCGTACAACATTTTCGGCCGATGAACCCTCCTGCCTTTTCAGGTATATCTTCTCAGACTTGGGAGCCTTTTTGAACTTGGGAACCTTCTTGTCGCAATTGGGAACCATCACAGAAATTTGAAATAATCCAAATAATATTGATTATCAAGTTTCATCTAAAAAATTCAGGGAAATGGACATTGTAATATTTATTACTTAACAAATTTGATCTTCATTTTTTACCCGTTTTACTGGCCTTATGCCAAACTAAGTTTAGCTTAGTAGATTAGAACTAATTTTCTTTCCGTGTTCTAAAGCTACTTGAATCTCAAAATCCTGTTTTTCTAACTACTGAGCTTAAAAGGTAAATTTCAACATGTTTGCTATTCATAGTGATAATTAGGGCCAGGTTAGCTCAGTCCGTAGAGCATTCGGCTAGAAACCACAAGGTTCCTAGTTTGATACCGGACCTCGCCAACTCAGCGTATGAGTAGCACAAGGATCTGTGCGGTAAAGTAAGGAGCTGATGGTAGTTTTTGTACTCCACCTCAAACACAAAAACAATCTCCTTGGTCTAGCACTAGTTAAAAGGGGATAGACTCCCTCGCTGATTGGTTGATACCGACTTTAGGCCACCCCGACGACTTTACTTTACGACTTTTAGAGAAATAGAAAATAACTGACAAAAAAATGTATGTATACTTGAAAAGCTTTGCAGGTGTTCTTCACTAACAGAACTGAAAGCGGAGGTTAGAGGGTTAGTTGACTAAATGTCAAATCAGTAATGTTTTTATTACAAATTTGACTTTAGAATATTTTAATTCATTCGTTTATGAAATATAAGGGCCGGTTTAGCTCAGTCAGTAGAGCATCCGCCGTCCCAAGGATTTCGACACCAGCCCTCGCCAACTCAGCGTATGAGTAACAGAGGGATCTGTGCAGTAAAGTGAGGAGCTGATGGTAGGTGTGGCAGTCCATCTCAGATGCTAAAACAATCTTCTTGATCTAGCACTAGTGAAAGGGGTATAGACTCCCTCGCTGTCTGGCTGGCCACCCCGACAACTTTTTATTTATAAAATGCAGTTCTAATTTTCTCATAAGGGAGATTGTGTGTCTGTCTGTCTGTAACCAAAACTACTTCACCACCAATGTCTCAATTCGGAGGCTGGGTTATTAATGGGTATTTACCTCATACCCCACTTGTATGGGCTGGGCACAAGGCCTCGTTTTAATGTGGGCCCACCCACAAGCCGAAGCTCATGGGTGGGAAAGAACAAAAATTGTGTCGATCCCTTCAGCATTCCCCCTCAAGGGGGGCACCTCAGGTGCTAGGCAATAAACCCAGCCCTGCCCCTTTAAATCGAGGGGGCAGGTGTTGCCTGGGGGGATAGCCCCCTGGGATCGACGCTATTAATTTAACACACAGGTCCAGTGGCCGAAGCACACTGGACCCCCGCCTCAAAGGACAGGGTTTTAATGTGTTTAAAATTCTGTGATGTGTTTTACATATCATTAAGAAATAAATATTCATATAGTGCATAGTTTGAATAATTTGCATACCGGTTTAAATAAAACCATGTTTAATAAATAATTATTTGCTGTTATTGATTTCTGATATTATTGTTTTATTCTCAAATGAATTAAAAGCAATTCTATGTATAATTTTATATTGAAATCAATTAGAATAAAGTAAAAATAAGTGTAATCATTTTGTGTCTGTATCTAATTTCATTAGTTTTTCTATTTCAATATAATATTTGATTATATTAAAACTTAATTACTTGCCACACGTTTTGCAAATAATGATTATAATAATTGTTAAGTTTTTATGTACCATCCTTCAAACAAGAGTGCTTGTCCAGCAGAAATCCTTTGGTAATCCTCTGGTAAAGAATCCTGAGTATCGTAAGTTCCTTTGTCAATGGTCGCATGTATACTGTGAAAGAATCAGTGTTTAAGTAGTTAATCAGTCGAACATTCTGGCTGCTGATTGGCGAAGGAATAGACGTGACCTTGCCTAGTCTATAAATTCAGTGTGGGAATTGGAGCATACCTTATATAACAAACTTCAACAATATGAGGACAATAGTCTGCATAATCCGAATAAAACAAATTATCAAGCCTCATCACAAAAATTCAGACAAATAGTCTCATTTAGGATTTGAACTTGGTTTACTGGGTCCATTTAGTACAATGATAACCATTACACAACGAGTGCCTCCACACTCTACCATTCTAAAGAACAATGAACATTTGCAGGGCTAAATATGAAGAGAGATAACTAAAAGCCCACATCCACCAGAAAAGTATGGGGGAGGGGGTGAGCCGTAAAAAAGAAAAAAAAAGGCTCAAAGATTTTTCCGAAAATTCACCAGCCTCACTTTGAACTGATTCCTTGCAGGATCCACATGCTCCGCACCTCCGCGACCAGATCCTTCCCCCCACCACCCTCCACCCCCCAAAATCCTGATGTGCGAAAAATTCACCTGGTTGAAGTCTGTAGCCAAATCTGGAAAGGTGCCAATGGTGTTGGCTTGCATGTATATTGATCCGCACCATGCTGGTGGCTACACTGCACCAGTGTTGTTTCTGCAATCTCTTCTAAAATCCCCCTACGCCTTCCCTCACCACCCCCTCACAACGCACTCATCACCCCCCCCCCTCCGACTTGGTTATTGACACCACAGTCATTGCTGGCAAACACTAGGCCTAAATGCCTTGCCTAAAGAACGTATCATAGTCAGAAAACGGTATGAAAAAGAAAGAGAGAGAAAGCAAAAAAAAATTTATCTATTCGTTTATTTGTTTTAAATTATTTTCATAAATTCATTCATTTCAATTAAAAAGCTAAACAAAAACAAACAAAAAAATAGAGCGAGAAGAGTAATTTCCCCTTCCTTTTTTTTTTCTTTTCTTTTCTTTTTTTCTTTAGAATGTAGATGAAGCATTTTCAGTTTTTACTGGCAGTACTAACCTACATTACATATTGATTGTAAGATGGTCATAATTAAAAAAAATATATTAAGAAATAAAGTAAAAGTCGTTGGGGTGGCCTAAAGTTGGCATGGTACTCCACCCCTGCTAAAACAATCCCCCTGGTCTAGTGCTAGCAGAAAGAGGATAGACTTCCTTTCTGTTCAGCTGATATTGACAATAGGCAACAACTGACTTTACTTTTAGATCTAATTGAAAATGAGGGTAGGTGTAGAGCTTCACCTTAAATGTAAAACAATCTCCCTGGTTTATCATTAGTGAAAAGAGAATAGACTTCCTCACTGTCCAGCTGATACCGATAATAGGCTACAGCTGACTTTACTTTTAGATCTAATAGAAAATGAGAGTATATGTAGAGCTCCATCTCAAATGTAAAACAATCAGCTGGACAGCAAGGGAGTCTATCCCCTTTTCAAAAGTGCTAGACCCAGGAGATCGTTTTCTGGCATCTAGTTTTATGTAGGTACAGTATAACCAAGATAAGACAAACAGTCCATGAGAAGGTAACTCTGAATTGAAACTTTTAAAAATCCGCAAAAATATTGATCTGTGTCACATCCATCAAGCAAAGTGGTTGATAAAATTATAATAAACTAATATCTCCCTGTTTTATCATTAGTGAAAAGGGGATAGACTTCCTCACTGTCTGAATGATATAACAATAGGCTACAGCTGACTACTTTTACATCTAATACAAAATGAATTAAAATAACTGAATTGCAATCATCATCATCATGTCACGCAGTCAGCATGGATATCCATAACAATCTCTTGCCAACCCTCCCTATCATTCATTGACCCAGGAAGGTCCTCCACGCAGCATCCATCATCCTCACAGAGTTGGTTAATGTAGGTCCTTGGTGGGCGGCCCAAACTAGCATGCCCATGTGAGATGGTTTGTGAGATGGGAGGCAGGTGGCCATACAGCTGCTTCCTTGTGGGGTGTTGTTTCCATGATTTGTTCAAGACAGCACGCAACATTCTCGTGCAGCTTCCATCTAGCTTATTCTCAAGGCGCCTTGTTAGGGTCCAAGTGGTGCAGCCGTGCAGCCGTACAGCAGCACTGATACAACCACAGCCTGGAAGAATTGTTGCTTTAACTTGTCAGTGAGATCAGATTTCCATATGACTGATAATTTGTTTGTGGCCAACCATGCCTTTCCTATTTGTGTATTAACATCGCTTTCTGTGGATGAGATATTACTACCTAGGTATATGAATTGTTCTACTGGCTGTAGAGGCTTACTGTTGAGTGTAGAGATGCCTCCTTTCTTTTTGAAACATATGATCTCAGTTTTATCTGAGTTCACATAGAGGTCGATATTCTTTGCTGCCTTCTCCAGACTATGCAGTTGTACCTCGGCCTGTGCTGGTGTATCTGCAAGAAGTGCAAGGTCGTCAGCGTAGTCTGCATCTGTGATAGTCAGTGCAGGATATTGCCTGCTTCTTGCCCTTAGTGTGAATTCAAACACGATATACATTTTACTTCTTAACTTTTTGCATACAAAATTACCCCATATTTTCATGGTATTTTTAGCCAATTGCAAAAGGATGAAGCACAAGTCTCAGGTTGGTTCATAGACAAAAATAAAAGATGGCAGGAGTGTTCCCAGAGTGATTTTTCAGTGTAAACAAGTGATACATCCAAGAGATGCTGCCAGTAGGATTAGACTGGTGGGAAGCCACTGGAATTGGTTTAAAGTAGGCAAAGAGTTAATAAAATTTTCTTTTTTATTCATCTGCACCGATTTGACTGACATACAAATTAGGTTTTTCATTCTTTTTTAATATTTTTAATATTTGAAAAAAATATTTTTAAATATTTTTAAATATTTTGTTATAACTTTTATATTGTTTGATATTTTTTATATTTAATATCATATATTATATTTATATTTTTTTATATTTAAAAAAATAATTTTTTGTATTTTTTTAATTTTAAAATATTTTTAATATTTTTTTCTTTATGTTTTTTAATTATTTTTTAATATAATATTTATATTTTTCTATATTTTTTATATTTTATATCATATATTTTTGTATATTTTTCTGTATTTTTGTATATTTTTGTATATTCTTAATATTCAAAAATAATTTTTTTATATTCTTATATTTTGTTACATATTTTTTATATTTTCTATATATTATATATATATATATATATATATATATATATATATATATATATAATGGATTTCTTTCTCTAAAGTCCTATATTGTTTCTTCAACTTTCCTTACTTGCAAACTATTCAAAATAAGATTTTAAAAAGCACTTAAGTGTCAATGAGTATAATGTCTAAAAGAAAACAAGTAAAAAAAGAAAAAAAGGGACAATTATTTGAAAAATTTAGCCATGATTAAGCTGTCTGACCCAAAGTATATTCTACTTAAGAACATATCTAGGACATTTTGACTAATTACTGCTAACAATCATTTGACTTAACTAAGAAATTATCCCCCCCCCCTATGAATACTGGGACATGGTTTGAAAAAAAAAGCAGAAAGAAAAAAATTGTAGAAATACGAAATATAATAAAAATTTTTCATGTTAAAATAAAAAATATCAAAGAAAATTGTATTGAAATAACTATTAATTTTAACTTGAAATTTTTTTTCTAAGTCAAATGATCAGTACACTAGATATTTACATCAGCTAAACATGTGCTTAAACTTATAGATTTTAAAAATGTTCATGTTAAAATAAAGAATTGAAAAAAAAATTCAAAAAAATTTTCATATTAAAAAATTTCATGTTAAAACAAAAAAAATTTCATGGTAAAATAAAAAAAAAAAAGTTTCATGTTGAAAATAAAAAATTCAATCTTAAAATAAAAAATAACAAAAAAATTTTCAAAAAATTTCCATATTACAATTAAAAAATAACCAAAAAAATGTTAATGTAAAAAATTAAAAAAATTAAAATAAATAGTTACCATAAAAATTTTCATGTTAAAATAAATAAATTAAAAAGTTTCATGTTAAAATAAATGTTAAAATAAATAATATAAAAAAGTTTCATGTTAAAAGTAAGAAAATAATCTTAAAATGAATAGAAAAATTTTCATCTTAAAATAAATAAAAATTTCCTTCTTAAAATAAAAAAAACAACCAAAAAATGTTAATGCCAAAAAAAAATGAATAGTTACCATAAGAAAATTCTTGGTTAAAAAAGGAATAATTCTGAAGCACAAAAAAAAATAATAAGACTATAAGTAATTCATCTTATCTATGAAAGGTCAAGTGGTCAATTACCCAAAATTCCTGTTTTCCCAGACTTTCTCTGGTATAAATGTGCTAACAGCTATATAAGCACATATCTATTTTTCCCCTTCGTTCTTACTTCTTGGTAAGTTTAAGTAACTAATTTCAAAAAAGAAATGTTATAATGACAAAGTTATTTCTAATGCGTTCCAAGGGAAATCTTCAGTTCATAACATATTTACATCACACTACAGATGCCTAAGTAAGTAAAGTATGCAAAAGTACAAGTGTTGATCAATAAATAAGTTTTAGATCAGATAGAATAATGACATAAAAAGGAAGTACAAGGGTTGATTGATAAATAGGGTCTCCAATCCTATAAAATAAGGTTTAGACCAGATAGAATAATGAAACTGGTATCAAAATGAAGTCTAAGGGTTGATTGATAAATAAGGTCTCCAATCCTATAAAAACAAGTTTTGAACCAGATAGAATAATGAAACTGGTATAAAATGAAGTCTAAGGGTTGATTGATAAATAAGGTCTCCAATCCTATAAAACAAGTTTTGAACCAGATAGAATAATGAAACTGGTATCAAAATGAAGGACAAGGGTTGATTGATAAATAAGGTCTCCAATCCTATAAAACAAGTTTTTAGACCAGATGAAGTAAATTTTGTTCTTTCGAAAACTTCCTCAAAACAGGGTTTCTAGTCCAACAAGTCAAAAGTACAGGGTGGTCCGAAAGTCTTGTCACCCCTTACATATTTTTTTAATTGAAAATAATTGCATAATACAACACTAAATTCTAGAAAATAATTCAATTCTAAAAGAATCCTTTCATATTTTAAATTTTGAATTTCTTTGGAGTTTGTTTCAGTTTCCATTGCAAACATGGTGGCGCCAAGTAATATCAAAGTATCTCCAAGAATAGAATATGTCCCCCGACTTCTGCCTGCATCTGACAGTCATTGTCTTGTCACATTATTTGCCATTATTCTGGTCCTCCAATATTTGCAAGAAAATAGATAAATCCAACCTATCCAAGAAATAAATCTCACTTTGACAAGTGACACGTACAAGATGTGTCATCAAGTGGCTTCTCTATACAAAACATTTCCTTTGAATTTACTTGTCTATCAACACTGATTCCAGAAGGGACCAATTTTGGTTAATCCAGGCCCTAAATCTGGATATGAATTGGAACAGATGCTGAGAATAAAAATTAGACCACAGGGACCTAATTTAGACCACCCTGTCAGCTGAGGCTATAGAATATGCTGACCGCATCCACTCAGAGGGGTAAGTATGTTACATAATGAATAGGTATAGCTGATCATTTTTGTAATGTTGTGTAAGATTTAAATTTAACAGTTTAGCATTAACCTATGGAAAAATACAACATAGGTCATAATTAATGAAAATTAGAGAAAATTGAGAACAAAAATTTGGTCACATGGACCAAATTTAAACCACTGTGTTAGCTGAAGCTGTAGAATATGCCAACTGCACTTCTACAGAGAAGTAAGAATGTTACATTTTGAATAGGCATAGCCTATCATTTTTGTAATGTTGTGTAAGATTTAAATTTAATAGTTTAATCCATAGGAAAATACAGTATAAGTCATACAGTATAATTAGCAAAAATTAGAACACAAGGACTAATTGAGAACAAAAATGAGACCACAGGGACTGAATTTACACCAGCTGGGGCTGTAGAATATGCCAACTGCACCTCTGCAGAGACATAAGACTGTTACATAATGAATTGGCATAACCGATCATTTTTGTACAAGTGTAAGATTTAAATTTAATGGTTAATTATTAACCCATGAAAAAATATAGTATAAGTCCTAGAGTATGATTGACAGGTTTTGACTCCAATATATATATATATAGAATGAATGCAGGATGATATATATATATTTGATTGTATATATATTATATATATTATATATATATATATATATATATATATATAATGGAGAATGAATGGAGGAGGATATATATAATATTTGATTGTATACACACATATATATATATTATATATATATATACATATATATACAGAATGAATGGAGGATGATATATATAATATTTGATTGTATATATATGCATATATATATATATATATATATATATATATATATATAATGAATGGAGGGTGATATATATAATATATGATTGTGTATGTATATATATATATATATATATATATATATATATATGAGGATAGGAGGATAGGAGTAAATCCAATAAAATGTACTAAAGATTTTGTTCCTTTGTCCATATTTCTCCCTCTAATCTTTACTACATATATATATATATATATATATTATATATATATATATATATATATATATATACAGACCAATAAATGCTCAGGTTCCAAAATAAGGACCATGTCAACAGTAATCAAACCCCATTCAAAATCAGGTAATATCCTTCGGGGTGTTGTGATGTTATTTTCTGTATGAACAGGTTAAAAAAAGAAATGATTTGAACAGGTAAAAATAAAATGATGGAAATGTGTATAAAAATAATATAACCAGGTATAATAAAAAAATACCTGCAGCTTACACATGTTGTTTTCTCTTTCATAATTCATAGAGTTTGGTATTCTTCCACCCTTTTCGATTCCTTTGTCTTGGATTTTTTGGTAGCTAGAAGCAAAAAGAAAATGATATGTATAAGATAATTTCTAAAATGCATAAAAAATAAATAAATGAATAAAAGTTTCTTTACATATGTTAGTGGAAGCAACTTGTGGAAGGGCTGAGAAAAGGTTTAGAGGGTGGTTCCATATATATGTATATATATATATATATTATAAAATGGATACGAAGAGTAACGTTCTATCTAATACAATGAATACACACGTGTGATCGACTGCTATTAATCGGTACCTCGATTAATTCAGTGGATTTAACCCTGAAGATCCTTATGGTTAAACTCGAGTAGGTTTCTATTGTATCCATTTTATAATATATTTGCTCTATTTTGTATTGAGCACTTTGTATTTGTTATATCGCTGACTTAACCCCTGAATTTTGCACCTCCCAACCATCGTGCCCATATGCACTGGTAAGCCACTTCTTATCTTTATAAATATATATATATATATATATATATATATATATATATATATATATAGGGTATTTGGATAAATTTGACATATTTATATTTGGTTATTTTTCTCCGTAGGTTGGAGGTATTGACGCACACTATGCATCCTTTAAAAGCTTGGACCCTTCTTCATTCATAAACATGATGACAGATAGAATGGATGACTGGAACCCACCTGAATCATGGAAGAGAATAACTTATATCATAATGATCTGCGCCGACCATCAAAATAAGGAGATTATGGTGGCTGTCCAATGCTCCCTGAACACTGTAAAAACAATCAGGCATGAACTGGAGAATTGCAATGGAGACTACAAGGCTGTGGCTAGAAGAAAGCAACATAACAGATGATCTGATTGCGTTCGTACTGCAGAATTCCTAAAAAATCAGCAGAAAAAAGTTCAGATTAGCTAAATACTGCGTAGAGTCCTGGAGATAAACTTCAGTGAAAGATGACCATTTAAGCTGGTGTGAAAAACCCGCAAGGAGAGAAATAATAATAAGAACAAACCTTAAAAATATAATGATAGATTGTTATGTGTCAACATAAATGAAAGTTTAAAGTTATCTTCAAGCTACGCACTCCCAAAATTTTCAGTTGTTTTTTTTTTATGGAATTAGCAGCAAGAGTCAGCCTCATTTGATCAGCTCTTTTTTTCTTTTTTTTTTTTGAAAATAAACTTGTTCTTTTTCATTTGAATTCTTAGATGATATTGTCTGAATTTCTAAAAGTTTAAGATCTAATGCAGAATGTACATTTTTTTATAATTTTCTGACAAGATTTGGTATTTTCTGGTTCTACTTTACCATGTTTTTGTTTATTTAAAAATTCATTTTATTTAAAGGTTTCTTGAAAAAAGAGATTGGAGAAAAATCTCCAATCTCTTTTTTCAAGAAAAGAATAGTATGAAAATAAAAACCTTTCTTTTACAATAATTTATTTTGGACATTTTTCAATAAACATTTTTCAATAACATTTTTTTAAACAATGATTTAACTTTTGTAAAAATATAATAATGTTCCCTGCTGCTAATTTGAAGGGAGTATTCGTTAAAAAAAATACTGAAAACTCGGCTTGCAAGCTGATTTAGAATTTAGCATAAAATTTGGCAAACCTAAAAAGTGTCTGTTTATAAATACCCTTTTTTTTCTTTTTTTTTTTTAAATTAAAGTGCAAATCTGTTAAGAAATGAATGGAATTGGGAAAAATGATGTGTTTGTGGAGAAAATATTGTGAAAGCAATATGAAACAAGGCAAATAATCAAATAATAATAATAATAAGTGTTTAACAAGTACAAAGTAGCTCTTCATTTTTTTTGTTCTTGAAGGGCAAATAAAAAAGAAGAAAATGCATAGAATTTATTGAGGACAATATATATATATATATATATACATATATATATATATATATATATATAGCTTAGTCGGTAAGGCACTAGATTACAAATCGGAAGGTTCTTGGTTGATACCGGCCCTCGCCAACTCAGCATATGAGTAGCACAGGGATCTATGTGGTAAAGTGAGGAGCTGATGGTAGGTGTGTCCCTGCACCTCAGATGCTAAAAAAACAATCTCGTTGGTCTAGCACAACTGAAAAGGAGATAGACTCCCTCGCTGGCTGGCTGATACTGACTTTAGGCAAGCTGGCAGTGCTTTAGGCCACCACAACGACTTTACTTTATATATAAAAAAAGTCGTCAGGGTGGCCTAAAGTCAGTATCAGCCAATCAGCGAGGGAGTCTATCCCCTTTTCACTAGCGCTAGACCAAGGAGATTGTTTTTGCATCTGAGGTGGAGCACCACACCTACCATCAGCTCTTTACTTTACCGCACGGATTCCTGTGCTACACATACACTGATTTGGCGATAAGTAGATACATATTATTATTTGTATATACTTAATCGCACGTAAATTAATCTGCTACCAGATACTATGTTCTTTAAACTTTCTTGTAGAAATCTTTCACTATCTGAAGATGGCTCTGTTTAAACAATATATATATATACATTGTTACGTCGTCTAACCCTCCATTTAACAAATAATAGCTCTATTTCACAACACCTAAAATTACATTCATGCCCCTACTCTAATTACCGAAATATTCTAACAGGAAATACACACATTCTGCACAAAGAAAAAAATAAATAAAAACTCCCAATACTAGAAGCTTTATACATAAAACAATACAAACCATCCTTAAACAAAATTAATTTCCAATGCAGTACACACATTTTAAAATGCCTATAATACCTTTCTCATCAATTCTTCTCCATCCAGCCTCCACATTAAGATAATTTTTAAAAAACTGGAACACATCATCCCTGATGATGGCACTTCGAAGTGCTGAAAGTACTCGGGACCTGAACTTTGGTGGAATTATCCACGAATTCCACCCAAACATTAAAAAGTTGGCCAGAAACCTCGAAAAGATCAAAAATAAAATTGTTAAACAGGAGATGTGTTTTTTGTTAATTCTACATATATATATATATATGTGTGTTTATTCATGGCTTTACTTTATTTGAGTGTTTATTTTGGTGGTGTTCAAAATTTATTTTAATCTTAAATCTTAAAAAACGTGAAATTTAACAAAAGCTAAAGAAAAAACAAAAAAGTTCCTAAAAAGTTTCAAAGTTTTTAACCAATCATGTCTGTATATACATATACATAAAGATAAATCTAATGAGTCAGATAAACCTACTAATAGTTTCGCTTAGTGCTCTTCAGGGCTAAGAGTCAGATCTTAGCCCTGAAGAGCACTTAGCGAAACTTTTAGTAGGTTTATCTGACTCATTAGATTTATCTTTATTATTTGCTCTACTTAGATATTGAGCACTTTTTACTTATTAGCTTTAGTCTCCTGGCGGTTTTGTATGAATATATATATCTTATATATATATATACGTATAAATTGTTTTTTCTTTTGGCCAAATATTGTACCAATGGATTATTTTTGGTTGGTACAATTATCTTGGTCTTTTCTTTTTTCCAAAATTTTTTTCTCTCTGGGTGATGTTTGGTAGTATATTTGTACAATCAAACTATTTGCTGTTTTTTTTTCTCACCGCAAGGATTTACCAACAAGATTGGTATATTACATACATATATATATATATATGTGTTGTGTGTGTGTGGTTTGTGTATATATATATAGACACACACATATTTATATATATATATAAATACATATACATATAAATATATATACATAAAAACATGTATATGTCGGTGTGGCCTAAAGTCGGTATCAGCCAGACAATGAGGGAATCTATCCCTTTTTCCCTAGCACTAGACCAACATTCTACCAGCTGAGCTAAACCAGCCCTATATAAATATATATAAATCACACACACACACACACACACACATATATATATATATATATATATAAAATTACAATTAATTCTCTTACTGTTAAATAAGTCAGCAGTAAAACCAATTAAACTATGACAGTGCTCAAGACAGAACGTGCAGAGTAAAATATAGTAAGAAATAAAACAATCCATGTCTGAGGTATCACATTGCTGATTGTCAGGTGAGCTACTTTTTTTCTGTACCAAAAGTGCAGGTAATTATTGATTCATTCTTATATGTATGTATATACATACATATATATATACATACGTATATGTGATATATATGTGCCTATATATATATATATATATATATATATATATATATATATATATATATATATATATATATATATATGTATGTATGTATGTATACATATATGTGTGTGCATATTAGCTCGCAGGTTATGTTGTTACTGTATGTAAATACATACCTATTTCTAAACATGTGAATGTGAGTATAGTTATATATGTAAATAAATGTTTCTACATGCATGTGTTTAGGAGTGTACATATACCAACCACTAAAATGATTGCAGCTATAACCTGATACTCCAATAATTATATGTGTATCTATCTTTATATATGTATATATATATATGTATATATATATATATTATATATATATATATATATATATATATATATATATATATATATATATATATAGCAGAGGTTGAGTGAATAATTATCAGTACCTTTGTTATATTTTGCTTCACGTTGATTTTATTGAATTACCTACTAAAAGTGCAGGTTATTATTGATTCATCCATATTTATCTATATCTATATCTATATATATATATATATATATATATATATATATATATATATATATATTAATACTGATACTTTACTTAGCTATATTCTATATATATATATATAGAGAGAGATTTAGATATAGATATATTGATATATATCTTTATCATTGTAATGGAGATTTGGTATCTGTCTATCTGTAACAAAAACTACATCCCTGCTTACAGAATACCCTCGGGAATTGTGTAAGCTTATCAATGCGTATTTAATTTATATCATAGTCAAAATCATTAATACATAGAATAAGTCTTATTTATTAACGATGCCTCTGTGAGAATCTGAGTTAGATTTGCCTCAAAACAGCCCATGTTATTAGTACGCTTGGACTTCTGCAATGTGTCTTATATATCACTAGTAAATAAAGGTTTACCTATGGTGTGGTTAATTTGCATACTGGTTTTATCAAAACTGAGTTTTATGATTAATTACTTGCTGTAATTGATCTCTAATGTTTTTCTCCAACGTATTAAAATCAATCCTATGAATGATTTCATATAGAAACCAATTAGAATATAATTAGAATAAAAGTAATCTTTCTATATGCAGGGCCGGTATAGCTCAGTCGGTAGAACGTTCAGCTAGGAATCACAAGGTTCTTGGTTTGATACCAGCCCTCGCCAACTCAGCGTATGAGTAGCACAGGGATCTGTGCGGTAAAGTGAGGAGCTGATGTAGGTGTGGTGCTCCACCTCAGATGCTAAAATAATCTCCTTGGTCTAGCGCTATTGAAAAGGGGATAGACTCCCTTGCTGTCTGGCTGATACCGACATTAGGCCGCCCCGACGACTTTACTTTTTTTTTTACTTTTATATGCATTCTTATTTTATTTCTCTTTTTAATCTTATATTACTTCATTACATTAAAATTTAAATACGTATGTCTGGAGGACACATATTCTTGCTAGTATTTATTAATATTGATAATTTAGTTAATTTTTTAAGTAAAAAGTGTTCAATATCATTGATAGAGTATGTCTATCTAAGTTAGTGTATGATATTAAACAGAAAATTGGTTTGAAAATCACATAGGCAAGTAACTGCTTAGTAACTGTCTTATGCTGCTAAGTTCCTCTGACCAAATGTTGCATAATTGTTTGTAAAATGCATACAACACCTTACAGGATTTGAACCTGTGTCACCGAGTCCATTTCGAACAATAACCATTAGACCACCTTCTTTCACTAAAATTTATAACTAAAGATCGAATTTTGTCAGCTTTTAGGGTTTTTTTCGACTGGTTTCTGCAAGCTCTAAGCGTTATTGATTGTCCTGACCCTTTTTATTTTTTTATCATATCTATGTGCTAGAAGGCCATGGTTGCAGGTCTTAGTGCCCTGGGTATGATGTTAAACTGCATTTAGTGGTGAAGTTCCAATTCTGGAGCTCTGGGGTATGTGGAGTACCCCTTTATCACCATTACTTCAAGATCCACCCTGATTCAGAGTGGTAGTACCTTTTAGGGTCCCAGCTATCAGTTAAATAGTTTTAAATATTAGTGGGTAATTCCATGTCAAATCATCCGGGCCATGTCACCTCCCTCTTTAATTTTCTCTAATTTTGTATAGGTGGACTATGTTAGATAATCCCTAAAATTTGAGTTTCCAATTCCAAGAATTGGCAGAGTTATGTTGATTTGAGGGGGGGTCACGAAAAATGGCAACCATTTGTAATCTATTTTTGTCTGTAAAATGAGTTCTAGAGCTTCCCTACTCCTAAAAATTGGTTTATAAAAGTATTTTGCCCAAGGAATCCAAAAATCCTATCAAAAACGTCTTAAAGTTAACAAGTTTTAAATTATCAATGATTTCTGATTTGCAAAATTTTAACAAATAATTTAGCTTTGGTTCTGGGCAAACACCAAACTATCTTTTTGGGACAAATAATGGTCAGTATATGTGAAATAATAATAGAAAAAAAAATTGTCTTAGATTCTGTGCCACATTGGGATATTGATCTTGCTAGGAAAAAATTAAAAATCATCAATAACTTAAAATTTCAGACTTGTAAAAGGCTCTCATAATAATGATAACAATAATAATAATAATAATAATGTTGGTACATTTTTGTTATTGCCACTAAAAAGATATATTTAAAGAATCTTTCTATTTGAAGGTCTTATGAACTTGTTAATATAGAAAAAATGTACTAAAAAATATTTGTGTAAAAGTCGAATCAAAAAGTTTAAAATTCATTTTTCTTTCTTAACCATGTCATGTCAGCCTCTCGAGAAAATAAAACATTTTTTTTTCTATCTTCTAAAAACTTATCAATGTTAATATAAGTATTTTATATAAGTATTCTTTGAGTATAGATTTCAAACTCCATCTATACTAAGTATGCTTTTAAATCCAAAGATATAGATATAATCCTGGTAAGCCATCTTTAAATGTAGGAGTAGTCGTTTATTTAGTAGAACGGTTTTTGATTTGTTTTATTTTCTTAAGATATTTGCAGAATTCCAAGGACTCTTATTTCAAGTTACACAAAAAATAATCTTAAATACTTACGAATATGAAACAATGTGGGCGTCTGTGTATATGTATTTTGCCTTTTGTATATATATATATATATATATATATATATATATATATATGAGGATAGGAGGGTTGGAGTAAATCTGACAGAATGTAGTAAAGAATGAAAGGAAAAAGTGGACAAAAAGAGAGCAAAACTCAAACAAGTAGATGTAGGAGATATATTTTGTTCTGCATTGAGCAGAACTTCATTAGTCAATTTTATTCTATTATTTATTATTTTATTCAATAAAATTGACTGATGAAGTCCTGCTCAATGCAGAACGAAATATATCTCCTACATCTACTTGTTTGAGTTTTGCTCTCGTTTTGTCCACTTTTTCCTTCATTCTTTACACACACACACACACACACACACACATACACACACACACACACACACACACACATATATATATATATATATATGAAGATAAGTCTGAGGTAATGTAAATAATGAAATATGAGAAGGCAAGATATTCAGAGGATGATTTTATTATAGTTGAAGTATTTGCCAACGTTAAATGTTTTGGTTTTTAATATAAACAAGCACGATTCTTAACTCAGTCAATATAGAAGTCCTCCAATTTGTTTTTCCCATTTGGGGTCAGTATAAATAGCTTGTTTCCATTCCCAACCCTTGAATAAAGCCAATTCCATCAGATGAAGCCCAGTTACTTTCAATGATTGTCCTCGGGACTTACCCTTTAAAAGTTTAATGATAATTCTTTGGACCATATGACCTTTAGGCACCCCTTTTGATCTCGATTAAGAAAGGACATGTTTTTCATTTACACTGTCAATATCCGGATGTTTTAACAGACGATTTGTATATTTTTTTCAAATTATAAAACTAACACCTAACCCTAATCCCTAACCCTAACCTTAACCCCTAACCCTAACCCCTAACAAACAACTGGATATTGACAATGTAAATGAAAAACATGTCCTTTCTTAATCGAGATCGAAAAGGGGTGCCTAAAGGTCATATGGTCCATTCTACCACCACTTAGTTCAAAGACAATTTCATATACATAATTCCTTACTTTCCATACAAACAATTATTTCTATTTTTTCTCGCTGGAGATTTCGATTACTCCCAAATTTATTTCCAATTTATAAAAATTGTTATCGTACAAAAAAACATTCTCCCTAAAAATCACATACAAATTTGCGAAAACAATCACAGTAATTAATTTTGGGAATCAAAAATTTCAGGATCCAGATTGGGGAGAGAATGCTTTTAATTTGCTTACAGGGTCAGCCTGATAAGATTCTTGTGGCCATTTTTAGGCTGCGGGTGAGAACACTTTACAGTGGAGATCCTTTGTTGCATTAACTTTGATCCATGTTGGTAGAATCCTGTAATGCTTTTCCTTTGATCCGTCTATCTTGAATCCCATGATCCTTGTGCTCCTTGGTGTTAAGCATGAGGAAGTGAACGCCTTTCCACCAAGGCCTTTAAATAGTTAACCAACCACATATTCGAGTGTGTTGATTGGCCAATTCAGTCCATGCAGGCTCAAAGAGTCTATAAATTTAAGTTAGGACCTTCAGCACACCTTATATACCAAAAAAGTGGGGGCACGTGGACTAATGGTTTGAGTCGCAGGAAATGGACTCGTCAACCCGAGTTCAATTCCTGGAAGAAGCTGTTGGCATTTCACATGGCGCTAATACCCTTAGGAAAGGTATGAATCCAATTCTCCCTCCAGCTATGGGTAAATAGCAGGGCAGACTAGACTCTTTAACCATGGCTAGGTAACCAGTCTAGGAGAAGGAAAACTCTGAATTCAAACCTGTGACCTTGTCACATCCTGCTTGTGCGGAGGGTTGGATTCCGCCCTGTCAAGAATGCACTGACTGCACCTCTGTAAGACTCCCTCAAAACCTTAAGGATAAAGTGGCTTCAATCGGCTCACGTCGCCCTTATATGAAATTATGGCAAGACCCATCACCATTGCTCCCTGGTCCACTCTGACCCTACCGGTCCCATCTATGGGTTAAATAGAAAAATGGTATTATCCATTAAGAATTGATTTATTTCAAAACTTTATCGGCATTAAATGACCCACTGATGATATGCCGTCAAACCAAACCAAAAATATTGTTAAAAATTCCAAAATGGTATGATATGTTGAGCTACGGCTTCTAGGTTTAAAGTTGAAAAATGTGACACACTGACACACTGATACACTGTTGTTTGCATTTATTATTAAAGATTTCCTGACTATAGGAATTTAGAAGCATACAAATGTAATCTGAAGTCAAACGCTGATAAACCCAAATCAAACAGGAAGTTGCCATGATCAAACAGGAAGTTGTCTCTATCAAACATTCCTTCTACAACCCAAGATACTTATAAGGTATTTAGCAGATTTTCTTAACAAAGTATCTCTCAGTAGTTTCCCTGACAAATTTGAGAGTCATATGTATCTCTCAAAACACATCTTTACTTATCTATACATATATAAAGGGCATTTGGTGTGTATGTATGTCGGGTGAAACTACGAAAATAAAACAATTATTGACAATGTATATATATATATATATATATATATATATATATATATATATATGTATATATATATATATATATATATATCAAATATCAAAGGTTCTTCCTTTTTGTGCAAAAATTATGAAGATTTGATTTTTATTCGAAAATATTTAAAAATCAAAATATACATAGGAGTAGCATTGAAATTCTACTTAAAATGTCCATCATTTGTAAATCTCAAAGTAAACAAATCAATACACCAAGGTTTCCCCCCTCTACCCAGGCAATGCTGGGTAGCCACTTCTAGTAGTAAAGAAAGAAATTTAAAAAACACACAAACATAATCTGAGGTCAAATGCTGATAAAGCCAAATCAAACAGGAAGTTGTCATGAACAAACAGGAAGTAAAGTTGTCAGGGCGGCCTAATGTTGGTATCAGCCAATCAGCGAGGAAGTCTATTCCCTTTTCACTTGCGCTAGACCAAGGAGATTATGTCAGCGTCTGAGGTGGAGCGGCACACCTGCAGTCAGTTCCTTACTTTTCTGCACAGATCCCTGTGCTACTCATACGCTGAGTTGGCAAGGACCGGTATCGAACTAGGAACCTTGTGGTTTCTAGCCGAACACTCTACCAACTGAAGTAGTTACTATCCAATATTCCTTTCACAAACCAAGATACTTATAATTACTAATAATAATTTCTTGAAAGTCATTTTTTTATCATTGGCTGATAAAATAACAAGATATGATTAATTTTCTGAGCTGACATTACACCTCAAGGCAATTTTATTAATAGCTGTCATGATCATAATCATCATTAAGGGGTACTGATAGCACAGATTCCCTTCACTCTCTCTCACTATCTGTCCCTATTGGGGCTTTATTATAAGACTGTGTAGGGATTAATAAAAAAACAAAATTAAATTAAATAAATAAATAAAAGACACAAAAATAACAATCTCCCAGAGGGTTTCAGAATGGAAGATCCCTCTGAGTATGTGCAACCCCCCCCCCCCCAAAAAAAAAGGTTTCTAAGCCTCTTTAACTCTGAGACTTTGGAGAGGTAACACCTATCGACTTGCTCGGGAAAAATTTCCCCTCAAAGAAATAGTGTGAACCCGATAATAAAGGTCTTACTATAAAGTTATCCCTGTCTCTGTTCCTTCTCTTCTATTCATTAAATTCCATTCCAGCTTACCAGTCCATAAGAAGAAGAAGAAAGAACCAGCTTTTATTGGGGACAAGAAACTCGTAGAAACGAACCTAACTTGTTCCCATAACTGATAGCACAGATTCCCTTCACTCTCTCTCACTATCTGTCCCTATTGGGGCTTTATTATAATCTTTCATCCTTCTTGAAATAGATAACACCAAATGACAAGAGTAAGACATCCGAAATGCCGACCATCATCACATAAAAGAAGACAAAATCAACCACGACTTAAATGAGATTCATCTCACTATAATGGAGGAATTATTATTGGTTGGTTTAAAAGATAAAAAATATTTTAAACCTATTTAAACCTGAAAACTTATGAAATAGCAGAGGTGGTCACCACTAGAATAGGCTCAGTCCTAATTAGTGATCATCCTCCACACATTAATCATTTGTTGTGTTTTTTGTGAAAAAGGTAATGTGTGAAAATAAACATATTTCTTTCTTTCTGTCTTTCTTTCTTCTTTCTTTCTTTCTTTCTAAAAATCTATCAAAGGTCATATACAATCCTTTTCCGAGCTTTGTTCACTCTATCTTGGCTGGTTGGTTGGTTGGTTGGATCTTACGGTATTACAACCCTTGTTGGGCTATTTTATGCCGAAGACATTTTGTTTTATTCATTCTTGATGGGTCTCGAATTTTTTTTCTAAACTCAAATTTAAAAAAAAACACAAAATAACACTCACATCCAGAGGATTGATCTAGGTACCAAGTTGTTATGAGCTGACAACAATGTCTACCCTCTTCGAAAGTCTGGTCGCATCTAAACTAAACTCAAACTTATTCTCTGACGCCCAATAACACACTTTCAAGGGGTCAAGGTTATTGCCCATCAACAACTGTTGGGTAACTTTCCATGGACCCCATCATTCTAAATCTAACGGACCCTAATTCAAAATATTCTAACTACAGGTATGTTCATAATTTATAAGCTGCTTATGAATTATGTAACAAAACTTGTCTGAACTTAATACTAATCATTGAATTCAAATAATTTACACTGCATTACAAAAGGAATAGGCTACCCCATTCATTATGTAATACTTATTTTTGCCATTCTCTAATCTTCCTGGTGTCATATAATAATACAACGAGCTGTGGGGGCGTATTTTGTTACCACAGAATGACTAACAATATATTTAATGGCAGGGCAGAGGAAAATTAATTTCCTATCTGTGATTATATAATTGGGCTATTTATATAATGAATTTACTATTGTAGGGAGACAAGAAATAATTGCTTTCCTCCAAGATGTGGCCATGTCTTTGTTGATCATGTGAGAGAGAAGAACTCTTTCTCTTTCTCCTTTGGTTTCCATTCTTTGAATGGATAAGACCTCTGCTCTCATCTACTACTGAATAGCGAGTTTTATCCTCACTAGATGCCTCACACTTGTGACCTTGTGTCACAGCCTCCCTGTAGGAACACTATGAGTAAATACCAATATGCAAATCGAAATATTCAATTTGCTATTAACCCCATTGGACACATTATTTTTTAATTTATTTTGAATTTTTTCCAAAAACCTTCTACAAAATATTGAGAATTTTTACAAGGACAGTTTCTGACTTGCTTGGACTGGATAAATATTTTCTAATGCTGACAAGTCGAAATTTCAGGTTTGTATAGTTGTGTCATTATGCATAATATTAAAATATCCTTAAGGCCTTAATTTATGATATGAAAATGGAACCTGCTGAACTGGTCTAGCGCCAGTGGGGATAATATTACTGTTTCGTTTCCTCTGATGTAATCAGCATCTCACTAATAAAAGACTGAGTGCGTTGATCAAAACAGTAAAGTCCCTCCAATGGCAGAATAATAATAATATTTGAGATAAAAACGGATCACCTTATCCTAGCAAGAAGACCAGACCTAGTGTTGATTAACAAAAAAGAAAGAACTTGTCAACTGGTGGATTTTGCAGTTCCAACAGATCACAGGGTGAAGCTGAAGGAAAATGAAAAAATGGACAAATACCTGGACCTTGCCAGAGAACTGAAAAAGTTATGAAATATGAAAGTCAAAGTGATACCAATTGTAGTTGGTGCACTTGGAACAGTCGCAAAAAGATTGGAAAAAAGTTTGGGAAATCTGGGAATCAGATGTGGACATATTTCTCAGCACTATTCATATAATATTTTATAATCATTAGTAAAAAATTTCAAATATATAAAAATCTCGAAAAATATGTTTGATTTAACATGATTATTAAAAAGAAAAAGAAAGGAGGAGAGACAGAGAAAAAGAAAGAAGGTAAAATAGAAAGAAAGAAAGAAGGATTGATAGAGAGGGAGAAAGAAGAGGTAGAGGGAGAAAGGACAGAGGAGAAAGGAGTGAACATTAGCTACATAAATGAGAGTAACCTCCCCTTGTTTCTTTCACTTTAAGGAAGCCGTCTGTTTTGTTCGGCCATTTTCATTTCACCATAAATCTACACGGAAAATACAAATTTGTTCAAATCAATACAACTGAATGTTTTAACACAAAAATGTCATAAAATGTGTTCTTAATTGTACTTGCGCATTATTTGAAATGAACTTAATTGTTATTAAGAAAACATTTTATGATATTTTCATATTAAAACATGTAGTTGTATTGATTATGGTGAAATGAAAATGGCCTACCAAAACAGAATGTTTCCTCAAAGTGAAAGAAACAAGGGGAGGTTACTCTCATTTACGTAGCTAATGTTCAGATTACCAAAAAAGTAAACTTTAATATGATATCATAATGTTCTTGTTTGTCTTATTTGTGTAGTTTGTGAGATGGGGGTAAGTGGCCATACAACTGCATTGAGTAGGGCACTGAAGGATTTGTTCAAAACAGTTCTGTTAAAAGAGTTTTGTTAAAATGTTAGTGGTGCTAACATACAGTAGTACTGATACAGCTATAGCATCTCTTATAAATCGGAATACTTAACTATAAAAAGCAATTAGTTATTTACAACTTTATTGTTGACTGTTTGCAGTCTTTAAATGAAGAAAGAGGTGATGAACAGCCAAGGGAGAGAAGAAAAAAAAAACAACACCTGTTCTTGCTGATTGTGCAAAATTATAAAGATTTGATTTATATTTGAAAATATTTAAAAATCAATATATACATAGAAATAGCATTGAAATTCTACTTAAAATGTCCAGCATTTGTAAATCTCAAAAGTAAACAAATCAACACAACAGGATTTTTTGCCCCCCACTCTACCCACATAGCTGTTTCTAGTCTTAAACAAGTAATGAAAGTTAATATAAAAATCACTTTTTTTTTCACAAAACAAATAAATCATCGTCGTTTTAGAATTTTTGAAACATTTCAAAATAATTCTCTAATAATTTGTGTGTGTGTGTGTGTGTGTGTGTGTGTGGTGTATTATTAACCTAAAATAAAATAAAAAACAATACAATAAGTCATGGGCCGACCCAAAATGTTCTCATGTAATGTGACCAAATGAGGTTTATTTTTTAACAGTACCCCATGCAGGTCACACATTTCTTTCAGTGTCACAGTGTTAAGACACAATTTGTCAAAAAAGTCATCAATAACATGAACATTTCAGCCCAACCTCATAATTTGCATCACTAGATGATATAATGTTCTTGTCCGTTTTGATTGGTTTGTGAGATGGAGAGTAAGTGGCCATACAACTGCTTTGTGTAGGGCCCTGTGCAAGTTTCTTATGTAGTTCTGTTAAAGATGTTTTGTTAAAATCTAAATGGTGCTAACATACAGTAGTACTGTTGGAATACTTAACTATAAAATAATGGCTGTCAACTCGTGTTCGAGTAAGTCCATTTCCTGTTTTTTTTTTTGTTTTTTTGGTATTTTAATCATCATAGTTGGGTGCCAGTAGCATTTGACACTCTATCATTGTGTTTTCTCAGATGACTCACCAGGCCAGTCCTGGAGAGACATACTCTTCCACATAAACTACATGTTGGACCTTCACTTTGGATGTTGCTGGACTCAAATTCTTCTACAGACAGGTAGATGGTGGCTCTACAGCCAGGTCTATTACAAGCTAGCTTCTCCCAGTCTTCCACAACAATAGCAGTGTTCTTCAGAGTGTCCTTGAGGCAGTCCTTAAACCTCAATTTGGGTTTGCACTGACAACGTTTGCCAGTTGAGATTTCCCCATAAAATAGTTGTTTTATATTAATAAATACCATGCTCAGGACTAACTATAAAATAGTAACTAGTTATCTACGATTTTTATTGATAGCTGTTTGCCGCCTTTAAATGAAGAAAGAGGTGATGAACAGCCAAGAGAGAGAATAAAATGAACTGTATCAGTACTATTGTATGTTTGCACCACTTTCCACTTCAGAAATTGACCTTTACCAATCCCTATGCATGAGCAGGATGTGAGACAAGGTTGATTTTCTTAGCGGAATCTAAGTAGTGCTAACATACAGTAGTACTGATACAGCTATAGCATCTCTTATTAATTGGAATACTTAACTATAAAATAGTGTTGGGATTTATCTTCACATTGGCCTGGAAGAGTTATCTTCCTGCTGGGTTGTCGTTTGTTCTCACCAGGGGCTATGGTATTTAAGCACCTGGTTCAAACGCTTCTTCCTCTCTTAGCTACATCTTCTCGGCTGAACCACATGGGTTAGACATTTTGTGACTACACCCCACCCTCGTGGGGCCTCTGGTCCCCATGAGGGGACTAAGTTAGTAAGTGATTTTGTATGTAACGGACTCTCCAGTCCTTTTATCTACACTCTTTATGTTATGTACATGTATGCTATTAGTTTCTGTATCTTGTCATATTCCTGTGCTGTTATAAATATAGAATGTTTTGTCCCACAAACGTGTCGGAGTTTGTTATATTTCAACTAGTTATAACATAATTATAACCTTGAACCTTACAATAGTAACTGACTATCTACAATTTTTATTGATAACTATTTGCTGTCTTTAAATGAAGAGAGTGATGAACAGCCAGGAGAGAGAACAAAATCATAAGAAAAAAGTAATCTCTTTAATATGATATAATGTTATTGTCTGTCTTACTTATACGGTTTGTGAGATGGAGAGTAAATGGCCAGACAATTGCTTTGTCTAGGGCGCTGAAAGATTTGTTCAAAACAGCATGTAATATCCTTGTGTAGTTCCATTTAAGGTATTTTGTTAAAATCTAAGTGGTGTTAACATACAGTAGTACTGGTACAGCTACAGCATCTCTGATTAATTGGAATACTTAACTATAAAATAGTAACTAATTATCAACAATTTTATAGATAACTGTTTGCTGTCTTTAAATTTAAATTTACAAATACCTCTGCATGAGTAGGATGTGAGACAAGGTAGATTTCTTAAACAGAATCTAAGTGGTGCTAATATACAGTAGTACTGATACAGCTATAGCATCTCTGATTAATTGGAATACTTAATTATAAAATAGTAACTAATTATCTACAATTTTTATTGATAACTGTTTGCTGTCTTTAAATGAAGAAAGAGGTGATGAACAGCCAGGAGAGAGAACACAATAAGAATAAAAAAAAAAATAAGCTCTTTAATATGATATCATAATGTTCGATTATTTTTCTTGCTATCCAGCCAATAAGAGTTAACGTATCAATGAAAGTAGAAGTGAAGGAATATTAAGACATGAAAAGTGCACGGATACGGCAATTTCTCTTAAAGTATTTCACGTCTTTATTAGTCATTCAGTTTATAGTATCTGTGAATGCTTACTCAAGACGTGTAGAATATCTTCCCCTTTTACTGTCCGATCATATACACGGACACTGGCTAGAGTACTATTTGTCCGAGTCACTGAAAGTGAATTTTACTTTCACTAAGTGATTGAGAAATTCAATATTTAGCAAAGTCGATGGAGTTCAATATCTATCCTCTATTGGCTGGCATAGCAAGGCGGATATTGAAGTAGACTCTCTCTCTCTCTCTCTCTCTCTCTCTCTCTCTCTCTCTCTCTCTCTCTCTGCAATATTATATTACTCAAGAATAGTCTGACAGATACGTATGAAACTTGGCACTTAGGTACTCAAAGCAAGGATCTAGAAGTGATGACTGATTTTCGAGCAAGTATGTAGAAGTGATTTTGATTGGTCACCTCTTACACACCCATTCTTTTCTTTGCTCTTTTAGACAGAAAGGTCTTTGGTTAATTTTATGTCAGCTCTCATTGTGTTATGCTTAACAATAGAGTCTCCTGTTATATATGGCAAATAAATGTATCTTTGCAATCATCGGCTGAACCACATGGGTTAGACATTTTGTGACTACACCCCACCCTCGTGGGGCCTCTGGTCCCCATGAGGGGACTAAGTTAGTAAGTGATTTTGTATGTAACGGACTCTCCAGTCCTTTTATCTACACTCTTTATGTTATGTACATGTATGCTATTAGTTTCTGTATCTTGTCATATTCCTGTGCTGTTATAAATATAGAATGTTTTGTCCCACAAACGTGTCGGAGTTTGTTATATTTCAACTAGTTATAACATAATTATAACCTTGAACCTTACAATAGTAACTAACTATCTACAATTTTTATTGATAACTATTTGCTGTCTTTAAATGAAGAGAGTGATGAACAGCCAGGAGAGAGAACAAAATCATAAAAAAAGTAATCTCTTTAATATGATATAATGTTATTGTCTGTCTTACTTATACGGTTTGTGAGATGGAGAGTAAATGGCCAGACAATTGCTTTGTCTAGGGCGCTGAAAGATTTGTTCAAAACAGCATGTAATATCCTTGTGTAGTTCCATTTAAGGTATTTTGTTAAAATCTAAGTGGTGTTAACATACAGTAGTACTGGTACAGCTACAGCATCTCTGATTAATTGGAATACTTAACTATAAAATAGTAACTAATTATCAACAATTTTATAGATAACTGTTTGCTGTCTTTAAATTTAAATTTACAAATACCTCTGCATGAGTAGGATGTGAGACAAGGTAGATTTCTTAAACAGAATCTAAGTGGTGCTAATATACAGTAGTACTGATACAGCTATAGCATCTCTGATTAATTGGAATACTTAATTATAAAATAGTAACTAATTATCTACAATTTTTATTGATAACTGTTTGCTGTCTTTAAATGAAGAAAGAGGTGATGAACAGCCAGGAGAGAGAACACAATAAGAATAAAAACAAAAAATAAGCTCTTTAATATGATATCATAATGTTCGATTATTTTTCTTGCTATCCAGCCAATAAGAGTTAACGTATCAATGAAAGTAGAAGTGAAGGAATATTAAGACATGAAAAGTGCACGGATACGGCAATTTCTCTTAAAGTATTTCACGTCTTTATTAGTCATTCAGTTTATAGTATCTGTGAATGCTTACTCAAGACGTGTAGAATATCTTCCCCTTTTACTGTCCGATCATATACACGGACACTGGCTAGAGTACTATTTGTCCGAGTCACTGAAAGTGAATTTTACTTTCACTAAGTGATTGAGAAATTCAATATTTAGCAAAGTCGATGGAGTTCAATATCTATCCTCTATTGGCTGGCATAGCAAGGCGGATATTGAAGTAGCTCTCTCTCTCTCTCTCTCTCTCTCTCTCTCTCTCTCTCTCTCTCTCTCTCTGCAATATTATATTACTCAAGAATAGTCTGACAGATACGTATGAAACTTGGCACTTAGGTACTCAAAGCAAGGATCTAGAAGTGATGACTGATTTTCGAGCAAGTATGTAGAAGTGATTTTGATTGGTCACCTCTTACACACCCATTCTTTTCTTTGCTCTTTTAGACAGAAAGGTCTTTGGTTAATTTTATGTCAGCTCTCATTGTGTTATGCTTAACAATAGAGTCTCCTGTTATATATGGCAAATAAATGTATCTTTGCAATCATTTTAAATATTTGCCTGCTTTAAATTGCTCACAGCGGCTCTCCCACCACTGCGATCCTACCACAATCAAAGTACAAAAACTGATGGTTAGTTCATTATAATTGAGCAGAAGGACTGAAATTACAATATTATTAATAATGATATGAATATATATTATTATTATTATTACTTTCACTCCTTTTGAGTTTTTCACATCAGCATTAACTGATGGTATTTCACAGGAGGCTGAGTGACAGCAAGTCTCTTCAGGTCTCCATGACTCTTCTGAGTATTCTAGCCGATTGCAGCAGTGCAGCAGTCGGGATAGTCTCAATTCTTCAACTGATTTCCAGATCCTCCAGTCTTTTTTCCAAGTTTAGTGGGGCCGTTCCAAGTGCACCAGCTACAATTGGTATCACTTTCGCTCTCATATTCCACAGCTTTTTCAATTCTCTGGCAAGGTCCAGGTATTTATCCATCTTTTCATTTTCCTTTTGCTTCACCCTGATCTGTTGGAACTGCAAAATCCACCAGTTGACATATTCTCTTTTTTTGTTAATCAACACTAGGTCTGTTTCTGGTCTCCTGCCTGGGATAGGGTGATCCATCTTTATCTCAAAGTCCTAGAGAATTTTATTTCATTCTCAAGAACAGATTTATGGTTTATGCATATACCATTTTGTTGTATGGTCAAAATTTAATTTTTTTCATAATTCCCAGTTGATCACCTTTCCAACCCAGTCATGCCTAGCTTTGTATTCCTGTTGTGCTAGTTTGCTACATTCACTTAATACATGGTTTACAGTCTCATCTCTTTCATAGTCTACTTTTACTGTTTTGTTGCGTCTTATGTACATATTTCCCACCGGACCAACATCAACTTGATTTTCTAAGGTATAATTTGAATTCCTCAAAAAATATTTGGAAGACCAATCTAGTTCAAAAATATAAACCCCCATGAGCCTGAATGCAGGGTAATTGCTCAATAACTTCCCATTGCATATAAAGATGTAGGTTAGAGTCTTCCTTGTGGGTCTGCTGTTGTCAACATTTTTTATTTTTCTAAGGGGTTGATTAGAAATCTTCTTGTAATGACAAACGATAACACTGATAGACTTAGTAAAGCTTTATTCTACTTAGAATAATTGGTAAACTTTTTAAGAGTTTATATAGTCTAGTATTCCCTAGAGAGTTCTCCAGGTAATAATAAAATAGGGGAGGTCACATAGTCAATTACTTATTACACTTCTTTTTAAATAGATTTACATTTCAGTGCTCATTTTTTGTTTAGAAATAGGTCAACCCTGATTTTTTGAAAATGGAAACCCAAAAACACACACAAAAAAGTAAGATTGCCGTCAAACAGGAGGGGGCCTGGTTCCTTTGGGTCTGCTGTAATCAACATCGTACATATTTAATGAGTTTGATAATTACTTTATCTAAATTTTTTTTTCTTCCCTCAGTAGGTTAACCCTAATTTCTTTTTTGGAGAGATTTTTATTTATATCATATTATTGGGTTACATAAAACTCTAATAAGAAGATTTTTATTTTTACCATTTAATCATGAATTGTTTTATGCTTTGCTCTCATGTTTTGCACTTGCAATAAATAAAGCAATTCACAAAGATGGTAGAGTGTCCTGGATATGATGTTAAACTGCATCCAATGGGGAGGTTCCAATTCTGGAGCTCTGGGGAGTGTGGGGTACCCCTTCATCACCATTAATTCCAGATCCACTCTGACCCGGAGTGGTAGTGCCTGTTAGAGTCCTATCTATAGGTTAAATGGATAAAAAATGAATTTTGAAAAATTGCTAAAAAGATTGAGTTAAAAAATTGAATACCCATCAATCATGATTAAAACGAATATCTTTGGCATGAAATAGTCCAACAAGGGTTAACACCATAAAACCAACCAACCAACCAACCAATCAAACCAAACCAGAGTAATGAGACTTTGAAGTCATACATGTGAATAACTGACTTTGGTTTCTGATTGAACAGAACAAGACGACAACATTAGGATATTGGATAGATAGATAAAAGTGAGTTTCAAAAAAATTGTTTTTAAAAAATTATGTTTAGAAAAAATTCTGAATACTTATCAAGGATGAATAGAAGATAATATCTTCAGCATAAAATAACCCCACACAGGTTGACATACAACCAACTATATAAACCATTTTCAGGTCATTTAATGCCAAATCAAATAATTTTGATAAACAAAAGACAGGCTGGTTGGTTGGCTGGTTGGTTGGTTGGTTGGTTGGTTGGTTGGTTGGTTGATTTAATTTTATAGCATTTCACGTTAAATCGAACTTAACAGACCTCAATTCCACCATCATATGTCACTCTGCCAAAAGAAAAAAAGTACCAAAAATCAGGGAATTAACCAAATGTTATGAAAATTTCCAGTTATTTTATTTAAAAACTTTTACATTTTTTTAGGTCAGTTAACTTTAAACCATGTATCTTTAAGAATCTGCATTATGCCTCAAATATATGCAGCTGAAAGTTAACTGACCTGATAAAATGTAAAAATTTTTATATAAAATAGCTGGTTCCTTATATCTTTCATTCATTAATATATCAACACTGAAAATTTTATTAAATTTGGTTAATTCCCTGATTTTTAGTATATTTTTTCTTTTGGTGGGGTGACATATGATGGTGGAATTTAGGTCTGTTAAGTTTGATTTAACCGCATTTCAACCCTTGTTGGGTTATTATGCCAAAGACATTTTGTTTTATTCATTCTTGATGGGTATTCAAAATAGTTTTTTTAAACACATTTTTTTTCTATTTACCCAATAGATGGGACCCTCACAGTTACTACCACTCCGGGTCAGAGTGGATCTGGGAGTAATAGCAATAAAGGGGTACACCACACTCCCAAGAGCTCCAAAATCGGGACTTTACCATTAGATGCAGTTTAATGTTTTACCCAGGACACTAACACCCTCAGACACTGCCTTCTAGCACAGGGGAGGGGGGAGTACTCCTTCATTGTCATTACTCCCAGGGTCACTGAAGCTTTTGAGGCAACTTAGAATTTCTTGAAATGCAAGTACCCATCTTCAAATAGACATTTTGTTACATAATTGTTAGTACTCTAACAATTATGTAGGGTTAGTGTCGAAATCAAAATGGCTGTTAGAAATTACGGCTAGCAGTTTTTTGAGTGGGAGTATGTGACGATATCATGGAAGATTGATTGGCACATGTTAATCTCGTGTTAACCCATTTTCTGATAGATACCGTGAGAATTAGTAGAGAAATGAGAAAAAAAAGTCTTCTTCCGGTTTTGATTTGAAAGAGTTAGTTAAGTCAGTACTGGGCAAGCCACAGAGGTAGCAAGTTGCGATCAGCGCACTCCTGGTGCTCACACTCTGCGCAGTTAGTCTGGATGGAGATTTCTAAATAAAATATAATATAAAGAAAATCTAAGTCTTGGGTTATTTATCCAAAAACTACTAATGACCCAGGGCTTCTGATAGACGAGAAATCCCTAATGGAAGACCAGACACAAAATTCTAAATGAAAGTTCCAGACGCTAGAAGAAGAACTCCCAGCTACATAAGATACCAAAGATGATCAGAAGAAAATACACCTGAGTAATGGCTAATATATTACAATCTTAATCACAAGATACATTTTATATTCGACAGATGAGTTACTTGAACAAAGAATGAGATGGAATTTTTCAAGATTGAAATGATTTTCAATTCATTCTCATCATCAAACAGGATAATAATAATAATATTGGACTTGTTTCCAAACATTGCAAAATCAATAATTCCTTCCTCGGGGGGAAGTCTCTCTAATTTCGATTCTAAAATTGGTTTAAATTACCCAAAGTCATTCATCTTTTTGTGTATTAGCTCAGTTGCCCGGTGTTGCTTGGGTAGCAAAAAGGAAAAGGAAAAAAAAAACCTGCTTAATCATTTATTGAATCTATTTTAAATGGCAGTTAAAAATTACAAATTGGATGCATCAGGATGTAGCAAATGTATTTTCCTTTTGACTCCACTATATTATTAATACTATTATTTTATTAATACTATTATACTAGAAATTGCAAGGTTCCTGGTTCAATACCAGCCCTCGTCAACTCAGTGCTTGTGTAGCAAAAAGAAAAAAAATTGCTTAACCATTCATTTTAAATGGCAGTTAAAAATTACAATTTTGAGGCATCAGATGTAGCAAATGTATTTTCGTTCTGACTCCACTATCTATTAATAATGGAGATTCGCTTCCGGTTTTTGTCTGTAACAAAAATTATGTCACTGATTACGTCACACTACCTAAAATCGTCATAACATAGAATAAATACACTCAAAATTTGAATATGCAATGTTAGACAGTCCTTATTGGTTTTTTAAACAAGTTATAATAAATACATACCTGGTATTATCTATCAATATATAGTTTGTTTTATTTTAATATATATTTAAAGTTATCAGAACTAAGTTTCCATTTCAATTTTTTAAATTTTTTACTCCTTTAATGAATTTATTTTATTTTTTACTCCTTTAATAAATTTGATGATTTTACTTTACTTATGATACAAACTCTCTGATATCAAATTTTCAACTCCCGTCCCCTCAGGCAATATTTATTTTACGTCGCCCAGAGTGCGCTTTTTTTATTTTGCTAGTATTATTAATACTATTATTGTGTTAATATAGCATTTAATTCTAAGGCTAACAGCAACAAATAAATGAGTTAATACTTTGTTTAATTCTAACAATTTATTAAGCCGCACATGAAACAATGAATAACAATATAAAGCTCTTCCTGTGTATAAGTTGAGTTTAAGGGACTTACCGGCGTGTCGAAGAAGATATCTGGTATCTTAGGGTGGTCTCTCTCAGAGAGATTTTAAAGTCGCTGCCTCATGGAACTGCTCACGGAATCTGTCTGTAAGAATTTTAGTATTTTGCGCCAAAACTTCTGGGCTCATCACTTGATTCGTATATCCAATCACAGAGAGCCTCTCCCTCACACACTCTATACACAGGAATTACCATTTTACTGCCCCAACACTATTATACTGGAAATCACAAGGTTCTGGGTTCAATACCAGCCCTCGTCAACTTAGAGCTTGTGTAGTAGAAAGAAAAAAGTGCTTAACCATTCATTTTAAATGGCAGATAAAAATTACAAATTGGATGCATTAGGATGTAGCAAATCTATTTTTTATTCTGACTCCCACAATATTATTAATACTGTTTTATCATTTGGATTTTTCGGACATTTGTCCTCATCTCTATTGTATACTTATCACAATAGAGATGTCTATGTAACAATAAAGATCTCTGACCTACTATTTACCAATAGTTGGAGGGATGATTATTCTATGTATTGACGATTTTGGTAATTGTGATGTAAGCAGTGAGGTAGTTTCGGTTACAGACATATAGAGACCGAATCTCCATTATTAATAGAGTGTATCAAAAGTATTTTCATTCTTACTCCACTATATTACCACTTTGTCAGGTGGGGCGTTAGAATACACTGACTGCACTTTTGCAGAGGGGTAAGACTCTCCCAATGGGTGGTGACCTGTGATGCTTAAGGACGAAATCCTGGTGGATGAGCAGTCCATGACATGTAAATTCCACTTAGACCCTTACTTAGGCTAGACGGGCGGTCGGAGAGGCCCTCTCTGATCAATCAACCGGTCACAACAAGCAAAAACTTACATTGACCAGCTCTGTGCAGATACTGCATGTCATATGTAGGACTGACCAGTAGCGATGATGAATAGGTACAAGTTTTAATGAATTAACAAGACTTTGTTGTTTTTCTTTTAACTTTTATTGAACAACCCCAGTCCAAGGATTCATGGGGAAGAGTGACATCTTGGTGAGATAGAGTTTCATGTCCACTCACTCTGAATTTCTGGCAGCAACTAAACTAAACTAAAACTAATGTCTCACGCCTCTACTGGTACGTTTCCAGAAAGGTTAAGTAAAGGTTATTACCTGCCAATAATGATAACGGCTAAGGTAATTTTCCACTCAACCCCTGTTATTTTGAATCTAACAAACTCTGATTCAAAAATATCTATCTACAGTACATACATAACTAATAAGCCACCTATAAATTATGTAATAAGTGTACCTCAGCATGAAAACCATGGAAGACCCATGAAGTTTTTGGTAACCATTCTTTTGTATTTCTTCATGGCATTCTGTTTTTTTCATATAACATATTATACAATTAACCTTTTTAGGACAATGTATTATATTATTTTAATGTTACATGTTATGTATATCAAACATTTATAAATGCATTGTTCACGCAAGTTAGTTGTTTGTCTTTCCTTACCAAATATTCAGTGTTAGGGTATCCATAGATGCAATAATGCATTTTTAGGACTTAGTGTAGTTTGAGGCCATGGTGTAATTGTTAGAGTCGTAGGAAATGGACTCGTCGACCCGAGTTCAAATTCTGGATGAAGCAGCAGTTCATATAGTGCTAATACCCTTTGGAAAGGTATGAATACAACTACTCTCCCTCTAGCTATAGGTAAATAGTAGGGCAGACTGGGCTCTTTAACCTTGGTTAGGCAACCAGCCTAGGAGATGGAAAACTCTGAATTCAAACCTGTTAAACTCCGCTTGGGGTAATGACTACTAGAATAGGCTCAGTCCTAATTAGTGATCTTTTTCACTGGGCTAAAGAGCTCTTGGTCACTACTAGAATAGGCTCAGTCCTAATTAGTGAACTATTTCACTGGGCTAAAGAGCCATTGGTCACTACTAGAATAGGCTCAGTCCTAATTAGTGGACTATTTCACTGGGCTAAAGAGCCCTTGGTCACTACTAGAATAGGCTCAGTCCTAATTAGTGAACTATTTCACTGGGCTAAAGAGCCATTGGTCACTACTAGAATAGGCTCAGTCCTAATTAGTGAACTATTTCACTAATTTAATTTGATTTACAAATTTAGTGTTGGTTATAAATGAATACCCACTATTCTTATAACCTCAAGGGGTCAGACACCTGTCTTAATTTTCAATGAATAATTTTTAGCCAAAACAAGATTGTCATATCTTCTTGTATTTCATATTTTGCTGTTTCCGTTTCCGGAATCAGAAATTAGCAAACGGATATTATAAAAAAAATAAACAATGTTTGCTTTTACAAATTAACACTTTCAAACCCATGTAATTATAGAAGGGCATTACATCATGGTGTAATGGTTAGCAAGCTTGTCTCAGAGATCCATTACTAAATATCTAGTTTGATCCTGATAGGATACCCCATATTTGGGACCTTGTGTCATATTCTATCAATGGTGAAAATGTAGGATAAATACCGATCCATGTATCAAACTTTCCATAATTAAAACTGTTACCAAAAACGAAATTGCATTTATATAATATATATATATATATATATATATATATATATATATCTATAAGGTGTGTCAAAAAAGTATTGAGATTTTTTGTACTTTTTGACATGCCTTGTATTCTGGAAAAAAAAAATTGGACGGAACATTAATTTTTTTCAGAATACAAGATGTGTCAAAAAAGTACCAAGTCTAAAGCTGTATTTACTAAGATAGAAATGAAGAATTAATGGAATGTTATTTTTTTTTCAGAATACAAGGTGTGTCAAAATGTACAAAACATCTTGATACTTTTTTGACACACCTGTATATATATATATATATATATATATATAATATATATATATATGTGTGTGTGTGTGTGTGTGTGTATTTGTGTGCATGTGTATTTGTGTGCATGTGTATTTATATATGAATATATGAAAACCTTATTTGTCAGAAATAAATTTATTTCAGCTACCTTTGTGTCTTCATGTTTGGTTTTCTAATTATAAAATCAGACTTGAAGGTAGCTGAAATAAATCTATTTCTGATGAAGTAAGGTTTTCATATATTCATTCATAATATACTCCATATAAACCTGGCAAATAGTTTGATTGTTAAAATATACTACCAAACTTCACCTGGGGAAAAAAATGAGGTAGTCATACCAACCGAAAATAGTCAGTTAATACTATAACACTTAGCCAAAAGAAGAAAAAAAAATATATATATGAAAAATATACATATAAACCGCTAGGATTATTTAAATCTAAAAAGTAAAATGTGCTCAATACCTAAGTAGAGCAAATAATAAAGTTAAACCTAAGGAGCCAGATATACCTACTATCAGTGTTGCTTAGTAGCTCATCAGGCTAAGAATCTGAGTCAGATTCTTGCCCTGATGAGCTACTAAGCGAAACTGTTAGTAGATATATCTGACTCATTAGGTTTAATTTATATATATATAGGTTATTTCCTCTAAGTCTAACATGATCAAAGGGGAACCACTCTGGACTGATAAATTATCTATTTATTTATTGATCTACTAGGAAAAAAGAAGATGGGATTAGGGTTAGGGTTATTGTTTAGGGTTAGGATTTAGGGTTAGGGTTAGGATTTAGGGTTAGGGTTATGGTTTAGGGTTAGTTTAATGGGAAAATAAATAATTTATCAGTCAAGAGTGGTTCCCCTTTGATCATGTTAGACTTATAGGAAATAACATATATATATATATATATATATATATATATATATATATATATGAAAATAAAATGGAAATTGATCCGACAGTATGAATATGATATAATGAAAAAACAAAAAATGTTTACAACTGAATAGGCTCATCAGGAGAGAAGTGTGCAAACCGTCGAGAGATTGGCCCCAAAACGGTTTGCACACTTCTCTCCTGATGAGCCTATTCAGTTGTAAACATCTTTTGTTTTTTCATTATATCATATTCATATATATATATATATATATATATATATATATATATATATAGTTATATGCTGAGGTTTGCTGGTTGCTGTTTATCACTCTTAAATAAATATACCCCTAGCAATAATTTTGTTGTATTGCTCTTGGACAAAGTTTATTTATAAACTAAATAGCACACGTCTTGTAAAATTGCAGATTGACAGTTTGAAATAATTTGAGCTGCACTTAACTTGGCTCGGCCAATTTGTCCCTCATGAAAAATCTTTCTTTCCTTGCTCAGAATGTCTTGTTATAATTCCATACTCGTGACACTTTTGGAAGCACATGGTGTAATGGTTATTATCTAACAAAAACAACTAGATGTTATCCAAAATCTTAAGCAAGGGTGTTTGCATTTTCCTTATTGCTATGTAAGTAAGTAAAGTCATCGGGTGGCCTAACTTCAGTATCAGCCAAACAGCAAGGGAGTCTATCCCCTATTCACTAGTGCTAGTCCAAGGAAATTGTTTTAGCATCTGAAGTGGACCGCTACATATACCATCAGTTTTACAGCACATATCTCTGTGCTAGTCATACAGTGAGTTGGCGAGGGCTGGTATCGAACCAGGTACCTTGTAGTTCCCAGTGAATGCTATTTGCACTTATTAACTCTTTGTCTACTTTAAACCACTCACAGCAGCTCTCTCACCTCTGTGATCCTACCGTAAACCACTGACAGAAACTCTTGCACGTGTCACTTGTTCAAATGGAAAAATCACCCCTGCCATATTTTGTTTTGTCTGGGAATCAACTATGAGACTGGTACTTGATCTTTGATAGGCAAAGAGTTTTAAAAAAAACTTGTGTAGAATCATCTAAAATTAGGTTTGGTTGGGTTTGTTTTGTTTTACGGCATATCAACCTAAGTGGGTCATTTAATGCCGATAAAGTTTTGAAATAAATCAATTCTTATTGGATAATACAATTTTTTTATAAATACATTTTTCTATTTAACCCATAGATGGGACCCTAACAGGTACTACCACTCCGGGTCAGAGTGGACCAGGGAGCAATGGTGATGAAGGGGTGCTCCACATTCCCCAAACCTCCAAAACTGGAACCTCACCATCAGATAGAGTTTAACGTCATTCCCAGGACATGTAGACCCGCAGCCACCGCCTTCTAGCACCCATATGATAAAAAGGGGTTGGGGCTTGCCATAAGGGCAATAGGGTTGGGGCAATCATATAGGTGCTAGGGCTTGATGTGACCAGCCGATTGATCGGAGGGGGCCCCTCCAACCGCCCTTCTAGCCCAAGATAGGGCCAAAGTGGAGTATTGCATGTCATGAACTGCTCATCCACTTGGGCTCTATCCTTAAGCATCCCGGGTCGCCACCAACGGCCAACAGGTGGCCCCATTGGGGGAGTCTTACCCCTCTGCAGAGGTGCAGTCAGTGCATTCTAATGCCCCAGCCAACAGGGCGGCATTTAAAATTAGTAAAATAACATTGAAACTGGTTTTTAGTGTAGCATAAATCCAGAACACTATATATGTATCAGAACGAGGTATGTTGCATGGGTCAACTCAAGTTGTAGTAGCAGTCGTCATTATTAGTAGCCATTAGGTATAGTCACAAGGGGCTTAGTATTTATTTCTAGGCTCATGAGCTCTTTTTCAGAGTGAAGAAAGACAGAGAGAAAGAGAGGGAGTATTGTCAAATTATCCTATCTTCATTGTATCATGCTTTGTACCGCTGTCCCTCACCCACACGAGTGACCAGGCGCAACATCTGACCCCTACTACGACCGAAAGGAAAAGAGGACGATTTTCTTCCTCTTCCATTCCTCATCCTGGCGTCACGTCCGGTTCCGGTAAACACCCGGAACTTCCGTTTTTATTTTTAAATCTATTTCCGGTGTCATTCTTCGGTCAAGTTACTGGCACCCTGCTGTGTGTTCACTTCTCCAAATTTTAACCTTTGTTTGTTCTTATTTCTTTTTCCTCTCTTTCTCCAGAAATCCAAATACAGTTTTATTTTTAATCTCAAATTCTGGTAGACCCTAATAATTACGCTACATTAGCAAACCTATATACAGTAAGTTGTTGGTGGTTACAGCTGAAATTCATAATTGCATCCTTGCATAATATTTAGTTTTCTTGATAATTTTTTTCTGATGAATGTACCTTTTATAAAAAACCTCTAACTTTTGTAAAAGAAGCTATATAGGTATTGCTCGATATCATGGGATTGTTTCAAAATGATATCACGCAATCTCAGTACGTGAATTCAAGAGAGCAGCCATCATACCTATGAATATATTTATTTGGTGGTTGGTTTTGAAGGCTATCACAATGCAGGTGTAAAGAAAAATAAGGTAACTATGGTGTTGTTTGTTTACCTGTAATTTTTTTATTCTTAATATTTCGAGATAAAATCTTTTTGACAGAAGATTTCTGAAACTGAAGCTGTTGCTAGTGACCTTCCATTTTGGTTTGTGTGTCATATCTTCCAATTCTCTGCTTCTGTGTGTGGGTATGTGTGTGTGTGTGGTGTGTTTATGTGTGTGTTTATGTGTGTGTGTGTTTGTGTGTGTGTGTTTATGTGTGTGTGTCTGTTCAACAATGTCTGATTATAATTCCAGGTTTGGCTTACCCTTTTTTTTTTATTATCAAGCATTAACCTGTTTGTTTATTTCCAGGCCCATCTGATTCTCTTTTTTTTTTTTGGAGTGTGTGTGTGTGTGTGTGTGTGTGTGTGTCTGTTCAATGTATTTATGTATGTATATAGGTATTTACTAATCTTAGCTTTGATGTGGCACAAGACCAGAGGTGTAGGATTCCTATTGAGAATTGAACTTATTAAAACAAAATAAGATATTAGGATTAATACGGAGGTCATATGAGTACATGGATGAAGAAATGCTGAATAATTTGTACACTGCATTGGTAAGACCTCATTTGGAGTTTGCTAATGTGGTTTGGAGCCCAAGACTCATCAAGGACACAAAACTCATTGAGGGAGTCCAGGGGAGAGCTACTAAAATTGTGAATAATTTAAAATCCCTTTCATATGAAGAAAGACTTAGGAACATTGACTTACCAAGTCTGGTTTTCCGACGTATAAGAGGTAATATGATTGAAGCCTACAAATACACGCATGGTTTTTATTCAATGAACTCTGACCTACTAAACATTGCTCAAAATACCTATACAAGGGGGCATAAATTAAAAGTCCTTAAAAAATCTTGTAAAGCAAAGCAAGACAAAATTATTTTAGCTACAGAGTGGTGAATACATGGAATAAACTACCTTCATCAGTAGTGAATGCCCCATCTCTAAACTCCTTCAAGGCAAAGTTGGATAATCTGTGGAATGATATTAAATATTCTGTGGATTTAAAACGAATATTTATAAGGAACAGCTGACAGGTCTCAGACCTAATATACTAGCTGAAAAGATATTATTATTATTATTATTATTATTATTGTTTGATAATCTAGCTTGCTAACTATTGGCTGGTCCACTTGATGAAAAAGAAAACAATCCATGAACAAAGGCAAAAATAAACTGCTGGTTTGTTTATGTTTTTAAAAATAAATTTAACAATGATACCAAATAAAAATGACCCAATCAAAATAATACAGAAATCAATGTTACTTGCATAATTCATAACGTGAACAATTAAGATGCGCAAAAAACAGATCCAAAATTAACAGAGGGGGAGGGCTGCATTGTATGAACAAAATTTGAAATTTCTTAAAACTTGAAACTAAGCAGAAAATGAGCAATGCTTTTGTGATTGTACGAGGGTGAGTCAAAAAGTAATGCCATTTTGTTTAGGACAGGTATAATTACCAATACAGGAACATGTATCATACATCAAAATGAAGCTGGTCCTCTGTGGATCACATCTCTACTTCTCCACATAGGTGAATTAAAAAGTAATACCATTTTGTTTAGGACAGGTATAATTACCAATACAGGAAGATGTATCCCATCCTTACTTCTCCACATAGTCACCGTTTCTCTCAATAGCAATGTTCCACCTTTGAATGAGAGCATGTATCCCGGCCCTGTAAAATTCTGTTGACTGTTTTTTGAGCCACTACAGATTTCACTTCCTTGTCACTGGAATAATGTTTGCCTCTCAAACCCTTTTTCATGGGGATGAAAAGATGATAATCTGAATTCCATATATACATGTATGTATCAGTATACATATGCATGCATGCATGTGTGCGAGTCTGTGCGAGTGTGAGTGTGTGTCAGTATAGATATGCCTACATGCATGAGTGTGTGTGTGTGTGTGTGTGTGTGTGTGTGTGTGCATGTGAAATGGAGAATGTAAAAGATAATCTAATATCAACATTCAATATAAACATTTACACACAAGCACATGCACATGCACACACACACTCACACATATGTTTGTATGTAGATACCTATGAATATATATATAAATATATACATAATGTTGGTAGAGTGTTCGGATAGAAATCACATGGTTCCTAGTTTGATTCCGGTCCTTGCCAACTCAGCATATGATTAGCACAGAGATCTGTGTGGTAAAGTAAGGAGCTGATGGTAGGTGTGGTGCTCCACCTCAGACGCCAAAACAATCTCCTTGGTCTAGCACTAATGAAAAGGGGATAGACTCTCTCGCTGATTGGCTGATACCGACTTTAGGCCGCCCCGTTGACTTTACTTTACTTATATATATATATATATATATATATATATATATATATATATATATATATATATATATATATGCTTTTATTTATAGAGACATTCAGTCATTTATAGAGACATTCTTACAGAAATTGATGCTATGGTCATCATTGATAATAAATGAATAAATACACACATATATATATATATATATATATATATCATATACATATATATGTCATTCATATATGCACATATATATATATATATATATATATATATATATATATCCTACATTTGATATACTATTTATCATATACATTTATCTATCTATCTATCTACCTATCTATATACATATATATATGTATATATATGTATATGCTATGTATATGTGTATATATATCCTACATTTGATATACCATGTATTATATATATATATCTCATGAGCAAAAACTAGGCCCATAAACCATGGTAATAAATAAATTACCTAAATGTGCTAATTCCAACCGGATTCAATGTTAGGCCATTATCATTTGGTATTTCAAGACCTTTTACATTAGAAGACTTTATAGACTTATAAATACTAAGGGATTAGCATTCACAGACAAATGAAACTCAAATGTTCCAGATAAATATGCAGCAATCTATAAATAAATGGACACCAAAGTAAAATTCTATATAGTAAGTAGATTTTGAAAGCAAATTTGATTTTTTTTCTTATTGATTTACTGATACAACACTGTTGAGTTTGGTAATAAGTAAATACATAGTAATATTGCTTAGGGTTGAGTTTTATTGAAAGTACAAATTCCTGTGAGATCACCAAAGTTAAGCAGTGATGAACCTGTTCAGTGCTTGGATGGGTGACCATTTAAGCAACAGCAACCATAGCTATAATGCCCCTGTAAAAGGTTAGTATACAACTGTTAGTAAAATATTAGAGTGACCCGAGTTCAAATCTTGGATGAAGCCGTTTGCATTTCATATAGTGCCAATGCCCCTGGTAAAGGTATGTATCCAACTGTTAGTAAAATATTAGATTGACCCGAGCTCAAATCCTGGATGAAGCCGTTTGCATTTCATATAGTGCCAATGCCCCTGGTAAAGGTAAGTATCCAACTGTTAGTAAAATATTAGAGTGACCCGAGCTCAAATCCTGGATGAAACCGTTTGTATTTCATATAGTGCCAATGCCCCTGGTAAAGGTATGTATCCAACTGTTAGTAAAATATTAGAGTGACCCGAGCTCAAATCCTGGATGAAGCTGTTTGCATTTCATATAGTGCCAATACCCCTGGTAAAGGTATGTATCCAACTGTTAGTAAAATATTAGAGTGACCTGAACTCAAATCCTGGATGAAGCCGTTTGCATTTCATATAGTGCCAATGCCCCTGGTAAAAGTATGTATCCAACTGTTAGTAAAATATTAGATTGACCTGAACTCAAATCCTAGATGAAGCCGTTTGCATTTCATATAGTGCCAATACCCCTGGTAAAGGTATGTATCCAACTGTTAGTAAAATATTAGATTGACCTGAACTCAAATCCTGGATGAAGCCGTTTGCATTTCATATAGTGCCAATGCCCTGGTAAAAGTATGTATCCAACTGTTAGTAAAATATTAGATTGACCTGAACTCAAATCCTGGATGAAGCATTTCATATAGTGCCAATACCCCTGGTAAAGGTATGTATCCAACTGTTAGTAAAATATTAGAGTGACCTGAACTCAAATCCTAGATGAAGCCGTTTGCATTTCATATAGTGCCAATGCCCCTGGTAAAAGTATGTATCCAACTGTTAGTAAAATATTAGAGTGACCCGAGTTCAAATCCTGGATGAAGCCGTTTGCATTTCATATAGTGCCAATGCCCCTGGTAAAAATATGTATCCAACTGTTAGTAAAAATTAGAGTGACCCGAGTTCAAATCCTGGATTAAGCCGTTTGCATTTCATATAGTGCCAATGCCCCTGGTAAAAGTATGTATCCAACTGTTAGTAAATATTAGAGTGACCCGAGTTCAAATCCTGGATGAAGCCGTTTGCATTTCATATAGTGCCAATGCCCCTGGTAAAGTATGTATCCAACTGTTAGTAAAATATTAGAGTGACCCGAGTTCAAATCCTGGATGAAGCCGTTTGCATTTCATATAGTGCCAATGCCCCTAGTAAAGGTATGTATCCAACTGTTAGTAAAATATTAGAGTACCCGAGTTCAAATCCTGGATGAAGCCGTTTGCATTTCATATAGTGCCAATGCCCCTAGTAAAGGTATGTATCCAACTGTTAGTAAAATATTAGAGTGACCCGAGTTCAAATCCTGGATGAAGCCGTTTGTATTTCATATAGTGCCAATGCCCCTAGTAAAGGTATGTATCCAACTGTTAGTAAAATATTAGAGTGACCCGAGTTCAAATCCTGGATGAAGCCGTTTGCATTTCATATAGTGCCAATGCCCCTAGTAAAGTATGTATCCAACTGTTAGTAAAATATTAGAGTGACCGAGTTCAAATCCTGGATGAAGCCATTTGCATTTCATATAGTGCCAATGCCCCTGGTAAAGGTATGTATCCAACTGTTAGTAAAATATTAGAGTGACCCGAACTCAAATCCTGGATGAAGCCGTTTGTATTTCATATAGTGCCAATGCCCCTGGTAAAAGTATGTATCCAACTGTTAGTAAAATATTAGATTGACCTGAACTCAAATCCTGGATGAAGCCGTTTGTATTTCATATAGTGCCAATGCCCCTGGTAAAAGTATGTATCCAACTGTTAGTAAAATATTAGATTGACCTGAACTCAAATCCTGGATGAAGCCGTTTGCATTTCATATAGTGCCAATGCCCCTGGTAAAAGTATGTATCCAACTGTTAGTAAAATATTAGATTGACCTGAACTCAAATCCTGGATGAAGCCGTTTGTATTTCATATAGTGCCAATGCCCCTGGTAAAAGTATGTATCCAACTGTTAGTAAAATATTAGATTGACCTGAACTCAAATCCTGGATGAAGCCGTTTGCATTTCATATAGTGCCAATGCCCCTGGTAAAAGTATGTATCCAACTGTTAGTAAAATATTAGATTGACCTGAACTCAAATCCTGGATGAAGCCGTTTGCATTTCATATAGTGCCAATGCCCCTGGTAAAAGTATGTATCCAACTGTTAGTAAAATATTAGATTGACCTGAACTCAAATCCTGGATGAAGCCGTTTGCATTTCATATAGTGCCAATGCCCCTGGTAAAAGTATGTATCCAACTGTTAGTAAAATATTAGATTGACCTGAACTCAAATCCTGGATGAAGCCGTTTGCATTTCATATAGTGCCAATGCCCCTGGTAAAAGTATGTATCCAACTGTTAGTAAAATATTAGATTGACCTGAACTCAAATCCTGGATGAAGCCGTTTGCATTTCATATAGTGCCAATGCCCCTGGTAAAAGTATGTATCCAACTGTTAGTAAAATATTAGAGTGACCCGAGTTCAAATCCTGGATGAAGCCGTTTGCATTTCATAGTGCCAATACCCCTGGTAAAGGTATGTATCCAACTGTTAGTAAAATATTAGAGTGACCTGAACTCAAATCCTGGATGAAGCCGTTTGCATTTCATATAGTGCCAATGCCCCTGGTAAAAGTATGTATCCAACTGTTAGTAAAATATTAGAGTGACCCGAGTTCAAATCCTGGATGAAGCCGTTTGCATTTCATATAGTGCCAATGCCCCTGGTAAAAGTATGTATCCAACTGTTAGTAAAATATTAGATTGACCTGAACTCAAATCCTGGATGAAGCCGTTTGCATTTCATATAGTGCCAATGCCCCTGGTAAAAGTATGTATCCAACTGTTAGTAAAATATTAGATTGACCTGAACTCAAATCCTGGATGAAGCCGTTTGCATTTCATATAGTGCCAATGCCCCTGGTAAAAGTATGTATCCAACTGTTAGTAAAATATTAGATTGACCTGAACTCAAATCCTGGATGAAGCCGTTTGCATTTCATATAGTGCCAATGCCCCTGGTAAAAGTATGTATCCAACTGTTAGTAAAATATTAGATTGACCTGAACTCAAATCCTGGATGAAGCCGTTTGCATTTCATATAGTGCCAATGCCCCTGGTAAAGTATGTATCCAACTGTTAGTAAAATATTAGAGTGACCCGAGTTCAAATCCTGGATGAAGCCGTTTGCATTTCATATAGTGCCAATACCCCTGGTAAAGGTATGTATCCAACTGTTAGTAAAATATTAGAGTGACCTGAACTCAAATCCTGGATGAAGCCGTTTGCATTTCATATAGTGCCAATGCCCCTGGTAAAAGTATGTATCCAACTGTTAGTAAAATATTAGAGTGACCCGAGTTCAAATCCTGGATGAAGCCGTTTGCATTTCATATAGTGCCAATGCCCCTGGTAAAAATATGTATCCAACTGTTAGTAAAAAATTAGAGTGACCCGAGTTCAAATCCTGGATTAAGCCGTTTGTATTTCATATAGTGCCAATGCCCCTGGTAAAAGTATGTATCCAACTGTTAGTAAAATATTAGAGTGACCCGAGTTCAAATCCTGGATGAAGCCGTTTGCATTTCATATAGTGCCAAGTAAAAATATGTATCCAACTGTTAGTAAAAAATTAGAGTGACCCGAGTTCAAATCCTGGATTAAGCCGTTTGTATTTCATATAGTGCCAATGCCCCTGGTAAAAGTATGTATCCAACTGTTAGTAAAATATTAGAGTGACCCGAGTTCAAATCCTGGATGAAGCCGTTTGCATTTCATATAGTGCCAATGCCCCTGGTAAAAGTATGTATCCAACTGTTAGTAAAATATTAGAGTGACCCGAGTTCAAATCCTGGATTAAGCCGTTTGTATTTCATATAGTGCCAATGCCCCTGGTAAAAGTATGTATCCAACTGTTAGTAAAATATTATAGTGACCCGAGTTCAAATCCTGGATGAAGCCGTTTGCATTTCATATAGTGCCAATGCCCCTGGTAAAAGTATGTATCCAACTGTTAGTAAAATATTAGAGTGACCTGAACTCAAATCCTGGATGAAGCCGTTTGTATTTCATATAGTGCCAATGCCCCTGGTAAAAGTATGTATCCAACTGTTAGTAAAATATTAGAGTGACCCGAGTTCAAATCCTGGATGAAGCCGTTTGCATTTCATATAGTGCCAATGCCCCTGGTAAAAGTATGTATCCAACTGTTAGTAAAATATTAGAGTGACCCGAGTTCAAATCCTGGATGAAGCCGTTTGCATTTCATATAGTGCCAATGCCCCTGGTAAAAGTATGTATCCAACTGTTAGTAAAATATTAGAGTGACCCGAGTTCAAATCCTGGATGAAGCCGTTTGCATTTCATATAGTGCCAATGCCCCTGGTAAAAGTATGTATCCAACTGTTAGTAAAATATTAGAGTGACCTGAACTCAAATCCTGGATGAAGCCGTTTGTATTTCATATAGTGCCAATGCCCCTGGTAAAAGTATGTATCCAACTGTTAGTAAAATATTAGAGTGACCCGAGTTCAAATCCTGGATGAAGCCGTTTGCATTTCATATAGTGCCAATGCCCCTGGTAAAAGTATGTATCCAACTGTTAGTAAAATATTAGAGTGACCCGAGTTCAAATCCTGGATGAAGCCGTTTGCATTTCATATAGTGCCAATGCCCCTGGTAAAATATGTATCCAACTGTTAGTAAAATATTAGAGTGACCCGAGTTCAAATCCTGGATGAAGCCGTTTGCATTTCATATAGTGCCAATGCCCCTGGTAAAAGTATGTATCCAACTGTTAGTAAAATATTAGAGTGACCCGAGTTCAAATCCTGGATGAAGCTTTGCATTTCATATAGTGCCAATGCCCTGGTAAAAGTATGTATCCAACTGTTAGTAAAATATTAGAGTGACCCGAGTTCAAATCCTGGATTAAGCCGTTTGTATTTATATAGTGCCAATTGCCCCTGGTAAAGTATGTATCCAACTGTTAGTAAAATATTAGAGTGACCCGAGTTCAAATCCTGGATGAAGCCGTTTGCATTTCATATAGTGCCAATGCCCCTGGTAAAAGTATGTATCCAACTGTTAGTAAAATATTAGAGTGACCCGAGTTCAAATCCTGGATGAAGCCGTTTGCATTTCATATAGTGCCAATGCCCCTGGAAAAAGTATGTATCCAACTGTTAGTAAAATATTAGAGTGACCCGAGTTCAAATCCTGGATTAAGCCGTTTGCATTTCATATAGTGCCAATGCCCCTGGTAAAGGTATGTATCCAACTGTTAGTAAAATATTAGATTGTCTTGAGTTCAAATCCTGGAATGCCCCTGGAAAAGGTATGTATCAAACTATATAGTTAATACCAAAATGACTTGGTTCAGCATTAAATGACCTGAAAAGGGTTAATATCTCCTAAAATGAAACATACAACCAACCAACCAACCAACCAACCAACCAACCAAACAACATAATAATATTCATTTTGAAAAGAAATTATAAAATCCTGAATTTGATAATAAGCAGACACATAATAATATTGCTCATAGTCAGGTCACGTTAAATGCAGTGGTTCCCATGAGATCTTCAAAGTTAAGCAGTGATGATTCCATTCAGTTCTTAGATGGGTGACCATTTAAGCAACAACAGGTACTGTAAACAACCTAATACCAAAATGACTTGGTTTGCTATTAAATGACCTGAAAAGAGTTGATATATCATAAAATAAAACAACCAACAAACCAATCCCTTAAACATCTTTCACAAACAGGTTTCATGTGTATCCTAATTACTTTTAATGCAAATAATTTGCACACAGTTATATATCATCAAACATTTTAATGTAACATTAATAATTCTATTTAATGATAATCATTTGTTAGTGCACAGTTTTATTGTTTCCTGTGTTCCTATTTGATACTCTTAATTTTTAAACATATCTATTTGACCTGTGGATGGATACTAGCACTTCAGTTCCGAGTGGACCTGGGAGTAACAGCAATGAAAGGGAACTCCACTATCCCTAAATCACCAGAAATAGAGCCTCTCTACTGGATGCAGTTTAGTGTCATATTGAGGACTTCCCCTTTATGGATAAAGATACCCCCTTTCTGACTAGGAATTATTTAGTAAGTTGCCAGGAAACTAACTGGATAGTTTGGGTATGATATGATGGATTACGGTCTCGAAGAGTAACATTGAAAAACTGAGACACACTTACATTCACATTTATTTTCAGAGATGAATAATTATTGATTAAATTGTTAGGAGAATAACTATATTATTTGGGTCAGTTTCGATTGGGTGGATTTGCATTGTCTTGTGTATCTTTTCCGGGTTCTTGGGGGTCGTTCCAAGGGCCTCACTGTCACTTTTATGTTCTACAGCTTTTTCAGTTCTCTGGTAAGTTCCAGGTATGTATCAAGCTTTTCTCATTCTTTCATCTTCATCCTGTGGTCTGGTGGCTAAGGACACTCTTTGTGGATAAGGACACCCCTTTGTGGATAAGGATTTTCCCTTTGTGTGTGAGGACTTCCCCTTTGTGGATGAGGACTTTCCCTTTGTTGATGAGGACTCCATTTTGTGGATGAAGATTTCTCCTTTGCGCATAAGGATACCCCATTTTGTGGATGAGGACTTCCCCTTTGTGGATGAGGATTTCCCCTTTGTTGATGAGGACCCCATTTTGTGGATAGGGACACCCCTCCTTGTGGATGAGGATTTCCCCTTTGTTGATGAGGACCCCATTTTGTGGATAGGGACACCCCTCCTTGTGGATGAGGATTTCCCCTTTGTTGATGAGGACCCCATTTTGTGGATAGGGACACCCCTCCTTGTGGATGAGGATTTCCCCTTCTGCAGTAAATGTAATCAGCATATTTTAACAACAACAACAGAGCAACAGTATTTATGACGTATAACCATGTTTCATATGCTGTTAGCATGCGATAATAACCTCCTACCCTCCTGTATTAAACCACTTTGACTGGCAGGTTATGACAGGTTGAGGTAGCCAGCATGTCTTAAACTCTGGGTGAGTGTCATGCGCTTATCTATTGAATGCAAAGGCCGCTTTATCAAACCAGATGGAAGAAATCTACAGGATGCAGCAGATGCAGATGCAACAAGGAGTGCAGAGAGTTGCACTGATGCACTGAAGACAACAAGGTCACCTGATGCAGCTAAAAATGGTCTCTATATATTTAACAAACCCCTCCTCTTCACAAGTAAGTAAGTGACACATGATCAATTTCTTAAGCAGAATTTAACAAGTTTGAATTCAGAGTTTTCCTACTCCTCGGCTGATCACATGAGGATGATGATGATGATGATGATGATATGCTGTATTCTGCCATTGTGGTAGTTGGAAACATCCTACAGTAGCATTTAGTCCTTTCTTCATTTGAAGTAACTCTGTCCTCTCCTTTATTATTATTATTAGTGAAATAGATCACTGATTAGGACTAATTACTAGAGCCAATTCTAGGTTTGAATTTAAAGATAGGCATCATCTCTGCTCAATGTCAGGTTGAAAACTAATCTCTACCTAACTAAATCATGTGACGTGTGAGATTTCTGCCTCTGGGTTCAGGAGCTGGTAATTTTTTCATTCCCTGATCTGAAAATTAATGTCCCTTAGAATTCTTGCAACAGGGTCCATCAACAACCCACACCACCACACAAATTATGTAACAGATGTACAATTCATTGTCTTTCTTGGTTTCCAAAAACCATTATAATACACCGTAAATATAGACTCAATATTTAATGAGGATATGTGTATAATAGTCTTAAACTGTCGGAATTTATCTGATAAAGCATTTTCATTGTTAATCTTTGATTAGATTTATTTGTATGAGTGAATTCACTGCGCATAGCATATGGCTTTGTGCCAAACCCCACAAGTGGTTTGGTCACCTCATCACAGTCTCACTACACTAAAAACACCCTTTTTTCGCTTTGTGAAGGACTCACTTATTAAAAACTAGAAGTGACTACCCAGCGTCGCCTGAGCAGAGGGTAGGGGCAGAAAAGTTAGTCTCGCAAATCTATTATTATTGAATCACAAGTTGGATCCTCGCAGGATGCCCCATTAAAATCCCTATGTAAAAATAAAGACCTTGCGTTGATCCAGCCACTTTGAAAAAAAAAATTAATTTTCCTATTTGAAATATCAAATGCAAAAAAAATTTCATGCTGTTATCGTTTAAATTTTACTTTTTAATTATCTTCCCAAATATGAATCAAATCTTCATTATTTTTGCTCAGAAAGAAAGATCTTGTGATAGTGAATCTGTATATATATTTAATTTGTCATTAATTGTTTTATTTTCATAGTTTCATCCGGACATACACCCATACATATATATACACTAACTGGCCTTTATATATGTATAGATTTCTGAATTTGATTCCCCCCTATTTTGATCAAGGTCCTTTTATTTTTTACTGAATTGAAATTTGAAGGAAAACTCCACTTGAAATTGACCTTGTGTCACATCCTGCTCATGTGGAGGAGTTAGATAAATACATATTACTTTCTGCCAAATACATATCAATATTAATAATAAAAAATATCAATATCAAACATATATAATATTAATATGTTTAACAAAAAAATTAATAATAACACTGAGGCAAGAGAAATCACGCACGGTTAGCTCAAAGTGTGCACGAATATGTCTGGCATGCAAAATGAGATCAGGTGTGTAGCAGATGATTAGGGGGATTGAACTCACATCCTCCTGATCATGAGTCATGGCTTGACGTCAGACTATCTCGTTGGCGCATGCAAATTACTACACTGCACGATTGACTCGGATGTGAGATTTTAGTCAGGGTAGTAAATTTTATTCAAGGCCTGCCTGAACACACCAGGTTAGTTGCGTTCCAATCTTGCTGATGAGGACACTGACGTACAACAAGGAAGAAAAGGCAAGTGAGCTTGGGCAAAGGACTGCTAGAAAAGATTGTTGCAGGTGACAAGGACTTTGTCAGGGGACTTCAGTAGCTGGGAGAACATCTTTTTTCAGATTTGCATTATTTATTGCATGATACCCGTTAGCTCAGTCGGTAGAGCGTTCGGCTAGAAACCACAAGGTTAATAGTTCGATACCGGTCCTTGCCAACTCAGCGTATGAGTAGCACAGGGATCTGTGCGGTAAAGTAACAAGCTGATGGTAGGTGTGGTGCTCCACCTCAGACACCAAAACAATCTTCTTGGTCTAGCGCTATTGAAAGGGGGATAGACTCCCTCGCTGACTGGCTGATACCGACTTTAGGCTGCCCTGACAACTTACATATTGCCTATTATAGCCCTTACCAATTAACGTTTATGTTTTACCTGGTATCAGGTCAACCCTTGTTGGGTTATTTTATGCCAAAGATATTTTGTTTTATTCATTCTTGATGAGTATTAAAAATTCTTTTTTAAACTCATTTTTTAAAAACATTATTTGAACTCCTTTTTTCTATTTAACCCATAGATAGGAACCTAAAAGGTACTACCACTCTGGGTCAGGGTGGACCTGGGAGTAATGGCAATCAAGGGGTACTTCACACTACCCAGAGCTCCAGAATTGGAACTTTCCCATTAAATGCAATTTAACGTCATACCTAGGACAACCTTTTACCTGGTACCTTTTACCAGGTACCTTTAACCAGGTAGCTTTCCCTGGTACCTTTTACCTGATACCTTATACTAGGTACCTTTACCTGATACCTTTTACCAGTTACCTTTTACCAGATATATAATCCCCAGAGCTCCAGTATTGGAACTTTCCCATTAGATGCAGTTTAATGTCATACCCAGCACAACCTTTTACCTGGTACCTTTTACCAGGTACCTTTACTAGGTACCTTTTACCAGGAACCTATACCTGATACTTTTTACCAGGTGCCTTTTACCAAGTACCTTTAGCTGGTACCCTCTCCAGTACCTTTTACCTGGTACCCTCTACCAGGTACCATTTACCTGGTACCCTCTACCAGGTACCATTTACCTAGTATATAATACCATTTACACATTGCCCATTACCTTTTTACTTTTTATTTATCCATTCTCTGTAGGTGACTGGGCCATTAAGAGAAAAAAGTTATAAAATTTCCCCTGATGGCATAAGCTGCTTTATATGTAGATATTATATAGATATTATTTTTGTTATTTCTTTATTCTTGTTAGTAGGAATAGACAGAATAGACTTGTCTGAACTTCTCAAATAAATCATTGTCCATTATCTTCCAAACACAATGTTGTGAGGTGGGGGGGGGGACTTGGTGTAGTTCATATTAACTTAATATCTCACATGTTTTTACAATTTATTTGAGATTTATGTTTGTCCTTGGAATATGGCATAGTCAAGGCAACACAATGGAATTATTGACTCATTGGTTGGTTGGTTGGTTGGTTGGTTGGTTTTTAGATTATGTCAACTCTTGCTGGTTTATTTTCATATTATGATCTCCTTGAAAGTTGAATGTGGTATGAAGTGAAACTTGTGCATGAGATATTTTAAGTGGAAAGAGGCTGCACAGACCCCAATCCACTATCTTGGCAGTTCCGCAGTTAGTCCACTGGCAGTAAAAAGTCTGGATTCTGCACTGAGGACTTCTCAGGGGTTATGATCGATAAGGATGGTTGGTGAGAGAGAGAGAGAGAGAAAATCCTGGATATCCTTGCTCTCAGTGTGACTTGATGAATATAGTGACAGGGCCAGTGTGTAAAACTTGAAGCGAGATATTTTAAATGGAAAGAGGCTGCACAGACCCCAATGCACTATCTTGGCAGTCCTGCAGTTAGTCCAGTGGCAGGGGAAAGTCTGAGATGAATAGGCTGCTGAGCTGTTGCAGGGTGCTGTCTCAGGTAGTATTGAGTCACTTCATGAGAGGCAATCCTCCCTGGAAGCCCAGTGCTTGCACCCAAGCACCAGGTTGTGTTGGGAATTTATGTGAGTAGTAAGTACCCCAATCCTACTACTAAGGTCAATGTTTCCAAACGCTGACAGTCGAAGTAAAAGATCAAAGATAAAGTTAAATATACAGCTCTAATAAATAAACAGTAAAAAAAAAAACTTAAGATTCGAGACACTACTAATAAGAATGAATTAAAGTAACTTCTGCAAGTTCAGAATTGGACTAATGAGCCACCATAGGGTCCACAAATGAAGATATGGAGTGACATCATCGTCGTCTGTGACAGACTGCCAAAAGAAAGAAAAACAATCCCCAATAATATATATGTATTTACCAACCCCTCTGCACAAGCAGGATATGACAAAAGGTCAATTTTAAGTAGAGTTTAAAACAAACTAACAATGGCCTGTGAGTTTAATATACTAATAACTCTATTATATATTTATCCACCCCTCCACATGATGCAACACAAGGTCAAGTTCTTAAGCGAAGTTTAACAGATTTTAATTCAGAGTTTTCCTTCTTCTAGACCAGTTGCTATACCAAGATTAAAGAGTCCAGTCTGCCCTACTATTTACCCATAGCAGGGGTGGGGAGAGAAATAGTTTGAACACACATTTTCCTAAAGGTATTAGTGCTTTATGAAATGCAAACAGCCTTGTCCAGTATTTGAACTTGGATTGTTTAGCCCAGTTCCTATGATGATTGCACAACAAACATCCCCAATTATTTATAGTGCAAGATTTTATCTTCACAATAATTTTTAACAGACAAATACTGTATTGCAATAACAATATTTTAAAGGCTAATGTATTATGAAGTTCATAATCATTTTAAATGTGTGTAGCACCTGCCAAGGAATTGCAAGGTCATTGGTTCTATACTGGTCCCTGCCATCTCAGCGCACGAGTCAATCTCCCTAGTTCAGTGCTAACTAAAAGGGGATAGACTCCCTTGCTGTCCAGCTGATACCAACAATAGTCCAACCGCCTAGGAATTGCAAGTTTCCTCATTTTATACTGGTCCCCACTTACTCAGCGTATGAGTAGCACAGATTGTGAGCACTCCACATCAGATGCAAACACAATCTCTCTGGTCTAGCGCTAACAAAAATGGGATAGACTTCCTCACTGTCCAGCTGATACCAACAATAGGCCACTCTGCAAATAAACTTTTTACTTCATTCTTAAGTTCAATATAAAGATTTGGTAATATTCACAGAGTTCGTCCCGGCCGCCTGCCTCAAAAACTGCTAGCCGGTGGCTACTGAAAAAAAACACCAGCTACGATTGAAGTCCGTAGCCGAAGCAGTGTCACTTGAAAAAAAAAAAAAACAACTTAGAGGTTTTTCCAAAAAACCCAACCCCAACTCCAACCCTAGCCCTAACCCTAAACCCCCTAGTTAAAATTAACAGTTTTATTACAAAATTTGTGGGTTTTGTTTTTTCTGGGTCACCCTGTATACAGGGTGACCCACAAATTATTTATTTATTTTCCCATTAAACTAACCCTAAACTCCAAACCCAACCCTAACCCTAACCCTAGTTTTTTTCAAGTGACACCGTTTTGGGTACGGACTTCAATCATAGCTGGAGTTTTTTTTCAACAGCCACTGGCTAGCGTTTTTGAGGCAGGAGGCCGGGACAGAACTCTGCAAATATAGCCAAAGATTTTAAGTGCTAATGTTGGTCTACAGAGAAAATTGATATCTTTTAAGATAGATCTGTATAAACTACAATAGATAGATCTCTACAGACTAAAATAAATCCCTACAAGATAAATCTCTACATTTTAAGATAGAGAGACGTTTGGTTTGGTTTGGTTTTTCTTTGTTAATTACATATCAATCTTCTTGGATTATTTAGTGCCAAAGTCATCCATGTAGAAGAATAGTAGTAGTACAATCCATAGCTGGGGGGGGGGGTCATACCTTTCCCAAGGGTATTAGTCTGAAAGTGAATGTAATAGCATGACTGGAGTTTGAACTCGCTTACTACAATGTTGCACTTCAGTACATTAGCCACTACACCACGGGGACTACCCCAAGATAGATAGATTTCTATAGACTAAGATATCAGTATTAAGGTGTATATAGAAATAACCTAATCAAGTTTCACCGTGAAGGGTCTTCAGGGTTAATTTCAATGAATTAATCAAGTGAAGTGAATAATGCATTTATATAATTGCATTATTCACTTCCGCAATTGCCTGTAACTGATCAATATCTTGATTAATTCATTGAAATTAACCCTGAAGATCTTTTATGGTGAAACTTGAGTAGGTTATTTCTATATAAACCTTAATAATAAATCCACTCTACTAACATATTGAGCACTTTATATTTGTTATAACACTGACTTATTCAGTTAATACTTGTATCGACCGTCAATATTGCGATTAACTCGATATTTTATTCCCCAGTAAGTCATCTTCTTTATCATATAGACTAAGATAGATAGATCTCTACAAAGAAAGATAGATCTGTATAGACTAAAATAGATAGTATATCTCGGAATTTTTGAGATGAGGCTTGATAATTTGGTTTATTTGGATTATTTGGATTATTGTCCGCATCTCTATTATTATCTGTACAATGTTTGTTGAGAAGGTTCCTGAGTCTGACAAGAAATACCTGAAGAAGGCCAGAGGGCACATCAGCTGAAGCATTGTACAGATAATGATAAAGATGAGGACAATAGTACGAATAATCTTAATAATATAAAATAGATAGATCTGTACAGACTAAGACAGATAAATCTCTACAAAGAAAGATATATCTGTATAGACTAAGATAGATCGATCTCCATAAACTAAGATAGATAGATAGATTAGATAGATAGATCTCTAAAGAAAGATAGATCTCTATAGACTAAGATAGATAGATAGATAGATCTCTGTAGACTAATATAGATATATCTCTATAAACTAAGATAGATAGATAGATAGATTTGTATAGACTAAGATAGATATATTAATTTTAGCCTATAGGGATCTGTCTATCTTAGTATGTAAAGATCTTTCTTTGTAGAGATCTATCTATCTTTGTCTAAACAAATCTATCTTTCTTGTAGACAAAGATAGATAGATCTCTACAAAGAAGGATCTGTATAGACTAAGACAGATAGATTGATCTTTACATACTAAGATAGACAGATCTCTATAAACTAAGATAGATAGATAGATCTGTACAGACTAAATAGATAGATCCCTACAAAGAAAGATAGATTTGTATAGACAAAGATAGATAGATCTCCACAAAGAAAGATCTGTATAGACTAAGACAGATAGATAGATCTTTACATATTAAGATAGACAGATCTCTATAAACTAAGATAGATAGATAGATAGATCTGTACAGACTAAGATAGATAGATCCCTACAAAGAAATATAGATTTGTATAGACAAAGATAGATAGATCTCTACAAAGAAAGATCTGTATAGACTAAGATAGATAGATCTTTACATACTAAATAGACAGATCTCTATAACTAGATAGATAGATAGATAGAGATAGACTAGATAGATCTGTAGACAAGAAAGATATAATAGACTAAGAAAGATTCCACAAAGAAAGATAGATTTGTATAGACAAAGATAGACATATCTCTACAAAGAAAGATCTGTATAGACTAAGACAGATAGATCTTTACATACTAAAATAGACAGATCTCTATAAACTAAGATAGATAGATAGATAGATAGATCTGTACATACTAAGATAGATAGATCCCTACAAAGAAATATAGATTTGTATAGACAAAGATCGATAGATCTCTACAAAGAAAGATCTGTATAGACTAAGACAGATAGATCTTTACATACTAAAATAGACAGATCTCTATAAACTAAGATGGATAGATAGATAGATAGATCTGTACATACTAAGATAGATAGATCCCTACAAAGAAATATAGATTTGTATAGACAAAGATCGATAGATCTCTACAAAGAAAGATCTGTATAGACTAAGACAGATAGATCTTTACATACTAAAATAGACAGATCTCTATAAACTTAGATAGAGAGATAGATCTGTACACACTAAGATAGATAGATCCCTACAAAGAAAGATAGATCTGTATAGACTAAGAAAGATAGATCTCTATAGACTAAGATAGATAGATCCCTACAAAGAAAGATAGATCTGTATAGACTAAGATAGATACATCCCTACAAAGAAATATAGATTTGTATAGACAAAGATAGATAGATATTTACAAAGAAAGATCTGTATAGACTAAGATAGATCTTTAAATACTAAGATAGACAGATCTCTATAGCCTAAAATTAATAGATATCTAGAGACTCCATTACCCCTGGACTATAGAACAAACTGACCTGTGCCAAGTAATAGTACTGCCCAATTACACAAGACTACATCTGACAAGGCTTGAATAAGTCCGTTTGTGCACACTGCAGCTGTATATTTACCTATCAATAAAATCCAATGCCTATGAAAGACACATGCTACAGTCTCTGTGTGGCTTGCCCCAGTGCCAGATCTCCTACCTCCGTGCACATAGTTGCTGCCCATCCAGGGAGGAAGCAACTAAGTGGCTAGGTTAGGATGGGTAGCATGTGATATTGGTGCAGTGCAGCAGACGGAACTGCAATCATTGCAGCTAGAAATTCTATATTGCACCCAGGTAGACAGAAATGTTAGACACTCAACATTAGTAAAGGAAGCATATATATATATATATATATATATATATATATATATACACAATATAAAAAAAATTTAAGCACTTGATTAAATAAAAGAGGGATGATTTACATAATTTGACAAAAGCTTGCAAAATTTAACTGAATCCAAAATCCCTGTTAAGAGTATCATAGTTAATATATATATATATATATATATATATATATATATATATATATATATATATGTATATATATAACACAAAATTGTTAAAAATTAATATATTTTATATCATTTTCATAGATAATATTGAACAATATTTCGATGATAAAAAATCATCATCAGAGCATGTTTTTTTTTTCATACCTTTCTATCTATATATATACCGTCTGATTCATTTCCTTCTCTTTATATATATATATATATATATATATATATAATATATATGTGTGTGTGTGTGTGTGTGTGTGTGTGTGTGAGAGAGTGTGTGTATCTGTGTGACTGTGCATGTGTATGTCCGTGTATATATATATATATATATATATATATATGAGAAAAATGGAAATGAATCCAATGTTATATAAATATAAAAATATGCCAAGCTAGGGTTATATAGTAACACTACTGTTCTAATGGATGGCTTTGGTATCAGATAATCCACAAATACTATATTGCACACTGGTGGAAAAAAATGTTAGGCTGTTGACAATTAGTTAACAGAACCTGAAGTAAGTGCAATTGTTTTTTGCTTTTAGCATCTTCAATCCCTGTTAAGAGTACTAATATATATATATATATATATATATATATATATATATAAAAGTAATTGGTAATTTGCTTGAAGCATTGTTAAGTATGTTATAATATATTAATGATTTGAAAGCAATTAAAATGTGTATAAAAATAAAAACAAAAAGATGTTATTTTTGTCTTATCGATTTCAAAGTAGAAACTTATATATATATATATATATATTAGTGATTTTTTCAAGTTTTCTGGCCAACTTTTTAATATTTGGGTGGAATTTGTGGATTAGTCCACCAAAGTTCATGTCCTAAGTACTTTCGACACTTCGAAGTGCCATCATCAGGGGTGATGTGTTCCAGTTTTTCAAATTATATTAATGGATGTGGAGGCTGGAAGAAGGAGAATTGATGGGAAAGTTGCTATAGGCATTTTAAAATGTGTGATATGAACTTTGGTGGACTAATCCATGAATTCCACCCAAATATTAAAAAGTTGACCAGAAAACTTTAAAAATCACAAATTTAAATTAAAGACATACATTAACCAACTCTGTGCAGATACAGGATGCTGCATAGAGGACCTCCCGAGAGTGATGAGTGATAGGGACTGATGGAGAGAGATTGCCATGGATATCCATGTTAACAGTGCGACATGTTGATGATAATGATATATATGAGAAAATGTAAATGTATAAAATATAAATACGTAAATATAAGATTATGTCCAGCTATGGACATTATTCTTATAGATAGATAACCCACAAAAGTTTGATATACACAAAGAAAGAAACCATTTAAAATAATGAAAAAACAAAATATTCAGATAATGTAATTTCATATACATTATATGTATAATAATATGGCAATGTTTTGTTTTTTTGTTAAACCATCCTCAGGGCACTGTTAAAAGGATTCATTCAATATATATATATATATATATATATATATGTGTGTGTGTGTGTGTGTGTGTGTGTAATATTATGAAAAATTGAAAAAAAAAAGTTCATAAACAAGTAATGTTTATTTCGCCTATGCTACAGTGTTTCAATCTATTTCAATAGATCTTCATCGTGGCTTTTGTTAGTTAGAGGAAAAATAAATGTATCACAGGAAATAAGAAATCTGCAAGACTCTTTTGCTTTGTCGGTGAGTCTATTCAAAAATTGTTGAACGCTCACATTTCATTCAATAATTTTAAAATAGTCTAGCATTAAGGAAAAGGGGATAGACTCCCTTGCTGCATGGCTGACTTTAAATTTTTACTTTACAGATTGTTTAAATTCAAAGCTTTCTTAGATTGGTTACCTTACCAAGGCTAAAGATCTTAATCTGACCTGCTATTTAACCATAGTTGGTGGAGAAGAGAAGGATTCATGACTTTCCTATGGGATTATGTCAAATATTATAGAAGGGGGAAAAATAGAGGGGGAAAATAGAATTTGCTTCAACAAGTTTCTGCTGAGGGGGGACCAAAAAGAAGCGAGTTCACAGTCTTCTCGCAGGCCAAACTTTCTTTTGGTCAACACAGTCTTCAACCAGCAGCTGAAAATCCGTCGCCGTCGTCAAAATAATATTTTCTGACTGCCGTCTCATGTAAGCCAAAAGCTTCTCTGCTTGTCAGGCCACGCTCCACTCACTTTGGTTATTTTATGGGCATATTACCCAAACATCCGGGCACATCAGTCGAACATCGCATCTGTCCAGTGCCTAAATCGCATTTGTTTTTGCATGCGGGAAGACGCGGGTTCGATCCCGGCAGGCAAGACAATGTCTTGCACTTTTTCCTTTCTCGTTCTCCGTAAACCAGAAATGACTCTCGATTATGACAAGAAGGTTCTCGATTATGACAAGAATGTTCCTGAGTTTGAAAAGAAGGTTCCCAAGTTTGAGAAGGTTCCTGAGTCTTACAAGAAATACCTGGAAAATACCAGAAGGCATATCGGTCGAAACATTGTACACGTAACGATGAGTGTAACGAGATAAGGAAGGTCCTGAGTTTTGCGACAACTACTATTAGAAAAGGAGGAAGAAGAAATAAGAGGGAGTAAAGGTTTTTAAAAAAAAGTGATGAACATAAAACGGTTTGTCGTGAATTTGACCGGCGTGACCCCCTGAATGGAGAATCGAAAGCCAGCCGGAAGTTTTGGGTGTTGACCAGAATCGAAAGTCACGTGGTGACATGGAACGACGTAGAAAAATACCGGCCTCTTTTTTGCTTTCCGAGGCATAGGGGATGGACCGGCCTCTGGTCCCTAGTGTGGGATCACAGTAATTTATCAGTGTCCTCTCTCTCTCTTTCTCTCTGCCTTTCCTCCTCTCCGACACAGCCCACGAGACGAGCCTGGAAATAAAAGCTAAGCAGCTTGTGACGATATATTTATCGCGCTGTACTTTTTATCGACAAGTTGACTGCCACGTGCTGAACACCTTTTTAGTGTCGTTAATTTGGAGGCGTTGACAAGACCCACTATGCAACATATATTGATATTAGAAAGTTACATATATCGCTTTTGGTACTGTGACCATATATCACAATAGTCCAAATAATCCAGATAATACTAAACATGAGCAGGATATAACACAAGGTCAATTTTTAAGTGCAATACTCTTATATACCCCTTAACATCGGGTATATAATTGTGTGAAAGAGACTGAGTATGAGAGAAGATGAGGGGTAATAGATTCCTACTTATATCTGCTTACTTGTTCCTTCTGCTAATTCGTCGGCCATTTCCTCAGGGCTAATTCTGTGGGTTGTTTCTCCGGGTTGATTCTACTTCTCGTTGGTTTCTTCGGCTGGATGCCTGTGCATTTTTATTTTAATCAATTAACAAGACTTTGTTGTTTTTTTTTAAGCTTTTATTAACAACAACCCCAGCCCAGGATTAAACCATGTGGTACAATGCAACTCTTTTGTCGAGTAACTGGTTGCAACTACTAAAACTGTCTCATGCCCTACTCATTACTATACTAACCATAATGGCTGGTAATTTTCCACTCAATCCCTGTTATTTTTAATTTAACAAACTCTGATTCAAAATTTATTTAACTATAGTATGTACATAATTCATAAGTTACATATGAATTATGTAACAATACAGCTTGTTTGAATACAGAGTTTTCCTTCTCTTAGACTGGTTACCTGACGAACTCTAATTCAAAATTTATCTAACTACAGTACATACATAATTCATAAGCTACCTATGAATTATGTAACAATACAGCTTGTTTGTATTCAAGAGTTTTCCTTCTCTTAGACTGGTTACCTTACCAAAGCTAAAGAGCACAATCTGACCTACTATTTACCCATAACTGGAGGAAGAATAGAAGGTTCCATGCCTTTTCCAAGGGCATTAGCATGAAGTGGAATGCATAGAGTCACAGACAGGATTTGAACTTAGGTTGCTTATTCAATTCCCTATAATTATAACCAAGACTGGTCTGTGTAGAGATTTACAATGAGAGGGAGTGACACAGTGGGGAGGGGCACAGTGGGGAGGGGCCACAGTGGGGAGGGGGCACAGTGGGGGAGGCACAGGCTTTCCTTCTCGTAATCAGCTTACTGATTCCTTTTCCAATATCGATAACAGTTACATTAGCACCCCTCCCATGGGATTTGACCGTACGTTCCAGATATAACAGGTTTAATGTGTTTCTGAACTTTTGGCAGGATTTTTTTTTTTCGTACTGGAGTATGGATCCAAGAATACGGATCCAAGATGGATTTGCAATAAAGGTAACGTGGTCGGTTCTTTTTCCCTATTTTTTTTTCATTTTTTTTTCATTAACGTTACCTCGTGCTGTTCTTGTGCTAATGCAATCCATGCAGAAAAATGGTGCCTTCAGGATCTGGTAAAACATGGATCGTAATGTGGATTATTGCTAATGGATTCGTTTGATGGACGTGTTTCTGAAGAATGTTTTGGATTGATGGAGCCCAAAGAAAAAGAAGTCAGCATAAATTACGTGGATCGGATAGAGTTTTTTTGTCTCATAGGAATTCAAGAGAAACTATCAAGAGAGAATGGTTATCCCACTCTTAGCACCATCCTCCTTGATTTGGGAATATTGCACAAGAATACATATTATACATATACCTATAAAAGCCATCATAAACAGCTATATATATTTACCAACCCTCCGCACGAGCAGGATGCGACACAAGGTCAATTTCTTAAACGGAGTTTAACAGGTTTGAATTCAGAGTTTTCCTTCTCCTAGACGGTTACCTAGCCATGGTTAAAGAGTCCAGTCTGCCCTGCCATTTACCCATAGCTGGAGGGAGAATTGGATTCATACCTTTCCCAAGGGTATTAGTGCCATGTGAAATTCCAACAGCTTCGTTCAGGAATTGAACTCGCGTTGACGAGTCCATTTCCTACGACTCTAACCATTAGACCACGCGCCCCATACATAATAATACTATAAACAGCTATAGACCAAAAAGACAGCAAGACGATACTTAGCAAAAAAATAGATAAAAAAAAAATTAAAAAAATGATAATAATAAACATACACACACACACACACACACACACACCACACACTCACACTTATAACAAATTCTACTACTATTTACTATATGTACATGGCTTACTATATCTCCACAAACCCCACACATACGACCCACCTGACCTCCATCAACACTAAACACCTGTGGCATCATTAACAGAACTTACTAACTATACACCCATCAAAAAAAAAAATAGAACTCCCACTACCAACTTAAACACTCCTACTAACACCAACAATTGACCCACCCCTCCTTATTCATGACTCCTAACTTACCAACATATGAAAAATTCACCATTGAAGCAAGAACTCAATCCAACGTTCTGAAGAAGGTCTAACAGACTGAAACGTGATAACGTTGATGTCACTACCTACCATAAACATCCATTTTGTCTACCTTTCTCCATATCGTCGTCGTCGGGTGGCCTAAAGTCGGTACCAGCCAGTCAGCGAGGGAGTCTATCCCCTTTTCAATAGCGCTAGACCAAGGAAATTGTTTTTTTTGGGTTTCTGAGGTGGAGCGCCACACCTACCATCAGCTCCTTACTTTACTCAGATCCCCTACTCATAACTGATTAGGATATCAAACTAGGAACCTTGTGGTTTCTAGCCAACGCTCTACCGACTGAGCTAACCTGAGGGCAGTTGTGTGTAGTGTATGTATGTATGTATGTACATCCGGATGAAACTATTAACCACAAAGTATATATATATACACATTAAATATCACCGGTTCTTGAATTTTGAGTAAACATTATGAAGATTTGATTTCAAAGATATTTAAAAATTAAAATGTACATAGAAATAGCATTGAAATTCTACTTCAAAATGTCCGTCATTTGTAAATCTCAAAAGTAAACAAACCAATACACCAAGATAGAAATGAACAATGAATGGAATGTTAATTTTTTAAGAATACAAGGTGTGTCAGAAAGTCCAAAAAAATCTTGATCCATTTTTGACACACCTTGTATATATATATATATATCACACGTGCATACAGTTACGCAAATGCACAATCCCTTTAACCATATCTTTCACATTTTCAAAACCTTTCACTGCCCTAAAATTGCTCTGCTTAAACAATCAAGTTTAAAGAGCATGAAACCAATATGTATGATTTGTTTCCATACAAATAAATATATACAAAAAAATGGAAGCGCGTGGTGTAATGGTTAAAGTCATGGGAAATGGACTTGTCGCCCCGAGTTCAAATCCAGGACTGGGTAATTCCATTTTCACTTAGAGCTAATACCCTAGGAAAAGGTATGAATCCTACTCTCCCAGTTATGGGTAAATAGTAGGGCAAACTGGGCTCTTTAACCTTGGTTAGGCAATCGATCTAGGAGAAGGAAAACTCTGAATTCAAACCTGTTAAACTTCGCTTAATAAATTGACCTTATGTTGCATCCAGCTCATGCGGAGGAGTTGGTAAATATATATATATATATATATTTATTTATTATTATTATTATTATTATTATTATTATTATTAATATCACTCTATCATAGATACTGAGCACTCTCCTAATAATACGGTATATATTGGTTTACTACTCTCATCAAGTGAGAGAGTGTAAACCACACACTGTGATTGATATATATATATATATATATATATATATATAATATGGCTGGGAAAATATGGAAATAAATACATAATTTCACAATGAAAACAGTGTTATACTAGACGACCCTCAAACTTGTTGGGTTCATGTTATAACAGCTGTCCATGATGATAGAAAGAGTGAAAGATCTTAATTTATAGTTATCTGTTAAATCAAGAATTTGGATAATTTTGAAAAATGACATTCAGTACAACCCTTCAAGATATATATATATATATATATATATATATATATATATATATATATATATATATATATTTATTTTAACAATGGAAAGGAGTAACCTACTCGAGTTTCATCGATTGATTCTTCAGGGTTACATGATGTAACCCTGAAGAATCAATCAATGAAACTCGAGTAGGTTACTCCTTTCCATTGTTAAAATAAATTTTTGCTCTACATTGTATTGAGCACTCTGTATTTGTTTTTTCTCAATCTTAACCCCTGGATACTGTGCACTTCCAATGATTGTACTCATACCCACCGGTAAGCTACTACTTATACATTAACAAATATATATATATATATATATATATATATATAATATATTATTATATATAGTGCAATAGGGTAGACATAATCATATAGGTGCTATGGCTTGATGTAACCAGTCGATTGATCAGAGGGGCCATCTTCAAGCTTCCGTCTAGTATAAATAAGGGCCAATAAGCTTCACGGGCCAATAGGCACAGTTGGTGTATTCTTCTGCCTCAGCCAAGAGGGCGGGTCAAATTTATAGCTCCGAAAATCCTCAGACAGTTTTTGGATGAGTGGTTATTAAAAAAAATATATGAAAACAGCAAAAAATACATTTTTTTTTAATATCTTATGAGTTTGTCCTTGCTCCTCCTGCAGTACCCAGCAATGTTTTGGTTGTCTTACTTGGATAGTTTGGGAGATTGGAGGTAAGTGGCCGTACAGTTGCTGTTTTGGAGGGTGCTGTTTCCATTTAACCCATTCTGATTGGGACGTTCTGATGTCAAATTTATAGCTACAAAAATCTTTGATAGTTTTGTCTGATAATTTTTTTGATGCATAGTTAATTAAAAAAAATATGAGGACAGTAAAAAAAAACAAAACAAAAAAAAACATTTCTTTTATATCTTAATTGACCCTATCAGCAATAAATTAACATTATCAGAACTCAATCCTTGGGATCCCTTCATAGAAATTACTGGTTAATTTATAAATTATTTTTTTTTAATTTGCCAACTAAACTTCTCTTTTTCCTTTAAGAAAAAACCAACAGAGCAATTATCTGGGTTTTTTTTTCTACACAGACAAATTTGCATCTGTAAATTAGGCATTTGACAGGGTCGATTTGTATTGACAAAGAACCCCTAAATTGGAATTTAAATTTTTCTTGCTCATACAGAACTAGGGTCTCGTGCGCCATTCCTCAATCTATGATACAGGGCCTATATGTTAATTTTCATAAAATTGTATTCATAGAAAATATATGAAACCCACCCTTCTGGGGCCTCCAAGCAGGCTTGTCCCTCTCCCCAGTCAGGCTTTTGGGCATAGTACGCACTATTTTCGACAAATATGTATATAATATATACTTATCTAGATATTTCTTTTACTCATTTATTAACTTTTTTCTTTTTTTTAAAAACTTTAGAAGTTACTTTAATTCATTCCTATTAGTGGCGTCTTGAATTTTAATGTTTATTTTGACTGTTTATTCATTAGAGCTGTATATCTAACTTTATCTTCGATCTGTTTACTTTGACTATCAGCGTTCGGAAACATTGACCCTTAGTAGTAGGATTGGGGTACTTACTACTCACATAAATTCCCAACACAACCTGGCGCTGGGGTGCAAGCACTGGGGCTTCCAGGGAGGATTGCCTCTCATGAAGTGACTCAATACTACCTGAAACAGCACCCTGCAACAGCTCAGCAGCCCAGTCATCTCAGACTTTCCGCTGCCACTAGACTAACTGCAGGACTGCCTAGATAGTGCTCTGGGGTCTGTGCAGCCTCTTTCCATTTAAAATATCTCACTTCAAGTTTTACACACTGGCCCTGTCACTATATTCATCAAGTCACACTGAGAGCAAGGATATCCAGGATTTTCTCTCTCTCTCTCTCACCAACCATCCTTATCGATCATAACCCCTGAGAAGTCCTCAGTGCAGAATCCAGAATCCACACAAAGGTCATTGAAGTAGGTTTTTGTGGGTCAGCCTGCAATGATGTGCCCATATGTATGTCCATATGTATCTATCCACAGGAGAATATCCCTTATGAGTTCATCCTTGCTTCTTCAACAGTGTTCAGTATATCTTTTGATGGTTTGTGTGATAGGGGGCAAGTGGCCATACAGATGCTTTCTTATAGGGTGCTGCTTCTAATATTTGTTCAAGAGAGCACTCAGAATCCTTGTGTAGTTTCCATCTAGCTTTTTCTCTAAGCAAGTGGTGCAGTCATATGGTAGCACTGACACATCTATGGCTTGGAATAATTTTTGCTTTATCTTATCAATGAGATCAGATTTCTATATGATTGTAGGGGCTAGAACTCTCCTGTGCCCAGGGGACAGGAAGTAGGGAGATTAAAATCCCTTGTCAGGTTGTGAGAACTTTCTCTTAACTGGTTTCGACCCCGAGGAGTAAGCCTCAGTCATAGAATCAGGCTCTCGCCACTCAGTCAACTGTGACTGAAAACCCCTCAGTGAGGGAGCATAGCCGGCTTCACCACCTGAGCACCCCCTCAGCAAGGAAGATAAATAACTGTATGTACTGCCTTCAAGTACTTGTTATATTGTTGTGTCTAGTTGTGTTTTACATGTTAATAAACTTGGTTAGGTTTAAATGTGCTTTTCCCTTGTTACTTTGATTTGAGTATCTGTATATTATTTCTAATAGTCTGTACACAGATATTCCTACAATTGAACCTGCAACCTCCAGCTGATTGTTACTTAGAACTATTTTAACTTAACACCAATATCCATTACGCCATGTGTCCTACCGGGAAATTCAGATTGTATTTTTGCAATCTATAAACCTAATCAATTTACACTTACACTTATAATTAATTTTAATTTTTTTACCTTACTCATATTGCAATTTTCCTTCTTCTTTTTTTCTTATTTTTTGAAATCATAAATGCCACAATTAATCAGAATTATTTTTTAGATTTAAAATATTGAAAGCTATAAAAGGTTTATAAGGATTAAATTGGTAATATAAATAAATACTTACCAAAGAGAATAAAGCAGAAGAGATTTTATCCAGGAAAATTGGTACTCACCTGTAATCAGAAGAAAGAAAATTTAATCAGTTTAACTTTAATTTGTTTAATGCTTATATATATATATATATACATATATCTTATATAATAATTATATTAATTCAATGCTTCAATAAAGAGTCTAGTAAAAATGAAAAAGGGTTTTCCATTAGGAACCTCTCTTAAAATTATTTTTTCTTTTAAAAGAGATCCTTTGGAAAAGATTTTTTTATTTAATCCATTCATTTTTTATTCCATTCATTCATTCATTTTTTCCATTAATTCTTAACTATATATATACATATATATATATATATATATAGTATCCAATTGCCGCTTTAACTTTCCATCGCAGTGGCATCAGTAAATAATCCAAAAGTGCTCAATATATTAAAAATATAGTGCAGTAATAATACTATTAATATTATTGTTAGATGGAAAATAAAGGGTCTACCATGGTTTCAATCAAATTGAAATGATTTCCTAAGGATCCTACTCTTTGTTAACTAAGTCGATGTAATTCCTTAGTTAAATTGAAGATATTATCCAATAAATATCTTCAATTAACAAGGAATTACATCGACTTAGTTAACGTAGAGTAGGGTCCTGAGGAAATCATTTCAATTTGATTGAAACCATGGTAGACCCTTTATTATTATTAGAATTATATATATAAATAAATATATATATATCATGTATAAGTACATATTTTATAATAATATAAAGAAAACAATAGAATAAATCTAAACAATAAAAGAAAAAAAGAAAAAAGAAAATGGTAGTGAAAGAAATATTGTCAGAATTTTTCAGAATTTTGAGATGATACTTGATAATTTGTATCATTTAGATTTTTCGGACTGTTGTCCTCATCTTTATTGTTATATACTCAATGTTTCAGCTGATGTGCTCTCCAGCTTACTTCAAGTGTTTGTTGAAATATTTGCATTTATGCTAGTTTGCAGCATGCATATTATGAAACCAAAGCTGTTCATGCCATGGTAGGTACCTACTGTCGTTGCTAGTATCATGGTAATTAGTGCACTGACACAGTGTGTAATTTGAAAAAAATGCTGTTACGTCCCCCAAGTGGATCTTGTTGGCACTTGCTCCCAGTCAAGATACTTAAGCTATCTGATAAAACTTAATAATACATTTTATCATATGCTGGGCACTTTTGGAAAAGCAGGGAAAAATAAGTGATGTTCTCCTATTTACTCCTATTACACCAGTGAGACTACCCCATACAGGTCAATCAGGGTTCAAAGTCTGTCTGTCTGTCTGTCTGTCTGTTATACTGTATGATTCTTATTCTATTTTTCCAAGACTCCAGAATTAAACATTAATTTTTGAATACAAATAACTTTACACTACATTACAAAATGAATAGGCTACCTATTTATTATATGATTGTTTGGCTGAACCACTTGGACTTTGACAAAGTGACTGAAGAAAATAATTTGAAAGCCACACAGAGGAACGTGCAACACAGTGACTAGAGGGTTGAAGTTTCGACTTTGGCAATCAGGCAAGATTATGTAGGCCTAAAACTATGCATTCTGAGGCAGCTGCACAGATGAACATGCAACATAGTCTATTTCTCTGAATTTTTGAGATGAGGCTTAATAATTAGTAGTATTTGTTCCCAATTACGACAAGAAGGTTCCTAAGTCCGAGAAGGTTCCCAAGTCCGACAAGAAATACCTGAAGAAGGCCAGAGGGCACATCAGCTGAAATGGATAACATTGAAGATGAGGACAATAGTCCGAATAATACAAATAATACCAAGTCTATTTCCCTGAATTTTTGAGATGAGGCTTAATAATTAGTATTATTTGTTCCCAATTACGACAAGAAGGTTCCCGAGTTCGAGAAGGTTCCTGAGTCCGAGAAGGTTCCCAAGTCTGACAAGAAATACCTGAAGAAGGCCAGAGGGCACATCAGCTGAAATGTAGTACAGATAACATTGAAGATGAGGACAATAGTCTGAATAATACAAATAATACCAACATACTCTAATAAGGTGAGCATCCTCTAAGTGTACTAATTTCATGATTTCTATAAAACTATCCTAATAGAAGTTATTACATCTAGTTAATAAACATTTAGGGGGGGGGAGGTGAATATTCATGAGTTTCAATTTCAATAAAGATTATTTATTATTTATATGTTACATAATTTATGAGCAGCTTATAAATTATGAATGTACCTGTAGTTAAAATATTGAATAGGGGCATGGCTGCGTTTATTGCCCAGTGCCTGAGGTGCCCCTCTTGAAGCAAAATGCTGTGGGGATCCTTGCATTTTTGTTACTATTTAACCCATAGCTTGGTGAATGAGGGGATTCATACCTTTCCCAAGGGTATTGATCCAAAAATGAATGTGATAGCATGACAGGGGTTTGAACTCGCCTACAATGATATCACATTCCAGCACGTTAGCCACGACACCATCTCCCCCCTTTCATAAAAAAAAAAAAAAAAAAATGCCAATATTAGAAATTTTCTATTCATCATACAATGTGTAATATATACAACGTGTAATACCCTGCCCTTGTCAGCCACTAACTAGGGCAGGGAATTGCACATTGTATGATGAAAAAAAAATGTTCTAATATTTTCTTCAAAAATGCCAATATTAGAATATAATTAGTGACAAAATAATGAAAAAGTTATTCATTCTCTATTTGTCGATGAACAAGGATTATAGTCTGTTTGTTCTAAAAGATAATCCAGCATGCTTATAGTAGATAAGGATTAACAATCTCCTTAGTCATAAAATGCATCGTAAAAAAGAGGATACAGATCTATATTGGATAGAGAAAATATCAATAGCGATAATTGAATTGTATACAAAAAAAACCAAAAAAAAAATAGATGAATAATTAAAAGTATTAGGATAAAAATTTGAAAATGTTCCAGATAGTGATGGGTTAGATAATTGACTGACATGAAAGATAATGTCATCTATATTTATATAAAGCAGTTAGTGTGTATATAGGTACGGATGAAACTTCGAAAATAAAATAATCAATGACAAAGTAAATATGTATACACAGTAAATATCACCATTTTTCCTTTTGTGCAAAATTGTGAAGATTTGATATATATTGAATATTAAAAAATTAAACTTTACATAGAAATAGCATTGAAACTCTACTTAAAAATGTGAATCTAAAACTCTACTTAAAATTGTGAATCAAAAATAAACAACACAATTCAACAGGTATTTTTTCCCAACCTCTCTATCTAGGTGATGCTGGGTAGCTGCTTCTAGTAGATATATAAATGGCAGTTAGTGTGTATGTATGTCCGGATGAAAGTACAAAAATAAAGTAAATTAACAAAGTAAATATATATACACATTAAAGATCAACAGTTCTTGTCTTTTTGTGCAAAAATTGTGAAGATTTGATTTATATTTGAAAATATTTAAAAATTAAAATATACATAGAAATAGCATTGACATTCTACTTAAAAATGTCCAGCATTTGTAAATCTCAAAAGTGAACAAATAAATACACAATGGTTTCCCCACCCCCTCACCCAGGTGAGGCTGATAGCCCTATGTACAAAAGGAGTATCAAAAATATCTTTACAAATGAATTCATCTATTCTCTCAACCAGTAATCGATAAAATTATAGGGCAGTCTAATCCCTTTACCTTGTGTAAGTTGAAGGAAAACTCTGAATTCAAACCATTGTTATTTATAACCAATTGGTATAAATACAATTGATATAAATAGTACATGTAGTAAACAAATCATATATATAATATATATATATATATAATATATATATATTATATATTAAATCAATTGTGATATTATGGTTTGGACTCATAACTTAAAGTTTCATGGTTATGCAATCATCAGATGAGTCAAATGGTTGAGATCTTAAAACCAGAAGTCACAGGTTGATATATTTTAAAAAAATCTCAACCATTTGACTACTGGCTTTTAAGATCTCAACATTTGACTCATCTGATGATTGCATAACCATGAAACTTAAAGTTATGAGTCCAAATCCATAATATTACAATTGATTATAAATCGCTCTGCTTTATTAGCATTGAGCAACCTTTCATGCTAATACTTTCTCATTTTCTCATTCATTCTCTATTCATTATATAGTATATATTATATATATATATATATATATATATATATATATATATATAAGTAAATTCATCGTGTGGCCTAAAGTTTGTATCAGCCTAAAGTCAGTATCAGCCAGACATTGAGGGAGTCTATCCCCTTTTCACTAGCGCTAGACCAAGGAGATTGTTTTGGCATCTGAGTTGAAGCACCACACTTACCATTAGCTCCTAACTTTATTACACAGATCTCTGTGCTATTCATACGCTGTGTTGGTGAAGGTCGGTTTTGAACCAGGAACATTATTGTTCCTAGTTTGACGCTCTACCGACTGATATACAAAACAAGATTTAGCATTAAATAACCCACAATGGTTGGTGTGCCATTAAATACCAACCAACCAACCAACCAACCAACCAACCAATGTGAAATGCAAACAGCCTCAACCAGGATATGAATTCAGGTTCCACCAATTTTCGTGTTTATTTGGATCGAGAAAAATTCGAGAGTTGATAAAATTGTAAACAAAAAACAACAAAAAAAATGATTAAAAAGAATTAGGGTATAAATTGAAAATTGTTCCAGTTACAGATGAGGACAGATAATACCTAACATCAACAATAATGTCATCGTACAAATGAAGTATTAAAAATATCTTTATCGATGAAATTTATCTTTGTAAAAAAAAATAGAAAAAAAAAGAATTAAGTTACAATGTGAATTGAAAGTAAAAGTGAAACTACCAAACGCTTTAGAAAAATGACTTTAGAAAGGAAAAAATGTTTAAAAGAGAAAAACCAAGAATACAATAAAATCCAATATATTCCAACAACTTAATTTGAATGAGGAACCATTGTCAATAAAATTAGGGTGGTTGATATGAACGAATATTAATAAAGTGGGTTTTTAAGTTATGAAAGGAAACAATGTATACCATGTAAATAACCAAAATAGGTATTGGTTATAGAGCAATGGTGTGATGAAATAACAAGGTTAAATCTATAAACATTTAGAGCCAAAAGGTCATTGCCAAAAAAATTATCAGTGTCAAAGTTCAAAGTGTCAAATTCAAAAATAAAACATGAAAGAGAACAAATGAAAATGCTAAAGACTTTTTTGTGTTTTGTTTTATGGTATATCAGCTCTTTTTGATGCCGATCAAGTCATTGATAAACAAGGGACTCAACTTGCTTACATATGAAAATATGTTATCTCCCATGAACATGGAACCTGAATTAGGAATAGCAGGGCCAAAGACCTTAATCCTCAAAACAGAAAAATAGTCAAGAATTAGGACAGCCCTACTGGCGAACAGAATTAGTCAAGCCTAAAGAAAAGTTGATAGAAGAGACAGCCGCCAGAAGTTGATCAACAGTTCAACAAAGACACACCAAACTTTGGCTGAACCAACATGCAGTGCGCCAAACAACAAATGACCTACAACTACACAACTTGCACAAAAAACTACTAGAACTCTTTACCTAAAAAGAACTCTACCTAAAGATAAGGTTTATAAAATTTATACTTATATATATATATATATGTATACGAGACTTACAACCCTAAAGCAATAAGTTTAGCAACCTGCACCACACCATTAACCTTTATCTTTAGTAGGTTCTTTTTAGGTAAAGAGTTCTAGTAGTTTTTGTGCCAATTTGTGTAGTTGTAGGTTCATTGTGTTTGGCGCCACCTGCTATGTTGGTTCACAAAGTTGGTATATGTGTCTTGTGAACTGTTGGATCAACCTTCTGCCGCTGTCTCTTCTATCAACTTTTCCTTTAGGCTTGACTAATCTGTCGCCCAGTAGTCTTGTCTAGATTCTTTGACTATTTTCTGTTTTGGGATTTCTAAGTCTTTCCCCCCTGCTAGTGTCCTTACTTCCAGTTCCATTCATTGGAAGATAACCATATTTCAATATGTAAAGCAATTGAGTCCCGGTTTATTCAAAATGACTTGATCCGCATCAAAAAGCTATATACCATAAAACAAAACAACCAAAAAGTCTAGCAATTTTCATTTGTGTCTATTCAATGTTTTCTATTCTTTGAACTTTGACACTTGAAAACTTTGACACTGATAACTTTTTGCAATGGACCTTTGCCTCTAAATGTTTATAATTTAACCTGTTATTTCCGGACCATTCTCTATAACCAATACCTATTTCCCTTATTTACATGTAACATGTTTCCTTTCAATAACTTAAAAAACCCAAACCTTTTATTAATAATCAGTTCATATTCAAACCACCCTAATTTATTGACAATGCTTTCCTCATTCAAATAAGATTGTTTGGAAAATATATTGGATTTTATTTATTCTCTCGGTTTTCTCTTTTAAACATTTATCCTTTCTAAAGGTCATTTTCCTAAAAGCGTTTGGTAGTCACTGTTTACTTTCAAATTCACATTAACTTAATTCCTTTTTCTTTCTATTTTTTTTACAAAGATAAATTTCACGATAAAGATATTAATACTTCATAGTACGATGACATATTTGATTTAGGCTATTATCTGTCTCATCTTAACTGAACAATTTTCAAATTATACCCTAATTCTATTTTAATCATTTTTTTTGTGTTTTTTTTTTACAATTAATTATCACTATCGATAGTTTCTCGATCCAAACATAAACACAAAATTGGACCTGAATTCATATCCTGTTGAGGCTGTTTGCATTTCCACATTGTTGTTGTGGGTTGTTGTTGGTTGTATTTAATGCACACCAACCATTGTGTTATTTAATGCTAAATCTGTTGTATATCAGTCGGTAGAGCGTCAAACTAGGAACAATTAATTTCCTGGTTCAAAAACCACCTTCACCAAACACAGCGTATGAATAGCACAGAATCTGTGATAATAAAGTTAGGAGCTAATGTAAGTGTGGTGCTTCAACTCATGCCAAAAACAATCTCCTTGTTCTACCTAGTGAAAAGGAGTAGACTCCCTCAATGTACTCTATACTGACTTTAGCTGATACAAACTTTAGGCCACACCGTGACTTTACTTATATATTATATATATATATATATACTATAATATATATATATATATATATAATATATAATGAATAGAGAATCAATGAGAAATGAGAAAAGTATTAGCATAAAAGGTGCTCAATGCTAATTAAAGCAGCAGATTTATATCAATTGTAATATTAGGATTTGACTCATTAACTTTAATTTCATGTTATTCAATCATCAGATGAGTCAAAATGTGAGATCTTAAAAGCCAGTAGTCAAATGGTTGAGATTTTTTTTTAAAAATTATCAACCATGCTGACTTCTGGTTTTTAAGACCAACCATTTGACCAATCTGATGAGTGCATAACCATGAAACTTTAAGTTATATCCAAATCCATAAATATCACAATTGATTATTAATATATATAATATTAATATATTATAATATTATATATATGATTTTTTAACTACATTACTATTATACAATGTTATTTTATAGCCAATTGGTATAAATAACAATGGTTTGAATTCAGATTTTCCTTCAAACTACACAAGTAAAGTGTTAGACTGCCCTATAAAAATTACGATTACTGGTTGAGAGAATAGATGAATTCATTTGTAAAATATTTTTATACTCCTTTTGTACAAACTAGGCTATCCAGCCATCACCTGGGTAAGAGGTGGGAAACCATGTGTATTTATTTGTTCACTTTTAGATTTACAAATGCTGACATTTTTAAGTAGAATGTCAATGCTATTGCTATGTATATTTTAATTTTAAATATTTTCAAATTAATCAAATCTTACAATTTTGCACAAAAGACAAGAACTGTTGATCTTTAATGTGTATATATATTTACTTGTAATTTACTTTATTTTAATGCTACTTCATCCACATACATTACACACTAACTTGCCATTTATATTATCTACTAGAAGCAGCACCCAGCATCACCTAGATATAGAGAGTTGAAAACAATACCTGGTTGAATTTGTTGTTTATTTTTAATCACTAATTTTAAAAGTAGATTTAGATTCACAATTTTAAGAAGATTTCAATCATTCTATGCTAAAGTTTAATTTTTAATACCTTCCAAAATATATTCAAATCTTCACCAATTTTTGCACAAAAAGAAAAACTGGTGATATTACTGGTATAACATATTAACTTTTCATTGATTATTTTATTTTCGAAAAGTTTCATCCTTACCTTATATTAACACACTAACTGCCCTTTATATTAATATAGATGAATTCTTTCATGTCAGTCATATTATCTAACCCATCACTATCTGGAACATTCTCAAATTTTTATCCTAATACTTTAATTATTTCATCTATTTTTTTTGTTTTTGTATACAATTCAATTATCGCTATTGATATTTTCTCTATCCAATATAGATCTGTATCCTCTTTTTACGATGCATTTTTATGACTAAGGAGATTGTTAATCCTTATCTACTATAAGCATGCTGGATTATCTTTAGAACAAACAGACTATAATCTTGTTCATCGACAAATAGAAAATGAAATAACTTTTCATTATTTTGTCACTAATTATATTCTAATATTTGCATTTTTGAAGAAAATATATAGAACATTTTTTTTCATCATACAATGGCAATCCCTGCCCTCAGTTAGTGCTGACAAGGGCAGGTTATTACACTTGTATATTATACACATTGTATATGAATAGAAAATTTCTAAAATATTGCATTTTCTTTTTTTTTATGATAAGGGGGAGATGGTGTCGGGCTAACGTGTGGAATGTATATCGATGAGCGAGTTCAAACCCCTGTCATCATCACATTCATTTTGATCAATACCCTTGGAAAGGTAGGAATCCCCTCATTCACCAAGCTATGGTTTAAATAGTATAACAAAAATGCAAGGATCCCCACAGCATTTTGCTTTCTAAGGGGCACCTCAGGCACTGGGCAATAAAACCAGCATCCCCTATTCAATATTTAACTACAGGTACATTCATAATTCATAAAGAACTGCTTCATAAATTATGAACATATTAAATAAATAAATAATTCTTATTGAAATTGAAACTCATATATTCACCTCCCCCCCCCTAAAGTTTATAACAAGATTAATAACTTCTTTTAGATAAGTTTTAAGAAATCATGAAATTAGTACAACTTAGAGGATGCTCACCTTATTATTGAGTATGTTGGTATTATTTGTATTATTCAGACTATTTCCTCATTCTTCAGTATGTTATCTGTACTACATTTCAGCTGATGTGCCCTCTGGCCTCTTCAGGTATTTCTTGTCAGACTTGGGGGAACCTTCTCACTCAGAACCTGTCTCGAACTCGAACCTTCTTTCGTAATGGAACAAATTAATACTAATTATTAGCCCTTCATCTCAAAAATCACGAAATAACTTGGTATTATTTTATTATTCGACATTGGTCTTCATCTTCAATTTATCCATTTCAGCTTGATGTTCCTCTGCCTTCTTAGTATTTCTTTTCGACTTGTACCTTCTCGACTTGGAACCTCTTGTCGTAATCGGAAAACAAATACTACTAATATTAAGCTCATTCAAAAAATCAGAGAAATAGACTAGTGTTGCATGTTCATCGGTGCACTGCCTCAAGAATGCATATTTTAGGCCTACATTAATCTTCCTGATTCCAAAGTCGATAAACTTTTCAACCTCTAGTCACTGTGTTGCACGTTCCTCTGTGTGCTTTCAAATATTTCTTCATCACTTTGTCAAATCCAATGTTCAGCCAAAACAATCATAAAAATAGGTAGCCTATTCATTTTGTAATGTAGTGTAAGTATGATCAAAATTAATGTTTAATTCTGGAGTCTTGAAAAAAATAGAATAAGAATCATACAGTATAACAGACAGACAGACAGACAGACAGACTTTGAACCCTGATTACCCTTATGGTAGTCTCCACTGGTAATAGGAGAGTAAATAGAGAGAACATCACTTATTTTTCCCTGCTTTCCAAAAGCCCAGCATTATGATATAAATGTATATTTAAGTTTATCAGTTACTTAAGTATCTTGAACTGGGAGCATGTGCAACAAGATCCACTTGGGCGACAACAGCATTTTTTTCAAATTAATCACACTGTGTTCAGCTCACTAATTACCATGATACTAGCAACGACTAGTAAGTAACCTACCATGGCAAGAAACAGCTTGTTCATTAATATGCATGCTGCAACTAGCATTAAAATGCAAATATTTCAACAAACACTTGAAGTAGCTGGAGAGCACATCAAGCTGAAAACATGAGTATATAACAATAAAGATGAGACAACAGTCCGAAAAATCTAAATATACAAATTATCAAGTATCAATCTCAAAATTCTGAAAAATCTGACAATATTTCTTTCACTAGCCATTTCTTTTTCTTTTTTCTTTATTTGTATGATTTATTCTATGTTTTCTTATATATTATAAAATATAACTTATACATGATAATATATATTATTCTATATATAAATCTAATAATAATAAAGCTACCATGTTCAATCAAAATGAAATGATTTCCTCAGACCCTACTCTACGTTAACTAAGCGATTAATCCTTGTTAATGGAAGATAATTTATTGGATAATATCCTCAATTTAATAAGAATTACATCGACTTAAGTAACAAAGATAGGATCCTTAGAAATCATTTCAATTTGATTGAAGACATGGTAGGACCCTTTATTTCCACAACAATAATATTAATAGTATTATTTACTGCACTATATTTTTAATATATTAGCACTTTTGGATTATTTACTGATCCACTGCGATGGAAAGTTAAAGCGGCAGATTGGATACATATAATTTATATATATAATTATATATATTAGTTAGAATTAATGAAAAATATATAATGAATGAAAAAAAATATGAATGATAATAAAAAAATCTTTTCCAAAGGATCTCTTTTAAAGAAAAAAATAATTTTAAGAAGCTTCCTAATGGAAAACCCTCCGTTTTCATTTTTACTAGACTCTTATTGAAGCATTGAATTAATATAATATTATATAATATATTAATAATATATATATAAGCATTTAAAACAAATTTAAAGGTTTAAACTGATTAAATTTTCTTTCTTCTGAATTACAGACAAGTGAGTACCCAATTTTCCTGATAAAATCTCTTCTGCTATTTCTCTTGTAATGTATTTATTATATACCAATTTAATCCGTAAACCTTTTAATACTTTCAATATTTAAATCTAAAAAAAATAATTCTATTAATTGTGGCATTTATATTTCAAAAAAATAAAAAAAAAAGAAGAAGAAATTGCAATATGTAAGGTAAAAAAATAAAATATTATAATGGTAAGTGAAATTGATTTAGGTTATAGATTGCAAAAATACAATCTGAATTTCCCCGGTAGACACATGCGTAATGATAATGTTGTTAAGTTTAAAATAGTTCTAAAGTAACAATCAGCTGAGGTTGCAGGTTCAATTGTAGCGAATATCTGTGACAGACTTATTAGAAATTATATACAGAAACTCAAATCAAAGTAACAAGGGAAAAAGCACAATTTAAACCTACCAAGTTTATAACATGTAAAACACAACTAGACACAACAATATAACAAACTTGAGCATACATTACAGTTATTATCTTCCTTGCTGAGGGGTCTCAGGTGGTAAGCCGGCTATGCTCCCTAACACTGAGGTTTTTTTCAGTCCACAGTGACATGAGTGGCGAGAGCCTGATTCTATGACGAGGCTTACTCCTCGGGGTCGAAAACCAGTAAGAGAAAATCTCACAAGCCTGACAAGGATTTTAATCTCCCTACTTCCTGTCCCCTGGGCACAGGAGAGTTCTAGCCCCCTACAATCATATGAATCTGATCTCATTGATAAGATAAAGCAAAATTATTCCAAGCCATAGATGTGTCAGTGCTACCATTGATGCACCACTTGCTTAGAAAAAGCTAGATGGAAACTACACCAAGATTCTGATGTGCTCTCTTGAACAAATATTAGAAGCACACCTATAAGAAAGCATCTGTATGCCACTTGTCCCCCTATCACCACAAACCATCAAAATATACTGAACACTGTTGAAGAAGCAAGATAACTCATAAGGATATTTTCTCCGTGGATAGATACATATGACATACATATGGCACATCATGCAGGCTGACCCACAAAAACCTAACTTCCAATACCTTGTGTGATTCTGATTCTGCACAAGACTTTCAGGGGTTATGATTCGATAAGATGGTTGGTGAGAGAGAGAGAGAGAAAATCCTGATATCCTTGCTCTCAGTTGACCTTGATGAATATAATACAGGGCAGGTGATGTTAAAACTAAGGAATATGTCTAATGAAATAGCTGCACAACCCAGAGCACTATCTAGCAGTCCGCATTAGTCTAGTGCAGCGGAAAGTCTAGATGAGCTGGGCTGCTGAGCTGTTGCAGGGTGCGTTCAGTAGTATTGATCACTTCATGAGAGCAATCCTTCCCTGGCAAAGCCCGTGCTTGCACCCCACGCCAGTTGTGTTCGGATTTATTGAGTGTAATACCCCAATCCTACTACTAAGGTCAATGTTTCCGAACGCTAGAGTCAAATAAACCAGATCGATATAATAGTTAGATATACACTCTAAGAATAAACAGTCAAAATAACATTAAAATTCAAACGCCTACTTAATAGAATGAATTAAAGTAACTGTCTAAATTTTTAAAAAAGAAAAAAGTTAATATAATGAGAAAAAGAAAATCTAGATAAGTATATATTATATACATTATTTTCGAAAATAGGGCGTACTATGCCCAAAAAGCCTGACTGGGGAGAGGGGACAAGCCTGCTTGAGCCCCCACAGAATGTGTGGTTCATATATTTTCTATGAATACAATTTTATGAAAATTAACATATAGCCCTGTATCATATATTGAGAATGGCTGCACGAGAACCCATCTGTATGAGCAAGAAAAATTTAAATTCCAATTTAGGTTCTTTGTCATACAAATCACCCTGTAAATGCCCTAATTTACAATGCAAATTGTCTGTGTAGAAAAAAAAACCCAGATAATTGCTCTGTTGGTTTTTTCTTAAAGGAAAAAAAGAGAAGTTAGTGGCAAATTAAAAAAAAAATATTATAATTAACCAGTAATTTCTTATGAAGGAATCCCAAGGATGAGTTTGATAATTGTTAAGTTATGCTGATAGGGTCAATTAAGATAAAAAGAAAGTTTTTTTTTTTTGTTTTTTTTTACTTTCCTATATTTTTTTAAGAACTATGCATCAAAAAAATTATCAGACAAAACTATCAAAATTTTTGATCTATAAATTGACATCAGAACGTCCCAATCAAATGGCGTTAAATGAAACAGCACCCTCCAAAACAGCAACTTACGCATTACCTCCAATCTCCCAAACTATCCAATAAGACAACCAAAACATGCGTACTCAGAGACAAGACAACTCATAAGATATAAAAAAAAATGTATTTTTCTTTTCATATATTTTTTTTAATAAACCACTCATCCAAAAACTGTTTGAGGATTTTCGGCAGCATAATTTACCCGCCCTCTTGCTAGGCAGAAGAATACACCAACTGTGGTCCTATTGGCCCGGTGAGCTTAGTGCCTTATATACTTAGACGGAAGCTTGAAAGGCCCCTCTATTCAATCGACGGGTTGATCTACAAGCCATAGCACCTATATGCATTATGTCACCCTATTGCACTAATATTAATATATATTTATATAATATATTATATATATATATATATATTTGTAATTGATAAGTTAGTAGCTTACCGTGGATGAGTACAATCATTGGAATGTTGCACAGTATCAGGGGTTAAGATAGAAAAAAAAACAAATTACAGAGTGCTCAATACAATGTAGAGCAAAATTTATTTAACAATGGAAAGGAGTAACCTACTCGAGTTCATTGATTATTCTTCAGTATACATCAGAACCCTGAAAATCAATCATGAAACTCGAGGAGTACTCCTTTCCATTGGTTAAAATAATATACAATATATACGAATATTATTATATAAATAATATAAATATATATCTTGAAGGGTTACTGAATTCCATTTGTCAAATTATCCAAATTCTATTAACAGATAACTTAAATTAAGATCTTTTCACTCTTTCTCATCATGACCAGCTGGTTATAACATAATCCAACAAGTTTAGTCGTCTAGTATAACCACTGTTTCATATGTGATATTATGTATTTTATTTCCATATTTCCCATCCATATTATATAATATATATAATATATATATATATCAATCACAGTTTGTGTTTACACTCTCTCACTTGATAGAGTAGTAAACCAATATTACCCTTATTATTAGAGAGTGCTCGAGTATCTATGATAGATATTATAATAATAATAATATAATAATAAATAATAATAAAAAAAATATATTATAATTAATAATTTACCAACTCCTCCGCATGAGCTGGATGCAACATGAAGGTCAATTTATAAGCTAAGTTTAACAGGTTTGAATTCAGATTTCCTTCTCCTAGATCGATTGCCTAACCCAAGTAAAGAGCCCAGTTGCCCTACTATTTACCCATAACTGAGAGTAGATTCATACCTTTTCCTAGCGTTATTAGCTCTTAATGAAAATGGAATACCCAGCCTGATTTGAACTCGGGCACCATCCATTTCCCATGACTTTAACCATTACACCACGCCTTCAAATTTTTTGTATAGATTATTTGTATGGAACAAATCAATTACATTATTGGTTTCATTCTCTTAAAACTGATGTTAAGCAGACAATTTTAGGCTCAGTGATAAGTTTGAAAAATGTGAAAAATTTTTAAAGGATGTGATTGCTAACTGTATGCACGTTGATATATAATAATGATATATACAAGGTGTGTCAAAAATGGATCAAATTTTTTGGACTTTCTGACACACCTTGTATCTTAAAAAATTAACATCCATTCATTGTTCATTTCTATCTGTGTATTGTTTGTTACTTGAGATTTTACAAATACGGACATTTTGAATAGAATTCAATGCATTTCTATGTACATTTAATTTTTAAATATCTTTGAAATCAAAATCTTCATAATGTTACTCAAAAATTCAAGAACCGGATATTAAATGTATTACTATATTATATACTTTTGGTTAATATTTCATCCGATGTACATTACATACATTACATTACAACTCTCCTGG
>CM042159.1:17022069-17096510 GCA_023376005.1 Doryteuthis pealeii | reverse complement strand
AAAGAGAAGAGAATTCAAGGATTCCTGAGTGCTCTCTTGAAACAAATATTAGAAGCAGGCACCCTATAAGGAAGCATCTGTATGGCCACTTGCCCCCTATCACACAAACCATCAAAGATATAACTGAACACATGTTGAAGAGCAAGGATGAACTCATAAAGGGATATTCACTCCTGTGGATAGATTACATATGGACATACTCATATGGGCACATCATTGCAGCTACACAAAACCTACTTCAAATGACGCTTTGTGTGGGATTCCTGGATTCTGACTGAGGACTTCTCAAGGGGTATGATCGATAAGGATGGTTGTGAGAGAGAGAGAGAGAAATATCCTGGATAATCCATTGCCTCAGTGTGACTTGATGAATATAGTGACAGGCAGTGTGTAAAACTTGAAGTGAGATATTTTAAAATGGAAAGAGGCTGCAACAGAAACCCCAGAGCACTATCTAGGCAGTTCTGGCAGTTAGTCCTAGTGGCAGCGAAAGTCTGAGATGACTGGCTGCCTGAACTGGTTGCAGGGTGCTGTTTCAGGTAGTATTGAAGTCACTTCATGAGAGGCAATCCTCCCTGGAAAGCCCCAGTGCTTGCACCCCATGCGCCAAGGTTGTGTTGGGAATTTATGTGAGTGTAAGTACCCCAATCCCTACTACTAGGCAATGTTTCCGAAAGCTGATAGTCAAAAAGGTAACAGATCGAAGATAAAGTTAGATATACAGCTTCTAATGAATAAACAGTCAAAATAAACATTAAAATTCAAGAACGCCACTATAGGAATGAATTTAAAGTAACTTCTAAAGTTTTTAAAAAAAAGAAAAAAGTTATAAATGAAGTAAAAAAGAAATCTCTAGATAAGTAATATATTATATACATATTTGTCGAAAATAGTGCGTACTATGCCAAAAGCCTGACTGGGGAGAGGGACAAGCCTGCTTGGAGCCCCCAGAAGGGTGGGTTTCATATATTTTCTATGAATAACAATTTTAAATGAAAATTAACAATAGGCCCTGTATCATAGATTGAGGAATGGCGCACAGAGACCCTAAGTTCTGTATGAGCAAGAAAAATTTAATTCCAATTATAGGGGGTTCTTGTCAATCAAAATCGATCCCTGTCAAATGCCTAATTTACAAGATGCCAATTTGTCTGTGTAGAAAAAAAACCCAGATAATTGCTCTGTTGGTTTTTTCTTAAAGGAAAAAGAGAAGTTTAGTTGGGCAATTAAAAAAAAATAATTTATAAATTAACAAGTAATTTTCTATGAATGGGATCCAAGGATTGAGTTCTGAATAATGCTTAATTTATTGCTGATAGGGTCAATTAAGATATAAAAGAATGTTTTTTTTTTGTTTGTTTTTTTTTTATGTCCTCAATATTTTTTTTAATTAACTATGCATCAAAAAATTATCAGACAAAAACTATCAAGATTTTTTGTAGTCATAAATTTGACATCAGACGTCCCCAATCAGAATGGGTTAAATGGAAGACAGCACCCTCCAAAAACAGCAACTGTATCGGCCACTTACGCATTCCAAATCTCCCAAACTATCCCAAGTAACGACAACAAAACATTGCTGGTAGCTGCAGGAGGAGCAAGGACAAACTCATAAGAATATTAAAAAAAAATGTATTTTTGCTGTTTCATATTTTTTTTTTAATAACCAACATCATCCAAAAACTGTCTGAAGGATTTTCGGAGCTATAAATTTGACCCGCCCTTCTTGAGCTAGGCAAGAAGAATACACCAAACTGTGGCCTATTTGGCCCGTGAAGCTTATTGGCGCCTTATTATACTAGACGGAAGCTTGAAGATGGCCCCTCTGATCAAATCGACTGTTACATCAGCCCAATAGCACTATATGATTATGTCTACCCTTTGCACTATATATATATATATTTATATATATATATATATATATATATATATACTTTTGTTAAATGTATAAGTAGTAGCTTACCGGTGGGTATGAGTAACAATCATTGGAAGTGCACAGTATCCAGGGGTTAAGATTGAGAAAACAAAATACAGAGTGCTCAATATCAATGTAGAAGCAAAATTTATTTTAACAATGGAAAGGAGTAACTACTCGAGTTTCATTGATGATTCTTTTCCAGGGTTACATCAATGTAACCTGAAGAATCAATCGATGAAACTCGAGTAGGTTACTCCTTTCCAATTGTTAAAATAAATATATATATATATATATATATATATATATATATATATATATATAATATATATCTTGAAGGGTTGTAACTGAATGTCATTTTTCAAATTATCCAAATTCTTGATTTAACAGATAACTATAAAAAATTAAGATCTTTCACTATTTCTATCATCATGGACAGCTGTTATAACATGAACCCAAACAAGTTTGAGGGTCGTCTAGTATAACACTGTTTTTCATTGTGAAATTATGTACTTTATTTCCAATTTTTCCCAGCCATATTAATATATATATATATTATATATATTATATAATCACAGTGTGTGGTTTACACTCTCTCACTTGATGAGAGTAGTAAACCATATATACCGTATTATTAAGGAGAGTGCTCAGTATTATGATAGAGGTGATATTAAAAATAATAATAATAATAATAATAATAATAATAAAATATATATATATATATATATTTACCAAACTCCTCCGCATGAGCTGGCATGCAACATAAGGTCAATTTATTAAGCGAAGTTTAACAGGTTTGAATTCAGAGTTTTTTCCTTCTCCTAAGATCGATTGCCTAACCAAGGTAAAGAGCCCAGTTTGCCCCCTACTATTTACCCATAACTGGAGAGTAGGATTCATACCTTTTCCTAGGGTATTAGCTCTAAGTGAAAATGGAATTACCCAGTCCTGGATTTGAACTCGGGGCGACAAGTCCATTTCCCATGACTTTAACCATTACAACCACGCGCTTTCCATTTTTTTGTATATATTTATTTGTATGGAAACAAATCATACATATTGGTTTCTGCTCTTTAAAACTTGATTGTTTAAGCAGAGCAATTTTAGGGCAGTGAAAGGTTTTGAAAAATGTGAAAGATATGGTTAAAGGGATTGTGCATTTGCGTAACTGTATGGCACGTGGATATATATATATATATACAAGGTGTGTCAAAAATGGATCAAGATTTTTTTTGGACTTTCTGACACACCTTGTATTCTTAAAAAATTAACATTCCATCATTGTTCATTTCTTATCTTGGTGTATTGGTTTGTTTTACTTTTGAGAATTTACAAATGACGGACATTTTTGAAGTAGAATTTCAATGCTATTTCTATGTACATTTTAATTTTTAAATATCTTTGAAATCAAATCTTCATAATGTTTACTCAAAATTCAAGAACCGGTGATATTTAATGTGTATATATATATACTTTGTGGTTAATAGTTTCATCCGGATGTACATACATACATACATACATACACACCAACTGCCCTCGGGTTAGCTCAGTCGGTAGAGCGTTTGGCTAGAAACCACAAGGTTCCTAGTTTGATACCAGTCCTCGCCAACTCAGTGTATGAGTAGCACAGGGATCTGAGTAGTAAAGTAAGGAGCTGATGGTAGGTGTGGCGCTCCACCTCAGAAACCAAAAAAAACAATTTCCTTGGTCTAGCGCTATTGAAAAGGGGATAGACTCCCTCGCTGACTGGCTGGTACCGACTTTAGGCCGCCCCGACGACGACGACAATATGGAGAAAGGTAGACAAAATGGATGTTTATGGTAGGTAGTGACGTCAACGTTATCACGTTTCAGTCTGTTAGACCTTCTTCAGAACGTTGGATTGAGTTCTTGCTTCAATGGTGAATTTTTCATATGTTGGTAAGTTAGGAGATTGTGAATAGAGGAGGGGTGGTCAATTGTTGGTGTTAGTAGGAGTGTTTAAGTTGGTAGTGGGAGTTCTATTTTTTTTTTCTGATGGGGTGTGTAGTTAGTAAGGTTCTGTTAATGATGCCACAGGTGTTTAGTGTTGAAGGAGGTCGTAGGTGGGTCGTATGTGTGGGGTTTGGTGGAGATATAGTAAGCCATGTACATATAGTAAATAGTAGTAGAATTTGTTATAAGTGTGAGTGTGTGTGTGTGTGTGTGTGGTGTGTGTGTGTATGTTTATTATTATCATTTTTTTAATTTTTTTTTAATCTATTTTTTGTGCTAAGTATCGTCTTGCTGTCTTTTTTGGTCTATAGCTGTTTATAGTATTATTATGTATGGAGGCGTGTGGTCTAATGTTAGAGTTGTAGGAAATGGACTCGTCAACGCGAGTTCAATTCTGAACGAAGCTGTTGGAAATTTCACATGGCACTAATACCCTTGGGAAAGGTATGAATCCAATTCTCCTCCAGCTATGGGTAAATGGGCAGGGCAGACTGGACCTTTAACCATGGCTAGGTAACCAGTCTAGGAGAAGGAAAACTCTGAATTCAACCTGTTTAAACTCCGCTTAAGAAATTGACCTGTGGTCACATCCTGCCTGCGTGCGGAAGGGTTGGTAATATATATATAGCTGTTTATGATGGCTTTTATAGGTATATGTATAATATGTATTCTTGTGCAATATTCCCAAATCAAGGAGGATGGTGCTAAGAGTGGGAATAACCATTCTCTCTTGATAGTTTCTCTTGAATTCCTATGAAGACAAAAAACTCTATCCGATCCACGTAATTTATGCTGACTTCTTTTTCTTTGGGCTCCATCAAATCCAAAACATTCTTCAGAAACACGTCCATCAAATGAATCCATTAGCAATAATCCACATTAACGATCCATGTTTTACCAGATCCTGAAGGCACCATTTTTTCTGCATGGATTGCATTAGCACAAGAACAGCACGAGGTAACGTTAATGAAAAAAAAAATGAAAAAAAAAAATAGGGAAAAGAACCGACCACGTTACCTTTATTGCAAATCCATCTGGATCCGTATTCTTGGATCCATACTCCAGTACGAAAAAAAATCTGCCAAAAAGTTCAGAAAACACATTAAACCTGTATATCTGGAAACGTACGGTCAAATCCCATGGGAGGGGTGCGAAATGTAACTGTTATCGATATTGGAAAAGGAATCAGTAAGCTGAATTACGAGAAGGAAAGCCTGTGGCCCCCCCCACTGTGCCCTCCCACTGTGGCCCCTCCCCACTGTGCCCCTCCCACTGTTCCACTCCCTTCATGTAAATCTCTACACAGACCAGTCTTGGTTATATTATAGGGAAATGAAATAAGCAACCTAAGTTCAAATCCTGTCTGTGACTCTATGCATTCCACTTCATGCTAATGCCCTTGGAAAAGGCATGGAACCTTCTATTCTTCCTCCAGTTAGGGTAATAGTAGGTCAGATTGTGCTCTTTAGCTTTGGTAAGGTAACCAGTCTAAGAGAAGGAAAACTCTGAATACAAACAAGCCTGTATTGTTACATAATTCATAGGTAGCTTATGAAATTATGTATGTACTGTAGTTAGATAAATTTTGAATTAGAGTTTCGTCAGGTAACCAGTCTAAGAGAAGGAAACTCTGTATTCAAACAAAGCTGTATTGTTACATAATTCATATGTAACTTATGAATTATGTCATACTATAGTTAAATAAATTTTGAATCAGAGTTTGTTAAATTAAAAAATAACAGGGATTGAGTGGAATTACCAGCCATTATTGGTTTAGTAATAGTAATGAGTAGGGCATGAGCAGTTTTAGTAGTTGCAACCAGTTTACTCGACAAAGAGTTGCATGTACCACACGGTTTAATTCCTGGGCTGGGGTTGTTGTTAATAAAAAGCTTAAAAAAAAAACAACAAAGTCTTGTTATTGATAAAATAAAAATGCACAGGCATCCAGCCCGAAAAACCAACGAGAAGTAAGAAATCAACCCGGAGAAACAACCCACAGAATTAGCCCTGAGGAAATGGCCGACGAAATTAGCAAGAAGGACAAGTAAAGCCAGATATAAGTAGAATCTATTACCCCTCATCTTCTCTCATACTCAAGTCTCTTTCGACACAATTATAATACCCGATGGTTAAGTGGGGTATATAAGATATTGCATTAAAATTGACCTGTGTTTATCCTATGAGTATGGAGAGAGATGAGCACATAGAATTCCTACTTATATCTGCTTATGCTTTGTTCTTCTGCTAATTGTCGTCGGCCATTTCCTCAAGGGCTAATTCTGTGGGTTGTTTCTCCGGGTTGATTCTCTTCTCGTTGGTTTCTTTCGGGCTGGATGCCTGTGCATTTTTATTTTAATCAATCAACAAGACTTTGTTGTTTTTTTTTTAAGCTTTTATTAACAACAACCCAGCCCAGGATTAAACCATGTGATACAATGCAACTCTTTTGTCGAGTAACTGGCTGCAACTAACTGCTAAAACTGTCTCATGCCCTACTCATTACCCACCAATAATACTAACCATAATGGCTGGTAATTTTCCACTCAATCCCTGTTATTTTTAATTTAATGAACTCTGATTCAAAATTTATCTAACTATAGTATGTACATAATTCATAAGTTACATATGAATTATGTAACAATACAGCTTGTTTGAATACAGTTTTCCTTCTCTTAGACTGGTTACCTGACGAAACTCTAATTCAAAATTTATCTAACTACAGTACATATATAATTCATAAGTTACCTATGAATTATGTAACAATACAGCTTGTTTGTATTCAAGAGTTTTCCTTCTCTTAGACTGGTTACCTTACCAAAGCTAAAGAGCACAATCTGACCTACTATTTACCCATAATGGAGGAAGAATAGAAGGTTCCATGCCTTTTCCAAGGGCATTAGCATGAAGTGGAATGCATAAAGTCACAGACAGGATTTGAACTTAGGTTGCTTATTCAATTCCCTATAATTATAACCAAGACTGGTCTGTGTAGAGATTTACAATGAGAGGGAGTGACACAGTGGGGAGGGGGCACAGTGGGGAGGGGCAACAGTGGGGAGGGCACAGTGGGGGGGCACGGCTTTCCTTCTCGTAATCAGCTTACTGATTCCTTTTCCAATATTGATAACAGTTACATTCGCACCCCTCCCATGGGATTTGACCGTACGTTCCAGATATAACAGGTTTAATGTGTTTCTGAACTTTTGGCAGGATTTTTTTTTTTTCGTACTGGAGTATGGATCCAAGAATACGGATCCAAGATGGATTTGCAATAAAGGTAACGTGGTCGGTTCTTTTTCCCTATTTTTTTTTTTTCATTTTTTTTTCATTAACGTTACCTCGTGCTGTTCTTGTGCTAATGCAATCCATGCAGAAAAATGGTGCCTTCAGGATCTGGTAAAACATGGATCGTAATGTGGATTATTGCTAATGGATTCGTTTGATGGACGTGTTTCTGAAGAATGTTTTGGATTGATGGAGCCCAAAGAAAAAGAAGTCAGCATAAATTACGTGGATCGGATAGAGTTTTTTGTCTCATAGGAATTCAAGAGAAACTATCAAGAGAGAATGGTTATCCCACTCTTAGCACCATCCTCCTTGATTTGGGAATATTGCACAAGAATACATATTATACATATACCTATAAAAGCCATCATAAACAGCTATATATATTTACCCACCCCTCCGCACGAGCAGGATGCGACACAAGGTCAATTTCTTAAACGGAGTTTAACAGGTTTGAATTCAGAGTTTTCTTTCTCCTAGACCGGTTACCTAGCCATGGTTAAAGAGTCCAGTCTGCCCTGCTATTTACCCATAGCTGGAGGGAGAATTGGATTCATACCTTTCCCAAGGGTATTAGCGCCATGTGAAATTCCAACAACTTCGTTCAGGAATTGAACTCGCGTTGACGAGTCCATTTCCTACGACTCTAACCATTAGACCACGCGCCCCCATACATGATAATACTATAAACAGCTATAGACCAAAAAGACAGCAAGACGATACTTAGCAAAAAAATAGATAAAAAAAAATGTTTTAAATGATAATAATAACATACACACACACACACACACACACACACACACACACACACACACTTATAACAAATTCTACTACTATTTACTATATGTACATGGCTTACTATATCTCCACCAAACCCCACACATACGACCCACCTATGACCTCCATCAACACTAAACACCTGTGGCATCATTAACAGAAACTTACTAACTATACACCCCATCAAAAAAAAAAAATAGAACTCCCACTACCAACTTAAACACTCCTACTAACACCAACAATTGACCGCCCCTCCCTTATTCATGACCTCCTAACTTACCAACATATGAAAATGTTCACCATTGAAGCAAGAACTCAATCCAACACCCTGAAGAAGGTCTAACAGACTGAAACGTGATAACGTTGATGTCACTACCTACCATAAACATCCATTTTGTCTACCTTTCTCCATATCGTCGTCGGGGTGGCCTAAAGTCGGTACCAGCCAGTCAGCGAGGGAGTCTATCCCCTTTTCAATAGCGCTAGACCAAGGAGATTGTTTTTTTTGGGTGTCTGAGGTGGAGCGCCACACTTACCATCAGTTCCTAACTTTACCGCTATCGAATTAGGAACCTTGTGGTTTCTAGCTGAATGCTCTACCGACTGAGCTAACCTGAGGGCAGTTGGTGTGAGTGTATGTATGTATGTATGTATGCATGTCCGGATGAAACTATTAACCACAAAGTAAATATATATACACATTAAATATCACCGGTTCTTGAATTTTGAGTAAACATTATGAAGATTTGATTTCAAAGATATTTAAAAATTAAAATGTACATAGAAATAGCATTGAAATTCTACTTGAAATGTCAATCATTTGTAAATCTCAAAAGTAAACAAATCCATTACACCAAGAGTTGACAATGATATGGAATGTTAATTTTTTTAAGAATACAAAAGTGTTCAGAAAGTACAAAAAAATCTTGATTCTTTTTTGACATACCTTGTATATATATATATATATATATATATCTCACATGTGCATACAGTTATTCAAATGAACAATCACTTTAACCATATCTTTTACATTTTCAAAACCTTTCACTGCCCTAAAATTGCTCCGCTTAAACAATCAAGTTTAAAGAGCAAGAAACCAATATGGTAGCAGATTTGTTTCCATACAAATAAACATATACAAAAAATGGAAGTGTGTGGTGTAATAGTTAAAGTCATGGGAAATGGACTCGTCGCCCCGAGTTCAAATCCTGGACAGGGTAATTTCATTTTCACTTAGCGCTAATACCCTTGGGAAAGGTATGAATCCTACTCTCCCAGTTATGGGTAAATAGTAGGGCAGACTGGGCTCTTTAACCTTGGTTAGGCAATCGGTCTAGGAGAAGGAAAACTCTGAATTCAAACCTGTTAAACTTCGCTTAATAAATTGACCTTATGTTGCATCCAGCTCATGCGGAAGAGTTGGTATATATATATATATATATATATATATATATATATATTATTATTATTATATTATTATTATTATTAATATCACTCTATTGCAGATACTGAGCACTCTCCTAATAATACTGTATATATTGGTTTACTACTCTCATCAAGTGAGAGAGTGTAAACCACACACTGTGATTGATATATATATATATATATATATATATATATATATATATATATGGCTGGGAAAATATGGAAATAAATACATAATTTCACAATGAAAACAGTGTTATACTAGACGACCCTCAAACTTGTTGGGTTCATGTTATAACAGCTGTCCATGATGATAGAAAGAGTGAAAGATCTTAATTTATAGTTTCTGTTAAATCAAGAATTTGGATAATTTTGAAAAATGACATTCAGTACAACCCCTCAAATAATATATATATATATATATATATATATATATATATATATATATATATATATATAATATTATTTTAACAATGAAAAGGAGTAACCTACTCGAGTTTCATCGATTGATTCTTCAGGGTTACATGATGTAACCCTGAAGAATCAATCAATGAAACTCGAGTAGGTTACTCCTTTCCATTGTTAAAATAAATTTTTGCTCTACATTGTATTGAGCACTCTGTATTTGTTTTTTCTCAATCTTAACCCCTGGATACTGTGCGCTTCCAATGATTGTACTCATACCCCCACCGGTAACTACTACTTATACATTAACAAATATATATATATATATATATATATATATATATATATATTATATGCAATAGGGTAGACATAATCATATAGGTGCTATGGCTTTGATGTAACCAGTCGATTGATCAGAGGGGCCATCTTCAAGCTTCCGTCTAGTATAAATAAGGGCCAATAAACTTCACGGGCCAATAGGCACAGTTGGTGTATTCTTCTGCCTCAGCCAAGAGGGCGGGTCAAATTTATAGCTCCGAAAATCCTCAGACAGTTTTTTGATGAGTGGTTATTAAAAAAAATATATGAAAACAGCAAAAAATACATTTTTTAAAAATATCTTATGAGTTTGTCCTTGCTCCTCCTGCAGTACCCAGCAATGATTTGGTTGTCTTACTTGGATAGTTTGGGACATTGGAGGTAAGTGGCCGTACAGTTGGAAGGTGCTGTTTCCATTTAACCCATTCTGATTGGGACGTTCTGATGTCAAATTTATAGCTACAAAAATCTTTGATAGTTTTGTCTGATAATTTTTTTGATGCATAGTTAATTTAAAAAAATATGAGGACAGTAAAAAACAAAAAAAAAAAAAAACATTTCTTTTATATCTTAATTGACCCTATCAGCAATAAATTAACATTATCAGAACTCAATCCTTGGGATCCCTTCATAGAAATTACTGGTTAATTTATAATTTTTTTTTTTTTTAGATTTGCCAACTAAACTGCTCTTTGGCTTAAAAAAAAAAGCCCAACAGAGCAATTATCTGGGGTTTTTTTCTACACAGACAAATTTGCATCTGTAAATTAGGCATTTGACAGGGTCGATTTGTATTGACAAAGAACCCCTAAATTGGAATTTAAATTTTTCTTGCTCATACAGAACTAGGGTCTCGTGCGCCATTCCTCAATCTATGATACAGGGCCTATATGTCAATTTTCATAAAATTGTATTCATAGAAAATATATGAAACCCACCCTTCTGGGGCCTCCAAGCAGGCATGTTCCTCTCCCCAGTCAGGCTTTTGGGCATAGTACGCACTATTTTCGACAAATATGTATATAGTATATACTTATCTAGATATTTCTTTTACTCATTTATTAACTTTTTTCTTTTTTTTTAAAACTTTAGAAGTTACTTTAATTCATTCCTATTGGTGGCGTCTTGAATTTTAATGTTTATTTCGACCGTTTATTCATTAGAGCTGTATAACTAACTTTGTCTTTGATCTGTTTACTTCGACTGTCAGCGTTCGGAAACATTGACCCTTAGTAGTAGGATTGGGGTACTTACTACTCACATAAATTCCCAACACAACCTGGTGTTTGGGTGCAAGCACTGAGGCTTCTGGGAGGCTTGCCTCTCATGAAGTGACTCAGTTCTACCTGAGACATCATCCTGCAACAGCTGGGCAGCCCAGTCATCTCAGATTTTCCCCTGCCACTGGACTAACTGCAGGACTGCCAAGATAGTGCATTGGGGTCTGTGCAGCCTCTTTCCATTTAAAATATCTCACTTCAAGTTTCACGCACTGGCACTGGCACTATATTCATCAAGTCACATTGAGAGCAAGGATATCCAGGATTTTCTCTCTCTCTCTCACCAACCATCCCTATCGATCATAACCCCTGAGAAGTCCACAGGAGAATATCCCTATGAGTTCATCCTTGCTTCTTCAACAGTGTTCTGTATATCTTTTGATGGTTTGTGTGATAGGGGGCAAGTGGCCATACAGATGCTTTCTTATAGGGTGCTGCTTCTAATATTTGTTCAAGAGAGCATTCAGAATCCTTGTGTAGTTTCCATCTAGCTTTTTCTCTAAGCAAGTGGTGCAGTCATATGGTAGCACTGACACATCTATGGCTTGGAATAATTTTTGCTTTATCTTATCAATGAGATCAGATTTCTATATGATTGTAGGGGCTAGAACTCTCCTGTGCCCAGGGGACAGGAAGTAGGGAGATTAACATCTATTGTCAGGTTGTGAGAACTTTCTCTTAACTGGTTTCGACCCCAAGGACTAAACCTTGTAGAATTGGGCTCTCGCCACTCAGTCAATTGTAACTGAAGAAAACCCCTCAGTGAGGGGGCATAGCCGGCTTCACCACCTGAGCACCCCCTCAGCGAAGGAGATAAATAACTGTATGTACTGCCTTCAAGTACTTGTTATATTGTTGTGTCTAGTTATGTTTTACGAGTTAATAAACTTGGTTAAGTTTACATGTGCTTTTCCCTTGTTACTTTGATTTGAGTATCTGTATATTATTCCTCATAGTCTGTACACAGCTATTCCTACAATTGAACCTGCAACCTCAAGATGATTGTCACTTAGAACTATTTTAACTTAACACCAATATCCATTACGCCATGTGTCCTACTGGGAAATTCAGATTGTATTTTTGCAATCTATAAACCTAATCAATTTACACTTACACTCATAATTAATTTTTTTTTTTTACCTTACTCATATTGCAATTTTGCTTCTTCTTTTTTTCTTATTTTTTGAAATCATAAATGCCACAATTAATCAGAATTATTTTTTAGATTTAAAATATTGAAAGCTATAGAAGGTTTATAAGGATTAAATTGGTAATATAAATAAATACTTACCAAAGAGAATAAAGCAGAAGAGATTTTATCCAGGAAAATTGGTACTCACCTGTAATCAGAAGAAAGAAAATTTAATCAGTTTATCTTTAATTTGTTTAATGCTTATATATATATATATATATATATATATATATATATATATATATATATACATATATCTTATATATAATTATATTAATTCAATGCTTCAATAAAGAGTCCAGTAAAAATGAAGAAGGCTTTTCCATTAGGAACCTCCCTTAAAATTATTTTTTCTTTTAAGAGAGATCCTTTGGAAAATATTTTTCTTTTAATCCATTCATTTCATTCATTTTTATTCCATTCATTCATTCATTCATTTTTCCATTAATTCTTAACTACATATATATATATATATATATATATATATATATGTATATATATATATATATATATATATATAGTATCCAATTGCTGCTTTAACTTTTCCGTCGCAGTCGCATCAGTAAATAATCCAAAAGTGCTCAATATATTAAAAATATAGTGCAGTAATAATACTATTAATATTATTGTTAGATGGAAAATAAAGGGTCTACCATGGTTTCAATCAAATTGAAATGATTTCCTAAGGATCCTACTCTTTGTTAACTAAGTCGATGTAATTCCTTAGTTAAATTGAAGATATTATCCAATAGATATCTTCAATTTAACTAAGAAATTACATCGACTTAGTTAACGTTGAGTAGGGTCCTGATGAAATCATTTTAATTTGATTGAAACCATGGTAGACCCTTTATTTTTCCTCTAATAATAATATTATTAGTATATATATATATATATATATTATGTATAAGTACATATTTTATTATAATATAAAGAAAACAATAGAATAAATCTAAAAATAAAAAGAAAAAGAAAAAAGAAAATGATAGTGAAAGAAATATTGTCAGAATTTTTTCAGAATTTTGAGATGATGCTTGATAATTTGTATCATTTAGATTTTTCGGACTGTTGTCCTCATCTTTATTGTTATATACTCAATGTTTCAGCTGATGTGCTCTCCAGCTTACTTCAAGTGTTTGTTGAAATATTTGCATTTATGCTAGTTTGCTGCATGCATGTTATGAAACCAAAGCTGTTCATGCCATGGTAGGTACCTACTGTCGTTGCTAGTATCATGGTAATTAGTGCACTGACACACTGTGTGTAATTTGAAAAAATGCTGTTACATCCCCCAAGTGGGTCTTGTTGGCACTTGCTCCCAGTCAAGATACTTAAGCTATCTGATAAAACTTAATAATACATTTTATCATATGCCGGGCACTTTTGGAAAAGCAGGGAAAAATAAGTGATGTTCTCCTATTTACTCCTATAGACACCAGTGAGACTACCCCATACAGGTCAATCAGGGTTCAAAGTCTGTCTGTCTGTCTGTCTGTCTGTCTGTACTGTATGATTCTTATTCTATTTTTCCAAGACTCCAGAATTAAACATTAATTTTTGAATACAAATTACTTTACACTACATTACAAAATGAATAGGCTACCTATTTATTATATGATTGTTTGGCTGCACCACTTGGACTTTGATAAAGTGACTGAAGAAAATAATTTGAAAGCCACACAGAGGAACGTGCAACACAGTGACTAGATGGTTGAAGTTTCGACTTTGGCAATCAGACAATATTATGTAGGCCTAAAACTATGCATTCTGAGGCAGATGAACATGCAACATAGTCTATTTCTCTGAATTTTTGAGATGAGGCTTAATAATTAGTATTATTTGTTCCCAATTACAACAAGAAGGTTCCCGAGTCCGAGAAGGTTCCTGAGTCCAAGAAGGTTCTTGAGTCTGAGAAGGTTCCCAAGTCCGACAAGAAATACCTGAAGAAGGCCAGAGGGCACATCAGCTGAAATGGATAACATTGAAGATGAGGACAATAGTCCGAATAATACAAATAATACCAAGTCTATTTCCCTGAATTTTTGAGATTAGGCTTAATAATTAGTATTATTTGTTCCCAATTATGACAAGAAGGTTCCCGAGTCCGAGAAGGTTCCTGAGTCCGAGAAGGTTCCCAAGTCTGTCAAGAAATACCTGAAGAAGGCCAGAGGGCACATCAGCTGAAACGTAGTACAGATAACATTGAAGATGAGGACAATAGTCTGAATAATCCATGCATTTTTGTTACTATTTAACCCATAGCTGGGTGAATGAGGGGATTCATACCTTGCCCAAGGGTATTGATCCAAAAATGAATGTGATAGCATGACAGGGGTTTGAACTCGCCTACAATGATATCACATTCCAGCACGTTAGCCACGACACCATCTCCCCCCTTTCATAAAAAAAAAAGAAAAAATGCCAATATTAGAAATTTTCTTTTCATCATACAATGTGTAATATATACAACGTGTAATACCCTGCCCTCGTCAGCCGCTAACTAGGGCAGGGGATTGCACGTTGTATTTATTACACATTGTATGATGAAAAAAAATGTTCTAATATTTTCTTCAAAAATGCCAATATTAGAATATAATTAGTGACAAAATAATGAAAAAGTTATTCATTCTCTTTTGTCGATGAACAAGGATTATAGTCAGTTTGTTCTAAAAGATAATCCAGCATGCTTATAGTAGATAAGGATTAACAATCTCTTTAGTCATAAAAATGCATCGTAAAAAGAGGATACAGATCTATATTGGATAGAGAAAATATCAATAGCGATAATTGAATTGTATACAAAAAAAAAAAAATAGATGAATAATTAAAAGTATTAGGATAAAAATTTGAAGAATGTTCCAGATAGTGATGGGTTAGATAATTGACTGACATGAAAGATAATGTCATCTATATTTATATAAAGGGCAGTTAGTGTGTATATAGGTATGGATGAAACTACGAAAATAAAATAATCAATGACAAAGTAAATATGTATACATAGTAAATATCACCAGTTCTTCCTTTTGTGCAAAAATTGTGAAGATTTGATATATATTTCGAAGGTATTAGAAAAATTAAACTTTACATAGAAATAGCATTGAAACTCTACTTAAAAATGTGAATCTAAAACTCTACTTAAAATTGTGAATCTAAAAATAAACAACACAATTCAACAGGTATTTTTTCCAACCTCTCTATCTAGGTGATGCTGGGTAGCTGCTTCTAGTAGATATATAAATGGCAGTTAGTGTGTATGTATGTGTGGAAGAAAGTACAAAAATAAAGTAAATTAACAAAGTAAATATATATACACATTAAAGATCAACAGTTCTTGTCTTTTTGTGTAAAAAATTATGAAGATTTGATTTATATTTGAAGATATTTAAGAATTAGAATATATATAAAAATAGCATTGACATTCTACTTAAAAATGTCCAGCATTTGTAAATCTCAAAAGAGAACAAATAAATACACAATGGTTTCCCCACCCCTCTACCCAGGCGAGGCTGGATAGCCCCTAGTCGTACAAAAGGAGTATCAAAAATATCTTTACAAATGAATTCATCTATTCTCTCAACCAGTAATCGATAAATTATAGGGCAGTCTAATCCCTTTACCTTGTGTAAGTTGAAGGAAAACTCTGAATTCAAACCGTTGTTATTTATACCAATTGGTATAAATAACAATTGGTATAAATAGTACATGTAGTTAAACAAATCATATATATATATATTATATATATATATATATATATAATCAATTGTGATATTATGGATTTGGACTCATAACTTAAAGTTTCATGGTTATGCAATCATCAGATGAGTCAAATGGTTGAGATCTTAAAAACCAGAAGTCAAATGGTTGATATATTTAAAAAGAATCTCAACCATTTGACTACTGGTTTTTAAGATCTCAACTATTTGACTCATCTGATGATTGCATAACCATGAAACTTTAAGTTATGAGTCCAAATCCATAATATTACAATTGATTATAAATCTGCTCTGCTTTATTAGCATTGAGAACCTTTCCATTCTAATACTTTTCTCATTTTCTCATTCATTCTCTATTCATTATATATTTTATATATATATATATATATATATATATATATATATAAGTAAAGTCATTGATGTGGCCTAAAGTTGGTATCAGCCTAAAGTCAGTATCAGCCAGACATCAAGGGAGTCTATCCCCTTTTCACTAGTGCTAGACCAAGGAGATTGTTTTGGTATCTGAGGTGAAGCACCATACCTACCATTAGCTCCTAACTTTATCACACAGATCTCTGTGCTATTCATACGCTGCGTTGGTAAAGGTCGGTTTCGAACCAGGAACATTATGGTTCCTAGTTTGACACTCTACCAACTGATATAGAAAACTAGATTTAGCATTAAATAACCCACAATGGTTGATGTGCCATTAAACACCATCCAACCAACCAACTAACCAACCAGCAACCAATGTGAAATGCAAACAGCCTCAACCAGGATATGAATTCAGGTCACCAATTTTCATATTCATGTTGAATCGAGAAAATATCGATAGTGATAATTAATTGTAAACAAAAAACAACAAAAAAAATGATTAAAATAGAATTAGGGTATGAATTTGAAAATTGTTCCAGTTACAGATGAGACAGATAATAGCCTAACATCAACAATAATGTCATCGTACATAATGAAGTATTAAAAATATCTTTATCGATGAAATTCATCTTTGTAAAAAAAAATAGAAAGAAAAAAGGAATTAAGTTACAATGTGAATTGAAAGTAAAAGTGAAACTACCAAACGCTTTTAGGAAAATGACTTTAGAAAGGAAATAAATGTATAAAAGAGAAAAACCGAGAGAATACAATAAAATCCAATATATTCCAACAATCTTATTTGAATGAGGAAGCCATTGTCAATAAAGTTAGGGTGGGTTTGATATGAACTGAATTATTAATAAAAGGTTGGGTTTTTTAAGTTATTGAAAGGAAACAATGTATACCATGTAAATAAGGCAAATAGGTATTGGTTATAGAGCAATGGTCTGGAAATAACAAGGTTAAATCTATAAACATTAAGAGGCAAAGGTCATTGCCAAAAAATTATCAGTGTCAAAGTTCAAAGTGTCAAAGTTCAAAGAATAGAAAACCATTGAAATAGACACAAATGAAAATTGCTAAGACTTTTTTGATTTTGTTTGGTTGTTTTGTTTTATGGTATATCAGCTCTTTTTGATGCCGGATCAAGTCATTTTGATAAACAAGGGACTCAACTTGCTTACATATTGAAAATATGGGTTATCCCCCATGACATGGAACCTGGAAGTAAGGAACTAGCAGGGGTCCAAAGACCTTAGAAATCCTCAGAACAGAAAAAATAGTCAAAGAATCTAGACAGCCCTACTGGGCGAACAGAATTAGTCAGCCTAAAGGAAAAGTTGATAGAAGAGACAGCCGGCCAGAAGGTTGATCCAACAGTTCAACAAAGACACACCCAACTTTGGCTGAACCAACATAGCAGTGACGCTGAACAATGAATGACCCTACAACTACCACAACTTGGCACAAAAACTACCAGAACTCTTTACCCTAAAAAGATCTCTACCTAAAGATAAATGTTTATAAAATTGATACTTATATATATATACGAGACTTACGATGTAACGTTGAAATATTCACGGCACTAAAATGATATATATAACGTTGTGGTATCTGTTGAATTCACGATACCCATAGCGATATATTCACCGTACTAAAAATGTATTTGGCACGTGGCGGTCATCTTGTTGATAAAAACGCGAGAAATATGTAGTCACAACTGCTAGCCTTTATTATCGTGCTCGTCTCGTGGGTTCTCGTGGCAGAGAGAAAGAGAGAGAGGACACTGTTAAATTACTGTGACCCCATACTAGGCACCAGAGGCCCGATCCGTACCCTACGACGGCGGAAAGCAAAAAAAGAGACCGGGACCTTTCTTCATTGTTCCACGTAACCACGTGACTTCCGGTTCCAGTCAACACCCGAACTTTAGCAATCTTACACACTATTAAACCTTTTTGAATTTTCAACCCTTGTCTTGTCTTTTATTTATTTCTTATCGGTATTTGAGAAACTGTAAAATTCCCATATACATTACATACTGTTGCTTAAGTAAAGTAAAGTCGTCGGGGCGGCCTAATGTCGGTATCAGCAAATCAGCGAGGGAGTCTATCCCCTTTTCATAGCACTAGACCAAAGACTTGTTTTCTGCATCTGAGGAGGAGCACCACACCTACCATCAGCTCCTTACTTTACCGCACAGATCCATGTGCTACTCATACACTGAGTTGGCGAGGGCCGGTATTTTGGCTAGGAACCTTGTGGTTTCTTGCCAAACGCTCTACCGACTGAGCTAACAGTCACCCAATAAAGTATTGAACAGGCTTATCTTTGCTTAACTTCAGTAATCTAACAGTTGGTTGGTTGTTTTGTTTTACGGCATATAAACGTTTCTGGGTCATTTAATACAGAATCAAATCATTTTAATAAACAAAGGAATCAGCTTGCTTACAATATCTGCTGTTGCTTAAGTGGTCACCCAATAAAGTATTAAACAGGCTCACAGCTGCTTAACTTTGGTGAAGCCTTTGTACAATAAGTTATTCATTTGCAAGATAATGGTTTGCTTTTAATTACATATTTGAATATAAATTGGTCATTATTTCCTAAATGGGAATACTTCCAAGGTGTAGCCATACCACTACTATTGTATGGCTGCACAACCTGGACTCTAACAAAAAGAAAAGACCTACATTTATCAGCTCTCCGCAAACACAGGATGCAGTGAAGAGGACCTACTGATAGAGATGGATGGCAGAAGAGAATCAAGGGAATTTGTGCTGGTCTGTGCCTAACTTATTTATTTCTGCTTTATTTCTACATTACTCCCACCAGGGGCTGTAGAATATACCAACTGCACCTCTGCAGAGGGTAAAAAAAACCCTCTGCTTTCCGGTTAACGCCGGAGGTCCAGTGAGCTTCAGCCACTGGATTTGTTGAGAGCTTTTTTTAAAATAATAGCATCAATCCCAGGGGGCTATCCCCCCAGGCAACACCTGCCCCCTTGATTTAAAGGAGCATGGCTGGGTTTATTGCCCAGCGCCTAAGGTGCCCCCCCTTGAGGGGGAATGCTGAAGGGATTGATGCAATTTTTGTTCTTTCCCACCTATGAGCTTCGGCTTGTCGGTGGGCCCACGCCCATACAAGTGAGGTATGAGGCAAATACACCTCTGCAGAGGGGTAAAACTCCCCCTAATAATGAGGCCAATTGTTGGGCGTGGTGGGGATTCGTAAAGCCTGATGACAGAAACATAGTGGCTGAGCAGTCTGTCACCCAGGATCTAAGTGATGCCGTGATATGCAACATTCCACTTTGATCCTTACTTGGGCTAGACTGGCAGTGGGAAAGGTGCAATCCAATCAATCAGCTGGTCATATGAATCCCTAGCGCCTATAAGATTGTCCTGTTTGTATTCTTCAAATTGCTCTTATGGCAAACACCCAACATTTCTTATTATATGGATTTTAGAAGATGGTGGCTGAGAGTCAACCACTAGTCTATTCTACTAATTTATTAATACACATGAAGTTAATGAAAATTATATCTACCAGTTCATAAAACCAAAGCAATATTTACCTGTGTTATTCGGACTATTGTCCTCATCTTCATTGTTATCTGTACAACTGTCTAATTGGACACATAGCCTAGTGGATAAGGTAGTTAGGTTAAGACAGTTCTAAGTGATAGTTATCTCTGGATTCCAGGTTCAATCCTGATCAGCGGCAGTAACATAGAAAAATAATTAACACAACTCCTACCCCAGCTATGGTTAGCAGAATGAGAACAGGATACCCCCGAGGACTGAATAAAGGGTTAGGTTCAAAGTTCCTTGATGGCTCCCGATTACGACAAGAAGGTTCCCGATTATGACAAGAAAGTTCCCGAGTTCGAAAAGAAGGTTCCCGAGTCCGAAGAGAAGGTTCCCAAGACAGACAAGAAATACCTGAAGAAGGCTGGAGGGCATATCGGCCAAAACGTTGTACAGATAACAATGAAGAAAAGGACAACAGTCCGAATAATGCAGATAATACTAATCATCAAGCCTCATCTCAAACATTCAGAGAAATACAATATTTACCTACAAAGTATTTGTTAAAAATCATATATACAAAAATTTTAACCTTTGAACCTATAATCTTGATTTACTAGGTGGAGTGAAATTTTACTATACACCATGAGCCCAATATTTTGTTTGGATTTTACGCCATATCCACCTTTGTTGAGTTATTTTAAAACATTGTTTTATTCATTCTTGATGAGTATTGAAAATTATTTGAAAAATAGGATTTGGCATTAAATAGACAACAATGATTGTGTTGTAATATTGTAATTCCACACTCTTTCTCACCCATGTGGTCTGACTATATATATAGTGAGCACGGCATTATGCTGAGTTGGCTTCGAGGATTAGTAGCTACCTCACTATTCCTTGTCTGTCTTATTGTATCACTCTGCAATAAAACCTTCTACCTTAATCTATGAATGTATTGATTGGTTCTTCCACCCGACTACAACCATGTCTGATTGTATCCCTTTTTAAGGATACTACAGATTGATATTATGCTGGGCTGGCTTCAAGGATTAGTGGCATATCTCACTATTCCTTATCTGTCTTATTGTATCCCTCTACAATAAAACCCTCTATCTTAATCTACGAACATATTGATTGATTCTTTTCGACTTTGTTTGATTGTATCCCTATTAAGGACACAACAGTGGCTTCAAGTATTAGTAGCGTGCCTCACTATCCCTTGTCTGTCTTATTGTATCTCTCTGCAATAAAACCCTCTATCTTAAATCTACGAACATGTTGGCTGGTTCTTCCACCCGACTACAACCTTGTCTAATTGTATCCCTTTTAAGGACACATCAGATTGATATGTCATTAAACAAAATAACTAACTAATCTAGGTTATTCAGGGAATACCAAGATTACTATGAACAGCTTGCCAGATCAGTGTATTAACCATTGAACTAGGCCTACTGTTCTTGGATCAAGAGACAAAAAAAAGAAAGTTAGGCAAAAAAGCATATGCAGTCACTTATAAGTGATAACATCAGTTGTGAAGAAAATGCAGCTTGAATGTATTCCCTAAATTAGATTATTTAGTTCAGGCTGATCAATCAATTTAGAAGTGCTTGTCTGGCACCAAAACGGGGGGGGGGAGCTTTAACTACAAGGGTGAGTCAAAAGTTTTTGGGTTGGTTGGTTGGTTTGGTTTATGGAATATCAACCACAATGGGTTATTTAATGCCGGCAAAGTTTTAAAAGATTTGTAATTTGGAAGAATTTGGAAGTTTTAAAAGATTTGTAATTTGGAAGAATTTTTTAAACTCAATTTCTTTTGTAAACAACTTTTCTATTTAACCTATTGTTGGGATCCTAACAGGTATAACCACTCCCAAAAGTTTTGGTATTTGCTAGTTTGCGGTGTGCCGATAAAGCTATAGACAGATTATCGATTATCTGAAAATCCCTGATAAGATAAAGTGAAAATTCTTCAAAGCTGTAGCTGTGTCAGTGCTAATGTATGGCTGCACCAGTTGGACACAAACAAAAATTTAGAGAAATAGTATCTAACAAAACACCTAGAGGAAAAATGGTAACTACCTAGGGATGCTGTGTGCTCTCTTGAACAAATCTTGGAAGCAGAACCCCACAAGAAAGCAGCTGTACAGCCACTTGCCCCCTATCATCCAAGTAAGACAAAGACATGCTGGATACTACTAGAGATGTAAGAACAAACTAATAAGTGACATTCTCCCATGGACACCTACTCATGGACACACCAGTGTTGGTTGACCAGCAAAAACCTACGTTAATCAGCTCAACAGATAAGAGCAATGTTAAAATATTTGAAACCATTTCATCATCATCAACATCACAGTTTTGGAAGACCACAGACTTCCTGTGACCGGAGTTACATTCTAGTGCAGTTCCTTCTATGACAGGGAAAACCAATGCAGATATCACATGGTAAGGCTGGTCCTGAAGATGTTGATGGTGTGATGATGGCCTCTTGCTTAGTCTTTGTCCTCTTGCTTCATACTGTTGCACCTGAGTGACTTCAGACATGAATAGCCCACTGCGGGGGGGGGGTGCCATCACTGAAAATGGTCCTGAGCCAAATTTTCCCAGCTGCTAGGATTGATGTTAAAGTACTTGACATCATATATACAGACATCTTTGAATCACTGGTGGATGTGAACCAATCAGTCTCTTGCTATAAAAAATTGTCTGAAAATTATTTGATTATTTATATTAAGGTTGGTTTTGTTTTTGTTTTTTTGTTTTGTTTTTTTGTTTAATAGCATATCAAAATACCAAAGCCATCCCTTAAAACAGGGGTCACCAAAACAAGGCCTGTGGGCCAGATCCAACATTTTATCAGGCCCAAAGGCATTTTATCAGGCCTGCTGACGATACTTGAATTTGTTTGTTAAAACATATGAAACATGAGACATTCTGATACCATTTAAATTTAAATATCATGATAAGCTTACTAAATCTTCATGGACTTGATTACTGTAGGTAGGTTACAAAATTACGTGCAGGTGAGCATTTCACTTGTTACTTACACTATCCCAAATTTTCACTTGCTTAAAAAACACAGGATATGTGGCCCGCGCTTTTTTTTTTTCAATTATCCGACCCCATGAAAAAAGTGGTGATCTCTTGCCTAAGAAGAACGGTAATGATACTATTAAACTGTAGCTAGGGGAATGAGGAAATTCATACCTTTCCCAAGAGTATTAGTCCGAAAGTGAACATAATAGCACTACTGGAGTTTGAACTCACTTACTATGATTTTGAAATCTAGCATGTTAACCACCACATCATAGAGATTTTCCCTTAATTTTTTAATTTTAATTCTATCTCTTTCAAAAATAGTGTAATCTTTAATTGCCCAAGGTGTGACCAGCTATAAAAACTGGTAATTTAACAAGGCATGAACACAAAAATCCCTTGCCCTGAAGGCAAAAAATGATATTAGAAATATGACAAGGCATACTTAAAATATGCACAATGCACACACACACACACACACACACACACACACACACACATGTGAAAACACACATACACACACCTGCAGAAAAATGCATACATACACAAACACTCACAAATATGCACACATACACCAACATACAAAAGCATAAATGTACAAATGCACACATGCATAAACACACATATACACAAAACTAACATATGCACACATCAAGACACACATACTCACACAAACATAAAACACAGAAACACACATGCACATATGCAAACGCCTGCAAATAAATGCATACATATACAAAAACTAACAAATACACATACACACACCTGTAGACAAATGCACACATGTGCAAACACACGTACACAAACACTAATACCTGCACAGAGCAAGATACACATACACACACAAATATATAAAAACACAGAAACATACACATATACACACCTGCACATATACAAATACACATACACATACACGCACCAGAAGGCAAATACATACCTGCACAGACACACACAGAAAAAAAAACCAGATGCACACACCAAGAAACACATACATACACAAACATAAAATCACAGAATCACACACACACACATGCACATATACAAATATACATACACTCATTTGCAGACAAATACATACATGCACAGAGACACACACAAGCACTAACACATACACACACATACTCAATAACACAGAAACTCTCTCTCTCACACACAAACGCACTCACACACATACACGCACACACATACCAAAATATGCAGAAAACAATCTGTGTCATAATGATCCAATTTTTGTATGTTTATTCTCATAACACAGCCAAAAATAAGAGATTGTCCAGGAAAAAAAAATATTTGATTATCTGCCCTTGGGCCAGACATGACATGGGGTGTGGGGAGGAGAAACAAGCCTTGTTGCTATTGGAAACTGAAATCAGATAAAAAGAACAAAAATACCAATCGTTTTGGCACTAGGGGCCGGGTTAGCTCAGTCGGTAGAGCGTTCGGCTAGAAACCACAAGGTTCCTAGTTCGATACTGGCCTTCGCCAACTCAGCGTATGAGAAGCACAGGGATCTGTGAGGTAAAGTAATGAGCTGATGGTAGATGTGGCGCTCTCAACTTCAGATGCAAAAACAATCTTCTTGGTCTAGCACTAGTGAAAAGGGGATAGACTCCCTCATTGATTGGCTGATACTGACTTTAGGCCACCCTGATGACTTTACTTACACTTTACTTGGCACTAGCATTGTATGCTATATTCTATATTCATATTCTTTTCTTATGAAGTTGTTCGTATTTATAGTATTATATGGTGAAATAGTAAATATTGTATGGTATTATATATATATATATATATATATATATATTATAATCATTTTCATGCAAAAAAGGAAAACAGGCAATATCTCACAAACTATTACAGATGTGGACTATGCAGATGATCCAGCACTTCTCAAAATACACCTAGAGAAAACAGTAAATGGCATAGGCCTCCATGTGAACTCAGATAAATTGTCAGCATGAAGTATTTTTGTATTAACTAAAATATTTCTATATTTCATGTTATATATATATATATATATATTACATACATAGAAAGATTCTGTATTTCTATTGTATTTCTGGATGTTTGTTTATACAACAATTGATCACAAATCCTTTTATAAAGGAAAATTAGTGGAGATCAGCAAAGTACAATAAAATCCGCACCCTAATTTTGTCTGAATACAAGGTGTGTCATAAAAGTGCCGAGTTTGAAGCTGTATTTACCAAATAGAAATGAACAATGAATGGAATGTTAATTTTTTTCAGAATACTAGATGTGTCAAAAGTACGAAAAATGTCCATACATTTTTGACACACATTGTATATACATACATATATATATATACACACACACACACACACACACACACACATATATATATATATTATTGGTTCAGTGGTTGGTTTTGAAGGCTATCACAATGCAAGTGTAAAGAAAAATAAGGTAACTATGGTATTGTTTGTTTATGTGAATTATTCACAGATTAACAAACAACACCATAGTTACCTTATTTTTCTTTATACTTGCATTGTGAAAGCCTTCAAAACCAACCACTAAACCAATATAAACACAATGCTTCAAGCTACAGCACTTTTATATATATATATATATATATATATATATATATATATATATATATAGCGCTGTATAATTTGCAGTATAATACCCTGTGTAATCCCTCTGGGGTTGAGCACTTTGAAGGGGATTTTACTGATTACCGCCAACTAAAGCATAAAAACAATGCTCTCCTATAAAAGGGATGGAGCACTCTATGGCAGCCTTTTCATACATACATACAGATATGTGTATTAAAACAGTTAAAATCCCCTTCGCATTCTGTGGGTGATGATAGCCAAACGGTTAAGCTGTCCGACTGTTTCTGAATCGATCGGAGTTCTATCCTTGCTGTAGGTATCTCACAAAATGTCTAGCCACACTGAAGAGACTTGATAAGTCGAAACACATGTTGTGGATGACTATATATATATTATATATATATATATATATATGTATGTCTGTATATATATATATATATATATATATATATAATAAAAGGTGGTTTACCAGTGAATATGGGCACGATCGTTGGAGGTGCACAGAATCCAGGGTTAAGTCTACGATAAAACAAATACAAAGTGCTCAATACAAAGTAGAGCAAATTTATTAAAGAAATGGCTACAATAGAAACCTACTCGAGTTTCACCATTAGGATCTTTTTTTATATATACCCTCTAACCAAAGCTAAATCATTAAATAATTTTAATCTATTTTACTTATTAAACCACTCTCACGCCCCATAACCCATTCTTTATTAAACAACGATAGTAAAATAAATACCCACAAATTGATTCACATCTTTCATTTAATATTCACGAAAAAACAATTTCTGGTGAAATTCAAAAACCGTAAACAAGCATCCCACTGTAACGTAACATCTTATTCAATGAACACACGTGTAATCGGCTGCAATTAATCGGTAACTCGATTAATTCAGTGGATTTAACCCTGAAGATCCTAATGGTGAAACTCGAGTAGGTTTCTATTGTATCCATTTCTTTAATTAAATATATATATATATATATATATTTATATTTATATACAATGCTCATTCAATAAATAGGGTAATTTTTTAAGGATGGCATAAAAAAATAGATAATGAATTTGCTGTCGTGCAGCTTTGCACATATATGTATAAGGTTATGTCTTTTTAATCAAATTCGGATTCCTAAATCCAACTGTCTGGATCTTCTTGATGTTATTTTGTAAATAAAGTGTGTAATTTTATATTTCCAGAGTTCTCTTGGGCGTTGAGAAAGCATGAAGGCTAAGGAAGTTCCAACTCTTGAGGAATTACCTCAGGAGAATTGAAAGGGAATGGCTGTAAATATGTTTGTTACTTTCATTTAGATAGTAATGTCACTCACTCATTGGAAAGGGTTTGTTATGTATGCATACTTGTGTGTATGTGTGTGTGTGTGTGTTTCTGCATGTGCATTAGGGTAGGTTGATTTTGGAACTGTAACATCTCCCATGGGGCGAACGTTGCAAATTAACATAAAGAATTATCGCAGAAAATATTTCTCATCAACACTTTGCTTTCATTTGAGGAAATAGATTTCAATCTGTTAAAAATGTTATCAGTGTTGCAGTTTAATTATTAGATAAAAAGCAACATATCAGAGATGTTAGGGCATATTTTCAATTTGAATTCTAGTCATAATATTTTATTTGCTTCGTTTAAAATGACAACCTTTTCTATTTTAAATATCGAAATTGCTAAATTTTCTAACCAATTTATTGGCTAAATTTTGCAAAATCGAGGATTTTTCAGTGCATTTTAGTATACGATCTTTGTTGATATTTCCTCAAACAATCGTGCAAGTAAGAGATCTAGTTTTTGAGATCAGTATTTACTATACAAACACATAACTTTCACTGCTTAAGAGAATTTGAAATTTTAGAAAAAGTCAAAAATCAACCTACCCTAATGTGCATATTTGTGTGTATGTGTCTCACAGTTTGTTTGTATTTAGATAAATTATTGAACATTATCAACACATGACACATTCTTAACACACAAACACACACTCAAATACACACTCACACTCAGACAAACACACACACGCACATACATTAACCCAACTCGTCTGCTATGGGCAGGATAAGACATAAGGTCAATTTTTCCTATAAATATGTGTGTGCATATGTGTGTGTGTGTGTGTGTGTGTGTGTGTGTGTGTGTCAAAAGAGAGAGAGATAGAGAGAGAGAGAGAGAGAGAGATATGTATGCTTGTAGTTGTATATATATATATATATATATATATATATAATATATATATATATATATATTGTTTTAACATATTTTGTATACTAGTTTTTTGTTAATGCAAGTTTATGCAATAGATAGATAGATAGATAGATAATGAACAGACTCGGTAAGAGAGACAGGCAGATAGATAATGAACAGGCTGTAGATAAATAAATAGATAGATAGATATATATGAACAAACTGAAATAGATAGCTAGCTAGCTAGATAGATAGATAGATAGATATGAACAAACTGAGATAGATAGACAGATAGATAAACAGCTAGCTAGCTAGCTAGATAGATAGATGATGTGAACAAACTGAGACAGATAGATAGATAGATAGATATTGTAATCTTCTTCTCTGAAAATGCTGCTTAAAGATAAAATAGTAATGAATTCTCTCCAAGACTAAAAGCGTCTTCACTGGTTTTCATAGAGAACAGATCCATCAATATTCTGATGTAATATTTAATATACAATGCTGAAATTGAAGAATTTCCAAGAGAAATATAAACTTCCTTTTTTTTTTTAGTATTCAATGTACTTTCCCCCCACACAGGCGACAAGAATGTAATCTCTGTTCACTCCAATGAAAATGAATGGCTTTAATAACAAAATAACGCTATAAATCAAAACAAACGAGGAGCCTGAATATCGTTTGAGTATTCACATTCCAACATTACATCTTAGATGTCTCATCAAGAGACGTGAATGTTTGAATCGTAATGTATCAGGTTTTATAAATGAATCACTTTCAAATGCATGATATGCACCAATGGCTTTTCAGAGATGCTACATGTGGTACTAACTAGAGAAATGTAAATGTAAGATAGTGTAAGTCAAGATATATATATACAAAATAATCAATACACATACATATGTGCATTCACACATGCACACACACATAAATACAAACATACACATACATACCTATAAACACATACATACATACATACATGCATACATATAAGTATTTAGTAACCCTTCCACATGGGCAGGATACGGCACAAGGTTTATTTTTTTTATACTGGGAGTATTATCCTTGTACCCCACTTGTACTAGGTTAGGCACAAGGCCCTATTAACTAGGACTACCTAACAAGCCGAGACTCATTGGTGGTGGGATTAAAATTGCGTCTATCCCCTCGGCATTCCCCCTCAAGGGGGGCGCCTCAGGCACTGGGCAATAAACCCAGCCCTACCCCTTTAAATCAAGGGGGCAGGTGTTGCCTGGGGGGATGGCCCCCTGGAATCGATGCTCGTGATTTTGACCCGGGGCGTATACTGGGAGTTGATTATAATTGTCGACAATGAGAGAAAAAAGACATGATATGCAGGCTAAGTAAAAAAGTGCTCTATATCAATAGATAGAGCTACTGTATGTGTATGTGTATGTATGTATATATATGTGTGTGTGTGTGTGTGTGTGTGTGTGTGTGTTTATTTATATATAGATGTATAATTTTTTTATTTATAAAATACTGTACTATTAAAGTGCATTATGAATAAATATAGCTCTTATACCTGTGATCAAGAACTTTTTTTCTATTCACCTCCATAATATATATATATATATATATATATATATATATATATATGTATGTGCATGAGTGTAGGTCAGTCGGTAGAGCATTCGGCTAGAAACCACAAGCTTATTTGAATGTTCAATATTTAATTAGATACTTTGGTAATTTGAACATTAGCTACATAAATAAGAGTAACGTACCCTTGTTTAATTCACTTTGAGGAAGCCATATGTTAAAGAGATAAAGCAGAATAATGCTGCTGAAAAAAACCCGAACAAACAGCTGTGCAACCACCAAAGGTTTCATCCGATGATGAATCTGGGGTCAGTCATAGTTTCTGCACCAATGCATCATTGTCATACATTGTATATATATATATATATAATATATATATATATATATATATTATATATATATGATTTGTGTATACCTATATATATTTGTGTGTATACATATATGCATATTCATACATGTATATGCATGCATATGTACATGTATATATGTACATATGATAGTGTGTGCATATATATATATATATACATATACATATATGTATATGCATGCATATATGTGCATGTACATATGTAGATATAATAGTATATATATATATATATATATATATATATGTATATATATGTTGTGTTTTAAATATGTGTTGGAATAAACAGTTGTTGCTGTCACCCAATTTTATGTTGCGTTTGTGCTCATATAGGCAAGTCCTGAAGATGGTCTAATAAGAGACCGAAACGTTGCACCGTCGACAATAAACATCAAGTTTCCATAACATCCTGTGTTTGTCTACTGTTCTCCACATACTGTCGGATTAACCTCATCACATTTCTACCATATATATATATATATATATATATATATATACATACATATATGTAAAATTGTGAGTGAGTATATATATATATATATATATATATATATATATACAAATCATGATAATTTAATTCCCAGAAAAGCTGTGTGAAAATAAACCTTGTATATTATTGGCTGCTGTCACCATCAAAATAGTCCCTTTGTGAAACTGCACACTTTATGTAACTATGGGGGTGGGGTAATTACTGGAAATATTATTGACACTTATACATGTATATGCATATATATCTATATATGTATCTATATATATATGTTTATATATATTTACCTAACCCCTCCACACAAGTAGGATGTGAAACAAGGTCAATTTCTAAGCAGAGTTTAATAGGGTTTTAATACAGTGGTTTTCCTTCTCCAAGAGTGGTTGCCACCCAAGGCTAAAGATCCTGGTCTTCCCTACTATTTTATCCATAAATGGAAGAGAATAGTTGGATGTATACCTTCCACAAGTGTATAAGCACTATATGAAATGCAAACAACCTTGCCCAGGATTTGAACATGTGTCACCCTGTCCATTTCCTATTATGAAAACCATTACACCACGGATGCCTTCACATCATTCATCTAATTATAATTGAATGTTTATTTTACAGCATGTCAACCCTTGGGTTATTTTATGCTGAAGACGTTTTTGCTTTAATATACAATAGCTTTTTATAGCATATAATAGAAAGAAAAGTGTGTGTGTGTGTGTGTGTGTGTGTGTGTGTGTGTGATAGAAATATATAACCTTTCAGCCAAGTTTGAACTAGTTTATATAGAAAAAAAATGTATAGAAAACTTTTCATGGGCTTTTATTTAGAACTGACTGATTTTATTATTCAATACATCAACAAAATTACCAAAAAGCAATCAAGACTTAGAAAATACACAAAAGCATGAATAATATGTGGATAATAATAATAATAATAATAATAATAATAATAATAATAATAATAAGAAGAAGAAGAAGAAGAAGAAGAAGAAGAAGAAGAAGAAGAAGAAGGTCAGAAAAGAAGAAGAAGAAGAAGAAGAAGAAGGTCAGAAAAGAAGAAGAAGAAGCAAGGAATTCAAAGAAGAAGAAGGTGAGAGAAGAAGAAGAAGAAGAAAGAAGAAGAAGAAGAAGAAGAAGAAGAAGAAGAAGAAGAAGAAGAAGGTTCTTATTGAGCTGATTGATGGAATTTTGGAGGTTTGACAAGCATTTTCATAAACAGCTTTGTCCAGGATTCGAACTCATGTCACCGTGTCCATTTCCTACAACAATAACCATTACACCATGGGCGCCTCCACATCATTCATCTAGTTGTAATTGAAGATTCGTGTTGAGCTGATTAATGGAATTTTGGAGGTATGACAAACATTTTATAAACACTGACCTCACCATTTTTAAAGATGAACTTGTGGTAATGAATATTACTGAGTGACTAATAATACTTAAGACTATTAAACCTTCCACTATAAACATTGTAATATATAAGTAAGTATTGTAAGTATGTAAACAAGTAAAATTAGTCATCTATCTATACATATATAAAGCGCAGTTGTGTAAATCTGTAAGTCCGGAATAAACTTCGAAAAAATAAAACAATTAACGATAAAGTAAATACATATGCACATTAAATATCACCAGGGCTTGGTTTTTGAGCAAAAATAATGAATATTTGATTTATATTATCAAATACATTTAAAAATTAAATAGTATTATAAAATGACGTTAAAATTCTTCGCAGGGTAGCTGCTGCTAGTACATATATAAAGGGCAGTTTGTGTGTATGTATGTCCGGAGGAAACTATGAAAATAAAACAATTAACGACAAAGTAAATATATATACACTTTCACTATCACAAGAGCTTGGTTTTTGAGCAAAAGTAACAAAGGTTTGATTTATATTAGTGAAGGTAATTAAAAGATAGAATTTAAATGATAACAGCATATAATTTTTTTTTTGATTTAATATTTTATATGGTAGACATGAATTTTTATTTTCAGAGCAGCTGGGTCAACGCAAGGTCTTTTTTATAGGGATTTAAATGGGGCATCCCTCGAGGATCCAACTTGCGATTCAGTAATAATGGATCTGCAAGACTAACCTTTTTACCTCCCCACTACCCAGGCAACGCCAGATAGCCGCTTCTAGTAAGTAAGTAAAGTCGCCGGGGCAGCCTAAAGTCGGTATAAGCCAATCAGCGAGAGAGTCTATCCCCTTTTCACTAGCACTAGACCAAGGAGATTGTTTTTGCATCTGAGGTGGAGCGCCACACCTACCATCAGCTCCTTACTTTACCACACAGATCCCTGTGCTGAGTTGGCGAGGGCCGGTATCGAACTAGGAAGCTTGTGGTTTCTAGCCGGACGCTCTACCGACTGAGCTAACCTGGCTCGAATGATATAAAACAATAAAATTGTTAAACTGATAAAATAACCCAGCAAGGGTTGACATGCCATAAAACCAACCAACCAGCTACCTACTTATTTACCTGTTTATATTATCTATTCATCTATCTATGAGGATGAGTAAAAAAAATAATGCCATTTCATTTATTTAGTTTGATGAAATCCCCAACAAATAAAACTAGGGGAATATATATATATTTATATATATATATATATATATATATATATATATATATATATGTGTGTGTGTAAAATGAAAATGGAAGTGAATCTGACGGTATGTTGAAAAGAGAAATAAAGAAAGTATAGAAATTTTTTTTATCCCATGTGTACATTATTGAAACTATTATTATTTTTAAATAACCAAATGAAATGAAATAATAATAATAGAAAAAATGTAGAAATAAACTCCTGACCGAAACACGTGTAAGTAAAATTGATTAAAATATCCTATTTTATCCATTCTATACTTTCTTTCCTTTATTTCTTTTTTCAACATATATATATATATATATATATATATATATTGGAAAAACAAAGATGAAGACAAATTTATTATGATGTTTACATTGATGCTTAAACGTTTCGGTTAATATAAAAGCTTCTTCGGGAAAAGAAAAATATTTTTTGTTCTTTTTTGCTCTTTTCTTCATAATAAATTCATCTTTGTTCTTCCAATTTTAAATCCAACAATATACATATATATATTGCTGGATTCATTACCATTTTTTACTCTAATTTCCGCCGCATGAAAGAGGGTTTGAAAAGCAAACATTATTCCAGTGATGAGGAAGTGAAATCTGTAGTGGCTCAAAAAATTGTATGGGTCACGGATACATGCTCTCATTTGAAGGTGGAACATTGCTATTAAGAGAAACAGTGACTGGATGTGGAGAAACAGGGATGTGATCCAAAGAGAACCAGCTTCATTTAGATGTATGTTACATGTTTTTGTGTTGGTAATTATACCTGTCCTAAACAAAATGGCATTACTTTCTGACTCATCCTCGTTTCTACCTAGCTAGTTAGCAATCTATACATACTGGCTTGGTGTAATGGTTAAAGTCATGGGAAATGGAGTTGTCATCCTGAGTTCAAATCCTGGACGTGGTAATTGCATTTCACTTAGCGCTAATACCTTTGGGAAAGGTATGAATCCTACTCTCCCTCCAGCTATGGGTAAATAGTGGGGCAGACTGGGATCTTTAACCTAGGTTAGGCAACTGGTCCAGGAGAAGGAAAACTCTGAATTCAAACCTGCAGAACTCCGCTTAAGAAATTGACCTTGTGTCGCATGCTGCTTGTGCGGAGGGGTTGGTAAATATATATACATACTGGCTGAGATAAATAGACAAATGGCCTTCCTGATCTTCCATTGACCGACATGCCTTTGTTCTCCTACGGACACATACCCACACATGCACATATGCATGCACTTAATATGTTCTATTTTTCTGTTTTTTCTCCTGACAGTATATTCACTCAACCATGGAGTCACATTATCCACTCTAATATAATTTCTGAATTAGCCCAGTTATTGAATAAATTTCTGAATTAGACTAAGTTGCACATTTATCTATGCCTCTTTCAAATAACACATGGAATGAAGCAATGCACAACATGTCAGCACACCAACTACCACTATACTATCAACAACAGTGAGTACCTTTCACATATGAATTTTGCATTTGTCAATATATCAGCCCATGGAAGAGTCATTATGGAAAAAAAGAAGGGCCCAGTTATTGAATAAATTTCTGAATTAGACTAAGTTGCACATTTATCTATGCCACTTAGTCTAATTCAAAAATTCATTTACACTTGACCTGTAAGGTATTTGATAGTATGGTGGTAGTTGGTGTGCTGACATGTTGTGCATTGTTTCACTCCATGTGTTATTTGAAAGTGGCACATTTATCTATGCCACTTTCAAATAACACATGTAAGGTATTTATAGTATGGTGGTAGTTGGTGTGCTGACATGTTGTGCATTGTTTCACTCCATGTGTTATTTGAAAGTGGCACATTTACCTATGCCACTTTCAAATAACACATGTAAGGTATTTGATAGTATGGTGGTAGTTGGTGTGCTGACATGTTGTGCATTGGTTCACTCCATGTGTTATTTGAAAGTGGCACATTTATCTATGCCACTTTCAAATAACACATGTAGGTATTTTATGTATGGTGGTAGTTGGTGTGCTGACATGTTGTGCATGTTTCACTCCATGTGTTATTTGAAAGTGGCACATTTATCTATGCCACTTTCAAATAACACATGAGTGAACCAATGCACAACATGTCAGCACACCAACTACCACCATACTATCAACAACAGTGAGTACCTGTCATGTATGAATTTTGTATTTGTCAATATATTGGCCCATGGAAGATTCACTATGGAAAAAAAAGAAGGGCCCAGTTATTGAATGGACCCTCGGCTTATATTCAATCAATGAACTGGTTGCTGCTGATTTGATGGTCCAAGACAGAGGCAAAACTAAACAAAACAAAACAAAAAAAACCCAAACAAAACAAAATGAATGACCATTACAGGTCAAGTGTTCTTTTAAGATAAGCACTTTATGACGAAAGCAAAGTAGAAAGCGCAGAGTTTTCGCTGGGCGAATGAACGACATAAAGAAAGTTAAAGGAAAAACAAATCAAAGGTTTTGCTAATTTTTTCATTGATTGAACGATTTTCTTTGATAACAAAAGATTCAATTGATGGCAGCTGACCCATTTTCTAAAAGAACGTTCTCCTTTTGACGTGCGTTGTCTTTGTTTCTTTTATTCTTGTAGAAAATGTGTCATATTAAAACCTACAAATGCACACTTAGACAAATATGTGGAATATCAGATTTATACCTCAATTTAAGACTGCCTTACTGGCGTGGCTTAGAATATGCTGGTTGTATCCTCTGCATAGTTAATACACCCCTAAAGCAGGTGTTCTGTGTACAACACTGAACTCCATACATTGTGCAAATATGTATATATATTTAATATATATATACTGCACAACTTTATATATATATATATATATATATATATATATATTATATATATATATATATATATATATATATATATATATATATATGAATTATATATATATATATAGAATAAATTAAGGACAAAACTTTATATTTGCTTCATTGCAATAATTTATTTCAACTGCATAATTACAGCATCTTCAGAAATGAGCAGTAACATGGTTATTACTGAATGAATTGCCCAGTATACAAGGGTTTAAATATATAAATCTTGGGTGGGGGGTTATCTTAGTCTAGGTGGGTAGAAGGGGTGGTGCTAGTAAGTTTGTATGAGGTGGGGGAGGTGGGAGATAGATAGGGTATATGCTTGTTACAAAGGTGATGAATTATATATATATATATATATATATATATATATATATATAGAGAGAGAGAGAGAGAGAGAGAGAGTGATCCCAAAAAACAGACTTTTAAAAAAAGTCAGGCCTGTTTTTTTTGGTCACCCTGTATATATATATATATATATATGGACTTTCTCGTCGATTTTCGATGCATGAGGGTTCACACTTACAATGAACATCCACACAGTGATTTGTTTATAGCGGTGAAGGCTTGTGTTGGACCATCCACAGTTTTTGGCACAATCGATAGAAAAGAATTGGTGCATCAAGGGTTGCCACAAACCCAATCAACGACCGACCTCAGGAATTTTGAATTCAGAGTTATCACTCTCCTAGACTGGTTACCTACCCAAGGCTGAAGGGCCCAGTCTGCCCTACTATTTAACCCATAGCTGGAGGGAGAATATATGGATTCATACCTTTCCCAAGGGTATTAGCGCTATGTGAAATGCCAACAGCTTCATCTAGGAATTGAACTCGAATCGACGAGTTCATTTTCCATGACTCTAATAAACACTAGCCCACGCCTCCATATATATATATATATATATATATATATGTGAAGAAAGGAAGTGAATCCGACGGTATGTAGTATATTAGGAAAAATGAAAAAAACACAGGTTTAAATGGGTTAAGTGGCGAGTTTATTGGCCGACACTGCAGTGTTTTGATCTATTAATTAGATCATCTTCAGGGCATTTGTTGGTATATGGAAGGTGATAATAAATTATTTATCACAGAACAACGAGAAAAGCGAGGGTAGTTATGTGTTATTCAGTTTTAAAATTTTTGAGGTTTGAAAGAAGAACGGTTTTGAAATATGAAATATTCTATTTTACGGCGTTGGTATGGGATGGTGTGTGTGTGTATCAAAAGGAAACATTGTGCATTTTTTAGGTGTGTGGTTGTGTGTGAAAAAATGCACAATGTTTCCTTTTCTCGTGACGGCCAATAAACTCGCCACTTAACCCATTTAAACCTGTGTTTTTTCATTTTTCCTAATATACTACATATATATATATATATATATATATATATAGGGTGACCCAAAAAAAACAGGACTGACTTTCTAAAATGTCTGGGTTTTTTTTAATCACCCTGTATATATATATATATATATATATATATATAATGTAGCATGGACATGGAGTCAACTCCTGGTTACTGATAGTTTCTTGCGTATGTGATGTTGAGACCAAATTTTTGAGATGCAGTTGGTGTATTCTTCTGCCCCAGCCAACAGGGCGAGGAAATAATTGGTCATTCCAAGAGTCTTGGAGTCTACCTAATTGATTTTCTGATTTTGAAATGCTGGAAATTTTGAATTAGTTAATTAAATTCATGACTTGATTAAAATAATTAATGAAAGAATGAATATAGATTTTGAATTTTCAAATAATTATTCAGATTTTAAAGTTCAATGGTTTATAATCTTGTTTAGTGGTCTTTAAATCTTTAAAAAAAATCTCTGAACAATATTGATTATGAGAACATCGAGAAATTAAAGAAGCACTGGTTTAAAAGATTTTTTCACCTTGTCAGTGGGGTTTAGAATACACTGGCTGTATCTGTTACATAATTCATAGGTTTCTTGTGAATTATGTACATACTGTAGATAGATATTTTTGAATTAGAGTTTGTTAGATTCAAAATAATGGGGTTTGAGTGGAAAATTACCTCAAGCATTATTGGCAGGTAGTGAGTTTGGCTTACTCCTTAAAAGATGCGCAAGTTTTTAGTTTTGTTGAGGCCAGAAATTCAGAGTGAGTGGACTCAAAAGTTTGTCTCACTGAGATGTTGCTCCTCACCATCATGGGCTGGGGTTGTTCAATAAAAGTTAAAAGAAAAGCACCAAAGTCTTGTTGATTGATTAAAACATGAGATGACCAGCCCAAAAAGAAGTAGAATCAACCCAGAGAAACAACCCACAGAATCAGCTCTGAGGAAATGGCCGACGAATTAGCAGCAGGAACAAGTAGACAAGAGAAAATAAGTAAGTAAAAGTAAAATCGCCGGGGTGGTCTAATGTCGGTATCAGCCAATCAGCGAGGGAGTCTATCCCCTTTTCACTAGCGCTAGACCAAGGAGATTATTTCAGCATCTGAGGTGGAGCACCACATCTACCATCAGCTCCTCACTTTACCGTACAGATCCCTGTGCTACTCATACACTGAGTTGGTGGGGGCCAGTATCGAACCAAGAACCTTGTGATTCCTAACCAAACACTCTACCGACTGAGCTAAATCAGCCCCTTATCTATCATCTCTTGCCCATCATATACCCAGCAGGTTAAGTGGATATATGACATATCTCCTGCAGAGGGTTAAGTCACTCCCATAAAGGTGTGTCCTGACTATGATACTAAACTACATCTGATGCTGATGCTCCAGTTCTGGAGATCTGGGGAGTGTGGATTACCCCTTCGTTGCCATTATATCCAGGTATACTGTGACCCAGATTAATCCCTCCATCTGTTTCAAATCTTTCTGTCTGCATTCTTATTTAGTTTCATCAACCTTTCTAATTTAATATAATATTTTATTACATTAAAAAGTTAAATACTTGCACCCAGAGGTGCCATATCCGGGTAAGGGATAGATTAGTAGAAGTAGTAGTGAGGTACACTCGCTGGTAAGTATGAAGTTTATGTGTCGTAGTAGTAGTAATAGTATGTGTCAAAGTAGTATGCGTTGTAGTAGGCGAGTGTACCTTTACATTGTTCAGTATTTATGGCGGACACTAACCAATTAGATTACTGTGAGGGGGTGCCTAGGTATATGCATATTAATTACATCACCTCCCCTTGAGCTAAATTCTCCATGGAATTTAGCTTCAATATTTTTTTTCTTTTTAGGGTCTGGACTTAATCGGTTGATTTCTATCAGTCTTTTTCGCCTCAATCCTCCTTGAAGTGGTGGCGTTTTACACACTGTTACCTCTGGTCTTGAGTTGGGTGATACATCCATTGGCGAATGTTGACATACTGGAACGGGAATTTCGAAGGAGTCATACAGGATATCCATTGGAATCTGTTAAGGTCCTATCTATCAGTCAAATAGATGTTTAAAATAATTCATATTTCCTTCTTTCTTTCTTTCTTTCTTTCTTTCTTTCTTTCTTAGTTTGTCAAAATGTATTTTACAGTTATCTTAACTATTGCCGATATTCCTTCGAAAAAGAAAAGAAAAAGAAATAAAAAGAAATATAGAACAAAGTATTAATTCAACATCAGAAAATAGATGCCATTCCGTTCGAGAGGGTATCTAAAATCGATTAGTATAACTAAAAACAAATTAGGGAAGACAGAAAGAAAGAAAGGAAGAAATGCAGGAAAGAAAAAAAATAAGAAATGAAAAAAAGCATAAAGGAATACTGGTATTACATAATCTATGCATAGATTATTGTCAACCCCCTGTATTTCTGAAGGGATGGCCCCTTTTCATATCACGGGCGGGACTTTCCATGGAATATTACAGAAAGCCCGCAAAATACGTGAAGTCACGTGGGACCTGGTTGGGTCGCAGTTGCAGCTTGGACATCAGGCAGATAAGATGATTCTGCCTTAGCTGGGGCTCACTGCACACGCGCGTTGTGTTAGTTAGAGAAATATATTAGTTAAGTAAATAAAGGTTTAAATAAATAATATGGTTTTGTGGTTGATGAATGTCTTGGCAACAAGATTGACCTAGAAGAAGAAATGAATCAAGGACGACCAACCAGCAAGAAGAGAGACGTTAGAAGAGACGATAGAAGAAGAACGTAAGATACCAAAGATGAGTAGAAGAATAATAGAAGTAAAGAAAGGGTATACAACACTGGCATGAATCTGGTTTGGTTTAGTTTCTTTGTTTAATGGCATAACAACCATCATGGGTTATTTAATGCCAAAACCATCCTTATAGAAGAACAGTAGTGGGGCTGTTATGGTGAAGGCGTGTGGTATAATGATTACTGTAGTTCGAAATAGACACGACGAGACGTTCATATCCTAGACGAGGATGTTTGCATTTCATATAGCGCTAATACCTTTGGAAAAGGTACAAATCCAACAATTCTCCCTCCAACTATGGGTAAATAGTAGGACAGACTATGCTTTTCATCTTGATATAGCAACCAGTCAAGAAGGAATTTGATCTAAAGGGACTCTCTTCCTGTTAGACAAAATACTTGTCACTGGGGCTTAGACTACATTGTTTGTCTACCCTGCAAGGGATAAGACAAACCCACATAGGTGTGTCCTGGACTACTTCTGATGGTGATGCTCCAATTCTGGGGAGTGTGGAGTACCCCTTCATTACTATTATTCCCAGGTCCACTCTGATTATGGTTTCCCATATTCCTATTCAATACTAATAATTTTTAAACAGACCTAGTTGACCCATAGATGGGACCCTAATAGGTACTACCACTCTGGGTTAGTAGACCTGTGCTTACTGACTGTATCACTTGACGAGGGGTAAGACACCTGAATGAAAGTGTGTTTTAGATATCTATTAATAATGGAGATTCGCTTCCGGTTTTTGTCTGTAACAAAAATTACGTCACTGCTTATGTCACATTACCCAAAATCATCATAACATAGAATAAATAGACTCAATAATAGTCCTCATTGTTTTTTAAAACAAGTTTTAATAAATACATGACTGGTATTATTTATCTATATATAGTTTGTTTTATTTTAATACATATTTAAAGTTTACATTTCAAATTGTTTTATTTTTTAATCCTTTAATGAATTTGATGATTTTACTTACTTAGGGTACAAACTTGCTGACATTGAATTTTTTACTCCCACCCCTCAGGCAATATGTTTCAAAAATCTATTTTTACATCACCAGGAGGGTGTTTTTTATTTTGTACTAAAGTGCATCTGATGGTGAGGCTTTAGTTCTGGAGCTTAGGTAGAATGAAAAAAATTAGCAGTAATACTCCAAAACCTGAATGAATGAAAAGATCCCTCAAAATCAGGTAAAAGTCCTTGACATGCTCATTATTAGACATCGCTATAAAACCCAATTTGGAATTTTCTTGAGGCCCCTTTTGACTGTAACGGCCTAACAAGTAGCTGCCCTGTCAGCTGGGACTGTTGTACATGCTGGCTGCACTTCTGCAGATAGGTAAAGACATCTCAATGGGGCAATTCATAATGCCTGTTGGCTGTGAGTGGTGACCTGTGATGCTTATGGATGGAACCCTAGTGGCTGAGCAGTCCATGACATGCAACACTCTACTTTGGCTCTTACTCATCCAATCAATCAGCAGGCCATGTCAAGCCTAGGATCCTGGTGGCTGAGCAGTCTGTAACTCAGGTACCATGGTCCCATGACATGCAACACTCTACTTTGGCTCTTACTCCTCTCAACTCAGCCAATGGCAGCAGGCCATGTTAGGATCCTGGTGGCTGAGCAGTCTGTAACTCAGGTACCATGGTCCCATGACATGCATCACTCTACTTTGGCTCTTGCTCATCTAATCAATCAGCAGGCCATGTCAAGCCTAGGATCCTGTCTGTAACTCAGGTACCATGGTCCCATGACATGCAGGCTCTTGCTCATCCAATCAATCAGCAGGCCATGTCAAGCCTAGGATCCTGGTGGCTGAGCAGTCTGTAACTCAGGTACCATGGTCCCATGACAATGTCAAGCCTAGGATCCTGGTGGCTGAGCAGTCTGTAACTCAGGTGGTCCCATGACATGCATCACTCTACTTTGGCTCTTGCTCAGCAGGCCATGTCAAAGGATAGCAGTCTGTAACTCAGGTGGTCCCATGACATGCAATGCAGTGTCAAGCCTAGGAAGCAGTCTGTAACTCAATGACAACTCATCCAATCAATCAGCAGGCCATGTCAAGCCTAGGATCCTGGTGGCTGAGCAGTCTGTAACTCAGATACCCTGGTCCCATGACATACTTTGGCTTTTACTTGAGCTAGACAGTGCCGTATAGAGGTGCGTGGTGTAATGGTTAGAGTCGACATGAGTTAAAATCCCAGACAAGGCTGTTTGCCTTTCACATAATGCTAATACCCTTGGGAAATGTATGCATCCAACTACTCTCCCTCCAGCTATGGGTAAATGGTAGGACAGACTGGGCTCTTTAACCTTGGATAGGTAACCAGTGTAGAAAAGGAAAATTCTGAATTCAAACCTGTTAACCTCCCCTTAAAAAAATTGACCTTGTGTCATATCCTGCTTGTGCGGACGAGTTGGTAAATATATACCTGAACTAGACTGGTGGTTGGAGAGGCCTCATCCAATCAATCTGCAGGTCATGTCAAGCCCTATCAACTATGTGACATAAGCAGTGACATAGTTTTGGTTACATGCAGACACCGAATTCCATTATAATAAGATATATAGTGATGATGAGTAAAGTAGCAATAGTAATTTTAGTTGAATATGGGCTTAGCCTGTCTTTAAGTAGCCCACACCTAAAATTGTTACATAATCTATGCGGTTGCATGAGATTATTGTCAACCCCTGTATTTCCAAAGGGATGGCCCTTTTCATACCACTTTCCATGGAATATTACAGAAAACCCGCGAAATATGTGAAGTCACGTGGGACCTGGTTGGGTCTTCAGTTTCAGTTTGGACGTCGGGCAGAGAAGATTTACTGCCTTAACTGGAACTCACTGCATACGCGCGCTATGTTAGTCAGATGAAAAATGTTTAGTTAAGAAATAAAAGCTTATGAAAATAATATGGTTTTGTGGTTAATGAATGTCTTGGTAGCAAGACTGACCTAGAAGACCAGACACAAAGTCCCCAAGACGAAGTCCAGACGCTAGAAGAGACGCTAGAAAAATAGAAGTAAGAAAGTAAGGAAAGAGGTATACAACAAAATGTGTTTTTCCACTACCCTAATTATCCCAAATTTAAAAAAATCTCCAATGTCTCCAATAGTATAAACACTGGACTGTGACATCATAGTAAGCAGGTTCAAACTTTTGTCACGCCATCATGTTCAGCTTCAGGCCAATAGGCTTGGGAAAGCCCTGCACCTACCAGCTATAAGTTAGACAGTATCACTACTGTTCTTCTAGAAGGTGGCAGCTGAGGGTCAACCACCAGTCATTTAATTCTACAGGTTTCTTAATATGCATGAAGTAAATGAGTAAAGTTAAGACATTTCTAAGTGACAGTTATCTCTAGACTACAGGTTCAATCCTGGTCAGGGGCAGCAATAACATAGAATAATAAGATTTCTTAATATGCATGAAGTAAATGAGTTAGGTTAAGACATTTCTAAGTGACAGTTATCTCTAGACTGCAGGTTCAATCCTGGTCAGGGGCAGCAATAACATAGAATAATAAGATTTCTTAATATGCATGAAGTAAATGAGTTAGGTTAAGACATTTCTAAGTGACAGTTATCTCTAGACTGCAGGTTCAATCCTGGTCAGGGGCAGCAATAACATAGAATAATAATTAACACAGCTTAACACCTGTACCTCTTTTTGGGTCATTTAATGCCAAATCAAGTTGTTTTGATATGTGGTTTCTTATAGTACCTGCTGTTACTTAAATAGTCACCCATCTAAGTAGTGAACAGGCTCATTGTTGCTTAACTTTGGTGATCTAGTGGGAACCAACTTGACTTGACCATAAGCTATATCATTTTGAAGCTCGTTGAAACCAAGGTATTGGCATTTTTACCTTCTTCAGCCCAAGTTCACTTTTTAAATCATAAGAATTATATATTACCACATGGAGGGACCTCAGGATTTTAGAGGTGATTAGGTGTGTTACATAATTATTAGATTCCTAACACTTATGTACCATTAGTGTAGAAACCAAAATGGTTGTTATAATTTTCAGCCGGCAGCCTTGAAGGATTGAGTGACTCGGCTTGACCTCATCCTGATCCTCCTTCCAGTGGATACCATGAGAATCGGTGGAGAAGACCCTCTTCCGGTTTAGATTAGAAAGAGAGTTTAGTTCAGTATCGGCCAAACCATGAAGGTGGTAAGTCGTGTTAAGCGCACGGCTGACTCAATCTGCGCAGGTAGTCTGGTGGGGATTTCGGAATAAAATATGATCTAAAGCAAATTGAAGTTTTGGGTTATTATCTAAAAACTACCAATGACACAGGGCTTCTGATAAAGAGAAAATCCCCAATGGAAGACCAGACACGAAGTCCCCAAGACGAAATCCAGGCGCTAGAAGAAGAACGTAAGATACCAAAGATGAGCAGAAGAATAATAGAAGTAAAGAGAATATACAACCGGTGGGGCATGGTAAAAAAAAAGTTGGGAACCCCTGGTATAGAAGAAAAAAAACTCTGAATTCAAACCAGCTATAAAGTAAATTAGGCAGAGTGACCTACTGTTGGTATCAGCCAGACAGTGAGGTCGTCTATCCCCTTTCCACTAGCGCTAGACCAAGGAGATTATATTATGCATCTGAGGTGGAGCGCCACACCTACCATCAGCTCCCCACTTTACCGCACAGAAGCTGTGCTACTCATACGCTGAGCGGGCGAGGGCCGGTATCGAACCTGGAAACTTGTGTTTCCATGGCGGATGCTCTACTGACTGAGCTAAACCGGCACTATAATCTGTTTCAAAAATTGACCTTGTGCCGTGGCGGTGAAGTTAGGTAGATGTACACTCATTCACAACAATAAATACAGTAAATATTGAATGACAAGCCACTGCCAGCCAGTATTGATTCCCCCTAAACAAAATACATCTGTAAGTTTAATGACATATACAACAACAACAGCAGCAGCAGCAGCAGCAGCAGTTCTGAATAACAGTTACAGCAAAGAACGTACAGCAGTTGTAGTATTAATGGTGGCAGCAGCAGCAGCAGCAGTCGCAGTGGCAGTGGTAGCAGCAGCAGCAGCAGCAGTAGTAGTAGTAGTAGTAATGAAATTACCAATAGTGTCACAAGTGTTAGAAACTGCAACAGCAGCAACAGCAGCAGCAGCAGCAGCAGCATTGGATAAAAGGGAGAATGTATTTGATCAGTTGTATTCTACAAACTTTATAGGTGACTGGGCAATCAACGTGCGAGTACAGAACATGATGTGTAAAACTTGCCTGATATTTTTAGTCTCCAGAGTTACTTCAAAATCAATATCTATCTATCTATCTATCTATCTGTCTGTTCTTATCTCTCTATCTATCTCTCTATCTATCTCTCTATCTATCCATCTATCTATCTATCTGTTTGAATCTGAGCATATCTATCTGTGTTTATTCTTATCTATCATAGTCAGTTATCTATTTCAATCTGTTCATGTATGTTGAAGTCTGTTCTAATCTATCTATCTCTGTTCTTATCTATCTTTCTGTCTATCTATGTATCTATTTAAATCTGTTCATATCTATCTATCTATCTCTGTTCATATGTCTGTCTATCTATCTATTCATCTCAATCTGATCATATCTATCTATCTACTATTTATCTCAATCTGATCATATCTATCTATCTATCTACCTATCTATATAGGAACATAGTGGCATAGGTATATATATATATATATATATATATATATATATAAAGTAAGTCGTTATGGCAGCCTAATGTCTACCTTTTTTTTCTTACTGCAAGGGTTTACCAATAAGTTTTGTATATCATATATATATATATATATATATATATATATATATATATATATATAAAGTGCCATTTTCAAACAATTTGAAAACTGCATAGGTGAGAAACTACAATTTCAAAGTCCAGTATATTAGCCACTACACCATGGGAACTTCCCCTAAGGCAATTGGAATCTACCTACTTTAAATAGAGAGGGTGATTTTGACGTACCTGGTATATGGTATAAACAAAATTGTAAATCAACCCAGGGATTCAAATTATCAGAGATTCATACTACAAAAAATTGGGTTTCATTTGTTTGGCTTGTGGGGTTATTCTAGCTCAGTCGGTAGAGCATCCGCCTGGGAATCACAAATTTCCTGGTTCGATACCGGCCCTCACCAATTCAGCGTATGAGTAGCACAGGGATCTGTGAGGTAAAGTGAGGAGCTGATGATAGGTGTGGTGCCCCACTTCAGATGCTAAAATAATCTCCTTGGTCTAGCGCTAGTGGAAAGGGAATAGACTCCTTCACTGTCTGCCAACTTTACTTTACTTATTCTGACAACATTTTGTTCAATTCATGTTTGATTTGTATTCAGATATTTTTTTTTTCAACCCAATTTTTTTAACACATTTTTATAAACTCATTTATTTTTGTATTTATGCATATATAGACATTGCTTTCTGTAGAGATATTACTATCTAGGTATTTTAAATGCAACAAAAAAAAAAAACGAAACAATAGTTTTTTCTGAAATACTGTTTTGAAATAAGTCTTGGAAATTGAATCAGTTTAACCCTTTGTCTACCACTACCATCCGCAATAGAATGGTGAAATGGTTGACAAGCTAGTATCTTATTGCTGATCCTTTACTACTGAATAGAAATGTATTCATTTAATTCATTTCTCTTTTTTAACATTAAATCATTTTTCTAAGAGCTGACGATTTCTGGCCTTTTCAGGGAGTCCGGAATTTTGTATGTTGCGTGGTTTTGGGCACTCTGATAGATAAAGGGTTAATAATGAATTTAAAAAAGTCGTTTTATGTGTTTGATATTAGAAATGATTCAGAGCTCTAGGGATGGTAGAATATGGAATCCTCCATGAACCGGGAGTAAAGAAATGACCTTGGTTGTCCAACAGGTGGGATCCTAACAGGTACTACCGCTTCAGATCAGAATTGACCTCAGCTGATGAAGGGGTACTCCACAGATCTCCGAAATTGGAACTTCACCATTAGATGCAGTTTAACATCATACCCCAGACATTAAAACCCTGAACCCCCACCTTCTAACACATATATAATAAAAAGGGTGGAGGCTTGCCATAAGGACAATAGGGTTGGGACAATATTATAGGTATTAGGGATTGATGTGACCAGCCCAGTGATTGGATGGGGCCTCTCCGACAGACTATCTAGCTCAAGTTAGGGCCGAAGTGGAGTGTTGCATGTCATGGGACCATGGTACCTGAGTTACAGACTGCTCAGCCACCAGGATCCTAGGCTTGACATGGCCTGCTGATTGATTAGATGAGTAAGAGCCAAAGTAGAGTGTTGCATGTCATGGACTGCTCAGCCACTAGGGTTCCATCCATAAGCATCACAGGTCACCGCCCACAGCCAACAGGCATCCCCATGGGGGATTCTTACCCCTATACAGAGGTGCAGTCAGCATATTCTACAGCACCAGTCGACAGGGCGATACAGTGAATGGATGAATAAAAAAGAAAAAGGTAAAAAGGTAAAGGAGTAACATGGCCCCATTGGAGGGAGGAAATTTTACTCCTCTGCAGAGGTGCAGTCAGTGTATTCTTCTGTCCCAGCAGACAGAGCGGCTCTGTAGATGTGCAGTCAACTAATTCTTCTGTATCAGCTGACTGGTCGGAGGTGTTTTATAGTAACTAGCAAATATATGCACCCTCCAGTGTAAGTGTTTAAGTTTTAATGTAATAAAATATTACATAAAATTAGAAAGGCTAATGAAACTAAATAAGAATGCAGATAAAAAGATTTGAAACAGAGAGGGGTGTAATCAGAAAATAGAACAACTAAAATTTACTCTTACATCACTCCTGTATATCAATGCTAAATTTTCCTAATTTAACTATTTAGTTAAAATAGGAAGTAAAGAATAAAATTAGTTATTTCTTCTTGTTAATGGATTTCTTTTAAGATATTTTTTGCTCATATCCATTAAGATAAAGCCAAACAATTTGAAATAAATAATACTAAGCACATGTTTATTAAAATCAAATTTTAATATCAATATGCAAATTAACCTCACGTTTACACTGTAAACCACTATTTTGTTGTATATATAAATACAATTGTATGTAGTATAAAGATATGTCCAACATATCTCACACCAGTTTTGACCAGGGGTCCAGTGAGCTTCAGCCGCTGGACCTTACAATTTAATAGCGTCAATCCCAGGGGGCTATCCCCCCAAGCAATACTTGCCCCCTTGATTTAAAGGGGCAGGGCTGGGTTTATTGCCCAAGCGCCTGAGGCACCCCCCTTGAGGGGTGCTGAAGGGATCAACGCAATTTTTTCCACCTGCCACCCATGAGTCTCGCTTGTGGGTGGTCCCACGTTGATAGGGCCTTGTGCCTAACCCGTACAAGAAGGGTACGAGGTAAATATCTCTAACTCTAGTTTCGACCGGGGAGGGGGATCCAGTGGCTTTGGCCCTGGGCCATACGAGTTAACATTGTTGATCCCCCAGACAACACCTGCCCCCTCGATTTAAAGGGGCAGGACTAGGTTTATTGCTTCAGTGCCGGAATACTGACAGGATGAACACATTTTTTGCACCCACCACCCATGAGTCTCAGCTTGTGGGTGGTCCTACATTAATAGAGCCTTGTGCATAACCCACACACGTGGGGTACATGGTAAATATCTAGTATGTAGATAAGCCCACCCCCTTGTGGTGGGGTCCAGTGGCTTCGGCTCTGGATCTTTACAAGTTAATAGCGTCGATCCCAAGGGCCTATCCCCCCAGGCAATACCTGCCCCCTTGATTTAAAGGGGTAGGGCTGGGTTTATTGCCCAGCTCCTGAGACGCCCCCCCTTGAGGAGAAATGCCGATGGGATCGATGCAATTTTTTCCACCTACCACCCACGAGCCTTGGCTTGAGGGTGGGTCCACATAAAAATGTCCTTGTGTCATGTCCTCATAAGTGGGATGAGAGGCAAACACCTGTAGATATGCCAACAGTATTAATAATATAAAACATTTTTATTAACAATTGAGGTTTAAATAAAAATAAAATCAGGGAGAATGTGACATAAATAACTAAGGGAATTCTGTTTTGAGTTGTGATATAATTTCAGTTACAGACAGAAAAACACAGAATCTCCATTATAATAAGATATTTCCTATCATTACAGATCAGTATCTTATTATAATGTCTTAGAACACACCAAGTGTCCCCTTTGCAGAAAAGTCAGCACCCCCGCTTCAAAAATGGTGTCCTGGGTATGACACTAACCTGCATCTGTTGGTAAGGCTCCAGCTCTTAAACTCTAGGGAGTGTGGTGTATCCTTATATTGCCATTACTTCCAGGTCCACTCTGAGTGGGAGTACCTGCTATAGTACCTGGAAGTACCTATCTTTGGGTCAAGACTAAAAAGGGCAGCACGGACATTGGCCTTCACATGAACTCTGATAAAACGGAGTTCATGCGTTTTAAAAATGAAGGAGACATCTCCACACTTGATGGCAAACCCTAAACTTGGAAAAACAATTCACACACCTAGGCAGTAATATCTCATCAACAGAAAGCGATGTTAATACATGCATAAGAAAGGCAGATTGTCAGTCATATGGAAATCCAATCTCACTGACAAGTTAAAGCGACAATTCTTCCAGGCCGTAGTTGTATCAGTGCTACTGTACGGCTGCACCACCTGGACTCTAACAAAGTGACTGGAGAATAAACTAGATGGTAGCTGCTCAAGAATGCTGCATGCAGTCTTAAACAAGACTTGGAAACAACTCCCCCGAGAAAACAGCTGTATGGCCACCAGCTCCATATCACAAACTATTCATGTAAGGCGAACAATACATGCCAGACACTGCTGGAGAAGTAAGGACGAACTCATAAGTGATGTTCTTCTGTGGAAGCCATCACATGGGCACGCCAGCATGGGCCGACCGGCATAGACATACATTGACCAGCTCTGTGCAGATACTGGATGCCACGCAGAGGACCTCCCAGGAGCAATGAATGATAGGGAAGGTTGGCAAGATTGTCATGGATATCCATGCTGCTGATGTGACATGATGATGATAAAGATAATGAGATAAATTGAACTGAAAATTCATTTCAAGTGATCGATTTGAGGATGTGAAAGGATGTCAAAATGAAATTTAAGTATGAGAGAGATTAAAAATTATCTGCACTCTTTTTTTATGGAAGCCAAGCTCATTGTGGATGATTTGATTAGCAGAACCATCTATTTATACATATATAAAGAGTATGTATGAGGTAATCTATTTATATATATAAAAGGCAGTTGTGTATGTATGTCCAGGGGTAATCTATTTATACATATATAAAGGGCAGTTGTGTGTATGTATGTCCGGGGGTAATCTATTTATACATATATAAAGGGCAGTTGTGTGCATGTGTATGTCCGGAGGAAACTTTGAAAATAAAACAATTAACGACAAAGTAAATATATATATACATTAAATATCAACAGGGTTTGGTTTTTGAGCAACAATCATAGAGATTTGATTTATATTTGTTAAGATAATTAGAAACTAAAATTTAAATGATAACAGCATGGAATTTTTAGCATTTTATATTTTAAATTTTAGGAGACATTATTTTTTCTTTTCAGATTGTCTTTTTTACATATGGATTTTAATGGGGCATACTGTGGGGATCCATCTTGCGATTCAACAATATTGAATCTGTGAGACTACATGTGAGACTAAAAGTAGCCGCTTCTAGTGACTAATAAGCAGAGAACAAGTTACCCCAGCAATGATAACTTACTGGATTGCCAATGTTACAATTTATATGGTAGCATAAATTGTTGACAGACCCTGTAGCGAGAATTCAAAGGGGCCAGTGGAAAATCACCAGGACTGTTGGTGACCCTGACCCCAGAGACGTGAATCTCGCATGTCACGTGATTAGTTAGTTAGAGAATCAGTTTCAACCTGATATTGGAGCAGAGAGCATCTGCCTCTCTCTGCTGCTGAGGTTGAATCTCACCTGTGCGGCGAATAAGAATGGGCTAGACTAATAAAATCTTGATCAAGAAATAAAAGTCTTGTGAGTTAATTAATTACAATGACTGAAACTAGCCCAGGAAAAAGAGGCCCTTAGTTAAGAAAAATGAAGCAACAAGTAAGTTTCTACTTAGACACTCTGTCTCTGTCTCTCTCTGTCTCTCTCTCTGTCTCTCTTTATTACAAGTTTCCTCTTTCGATTGTATACATGAGGTTGGGTATACAACACCATTACCATCTCTTGGGCTTACTAAATCTTCTCATCAGTGATGGAGGTTGATGGATTTCCTGCTCCTTCTTTGAGTGTAACATTTGTCCAGCCACTTTTAAACTCCTTTATCCACTCATACACACTTCTATACAGTAGTGTACTGTTACCGTATTATGCAAAAATCTTTTGATGAATTTCAGGTTTGGTTTGGTTTGGTTGGGTTTTACTGCATGTCAACCTCTTGGGTTATTTTATGCCGAATACTTCTATTAGTAATTAGGTATTCAAAAATGTATAGGGGTTTATTTGCTGTAATTAAGTTTTCTGTTGAGAATTTGAACATCAAGAGAGTGAGTGGGTGATTTTTGTAAGTCTATGAACTTACATCCTTGATAAGAGGCCGGTTCTTTTCAAAAAGTTTAATATCCTCTTGGGATCTATTTTTCCAAATAGTTTTTCCATGCTGTGAACATTGTAGAACTTTCTTCGAGTGTGGGAGAGGTGTGTGCATTCAATCAGAATATGTTTATTGTGTATCGGTTTCCACATGAACATTTAGGTGAGGTTCTTCTTTTGAAATGAAGGAGTGGGTTAATCTAGTGTGGCCAATGCATAGCCAGGTGATAGTGGTTTCTTCTCTTCTGGTATTACTAGAATCAGGTGTCCTTTCTTTTAAGTTGGGCTGTAGTTTGTAGAGTTTGTTGTGGGGATTTCCATTCCATAATGAATTTCAGACCAGAGAAATCAGATCACTTCCTTGGTGTATACTGCTAGTGGAGTTGCCATGTTTACACTGTAAAGGCAGCTAGCAAAATGAGATGATCAGGCTCAAACTTTGGTCATGTGACCACAATAGAGCAAATTATATACTACCAGTATATTTTTTATGCAAAAAGCCTCTGATGAATTTCAGCCTGTGACACTCCTTCCGACCAGAGAAATCAGATCACTTCCTTGGTGTATACTGCTAGTGGATGCCATGTTTACACTGTAAAGCTCAAACATCAATCATGTGATCAACTATAATCTTGCATGCACAGAACAATCTGGTTTTAGCTCAGTTGGTAGAGCATTTGCCTAGGAACCACAAGGCCTTCGTCAACTCAGTGTATGAGTAGTACAAGAATCTGTGTGGTAAAGTGAGGAGCTGATGGTAGGTGTGGCACTCCACCTCAGATGCCAAAACAATCTCCTTAGTCTAGCGCTAGTGAAAAGAGATAGACTCCCTCACTCTCTGGCTGATACTGACTTTAGGTTACTCTGAAAACTTTACTTTTTTTACTTATGGTGCAGATAATTTTTGACTTGCCGTCATATATGTTTAGAAATATAAATTACCAGTATATTTTGTGTGTTTAAATATCAAAACAAAAACCCTAAGGTGAGTTAGATCATAAAAGTACTTGTTTATTATATGAGTATCAGGAATTATAATGAAGACTGAAAACTATCCTGGCTTGAGGCTCGAAAATTATGGGGTGGGCTTAATTTTATAGCATACTGATGACGTGACTAGGCAGGCAGGTGAGAATCTTACACTCAGTGCTAGAGATATTTGCAACAGGGCCATAACAGTTGGGGGATGGCCAGGGGCCCTAGCCCCACCAAAATATTTACCACTTGTAACATTTTTATAGGGTTTTATTTTAACAAAATACAATACAGAAAGAAATATCATCATCATCATCATGTCACACTATTAGCACAGATATCCATGACAATCTCTCTCCAACTGTCCCTATCTCTCATTGTTCTCGGGAGGTCCTCAGCCCAGCATTCAGTATCTGCATAGAGCTGGTCAATGTATGTATTTGCTGGATGGCCCACACTGATGTGCCTGCTGACGTGCTGGCTACCTCAGAAGGACATCACTTATGAGTTTGTCCTTGCTTCTCCAGCAATGTCCTACATGTCTTGTTTATCTTACTCAGATGGTATGGGTGGAATGGAGCAAGTGACCATATAGCTGTTTCCTTGTCACACACAGCATTCTTGTTCAGCTTCCATCTAGTTTATTCTCTAGGTGCTTTGTTGGTCCAAGTGATGCAGCCGTACAGCAGCACTGATATGACAACAGCTTGGAACAGTAAAAAACTAACAAAGCAAGGTACTGTGAATTCTAAATGTAATTTTTGCTCACCATGTTGTCGACCTTTCATAACTTTTTCTTTGAATGTTTGAGATGAGGCTTGATGATTAGTATTATTTGCGTTATTTGGACTATTGTCCCCATCTTCATTGTTATTTGTACAACGTTTCAGCCGATATGCCCTCCGACCTTCTTCAGGTATTTCTTGTCAGAATGAGAACAGGATAGCCCCGTGGACTAAATAAAGGGTTAGGTTCAAAGTTTCATGATGGCTCCCGATTACGACAAGAAAGTTCCCGAGTTCGAAAAGAAAGTTCTTAAGTCTGAGAAGGTTCCCGAGTCCGACAAGAAATACCTGAAGAGGGCTGGAGGGCATATCAGCTGAAACGTTGTACAAATAATACGCAGATGATACTTTCATAACTTAATGCCAAATTCTAAATTTAGTTGCCCTCACCCCACATATATATCTGCTATGGTGTTGTGCATGTCCTCAGTACTGGTGAAAGGGTATACATGGGTAGCACTCACACTAATTCCCACACAGGCACATTCACACACACAGATACACATATGTATATAAATGAGGGTCATGGGCGCCTAACATGGTGGAATGGTTAGCAAGCTGGATTTGCAAACCATTGTTAGTGAGTTTGATTCTCATTGGATGCCCCATACTTCTGACCTTGTGCCACATCTAAACTAAGCTTAATAAATAATTCTGGGCACCCCATGAGGTGTAATGGTTAGTGAGTTAACTTACCAACCCATTAGTCATGAATTCGATTATCACTGGGTACCCCATACTTCTGACCTTGTGCCATATCTAAGCTAAGCATAGTAAGTAATTCTGGGTACCTCACGTGGTGTAATGGTTAGCGAGTTATCTTAGCAGAACATTGGTTGTGGGTTTTTATTTCACTGGGCGTCCCATGCTTCTGGCCTTGTGCCACATCTAAGCTAAGCTTAGTAAATAACTCTATACGAGATCATTAAATAATTTTCAGAATTGTTTTCCATAAATGTAAACTTTTGTTCATAGAAAAATTATTTAAATTTTGCAGAAATTTTTGTCTTGAGACTTTTAAAATAAAACAGAATGCACCAGGCTTGAACAGAGTTCTGTCATGAAATTTTGGATGGCTGAGAAGTGCAACCCATGTGGAATTTAAAGAAGAAAGTGTGAAGTGCATGGAGAGGAATGTTTTAGTCAAAAGAAATGTTTACAAATGGGCTAAACATGGGTTTGCCGTTATGAGTTGAAAAAAACATCTAATGGGGTGGAAACACACTAACTCTCTGGTAAAGGGAAAAATCTGGGACAGATAATTGATCAAAAGGGTAGAAAACCCGACCCAGGAAGAGCGAAACCCATAAAAAATATGCCCTCACCAGACAATGTAACGAAGCTACAAGCATTTCAGACCATATGACCTTTAGGCACCCCTTCTGCGATCTCGATTCATAAGGACATTTTTTTCATTTACACTGTCAAAATCCAGTTGTTTGTTAGGGTTAGGGTTAGGGGTTAGGGTTAGGGTTAATGTTAGGAGTTAGTTTTATAATTTTAGAAAAAACTCTAAAAATCGTCTGTTAACAAACAACCGGATTTTGACACTGTAATGAAAAAAATGTCCTTATGAATCGAGATTGCAAAAGGGGTGCCTAAAGGTCATATGGTCCAGCATTTCTAGATCTGGCAAGTTATTACAATATATACATACCTAGAATGTATGAGCTAAGAGCTCCATTAAATTAACTACTAAAAATGGTAAAAAATGGTGCTGGACTGAAGAGTGCGAAAATGCATTTCAAGAAATAGAATAATGTCTACTATTAGACGTCATACTAGCACACTTTGACCCAAAGAAAGAACTGATCATGGTATCAGACACAAGTCTAGAGATAACTGTCACATAGAACTGTCTTAACTTAACTCCTCTATCCACTAGGCCATGTGTTCAAAAAAAATTCAGAGAAAAAGCAATAGTGATGGATCCTTTCATGTCCCAGAAGATTTTCAGAATGGTCTTCTCCACTGACTGCTGTGCCCAGAACTTTTCTTTATGTTATATCTTATTCACTGATTAACAAAAAAAAGAGAATGTGTCAACTGGTTGACTTTTCGGTCCAGCAGATCACAGGGTGAAGCTGGAGGAAAATGAAAAGATGAATAAATACCTGGACCTTGCCAGAAAAATGAAAAGCTGTGGAATATGAGAGTGAAAGTGATACCAATTATAGTTGGTGCTCTTAGAACGGTCCTAATAAACTTGGAAAAGAGACTGGAGGATCTGGAAATCAGAGGAAGAATTGAGACCATCCAGACTACTGCACTGCTACAATCGGCTAGAATACTCAGAAGAGTCCTGGAGACCTTAGGAGACTTGTTGTCACTCAGCTCCAGTGAAAGACCATCAGCTAACGCTGTTGTGAAAAATTTGAAAGGAGTGATAATAATAATAATAATAATAATAATAATAATAATAATAATAATAGATAGATGATAATAATAATAATAATAATAATAATAATAATAGACCAGATCTAGTGTTGATAAACAAAAAAGAAAGAACTTGTCAACTGGTGGATTTTGCAGTGCCAGCAGATCATAGGGTGAAGCTAAAGGAAAATGAAAAAATGGACAAATATCTGGATCTTGCCAGAGAACTGAAAAAGTTATGGAACATGAACATGAAAGTGATACCAATTGTGGTTGGTGCACTTGGAACAGTCGCAAAAGGATTGGAAAAGGGTTTGGAAAGTCTGGAAATCAGAGGAAGGATTGAAACCATTCAGAACACTGCACTGCTGCAATCTGCCAGAATACTCAGAAGTCCTGGAGACCTGAGGAGACTTGCTGTCACTCAGACTCCAGTGAAAGACCATCAGCTAATGCTGATGTGAAAACTCAAAAGGAGTAAATAATAATAATGATAATCATTTGTAAACAAATATACCTTCAACAAGAAATTATTCTTTATACAAATAATTAGCACACAGTTATATGGTTTGAAGTATTGCTAACACTAATGATTTATCAATTGATCTATTTGACTCATAGATGTGACATAACAGGTATTACAACGCTGGGCCAGAGTGGACCTGGAAGTAATAGCTACAAACAAATAACCTACAGACTGACAAACAAACAGAATATTTCTATTATATATATAGATAATAATATATTCTATAACATCACGTCAAGCCCTATCACGTATATGATTGTCCCAAACATATTGCTCTAATATCAAACCCCAACACTTTTTATCATATATATATATACTAGAAGGTGGTGTTTAAACTAATGTCAACTAATATGGTGCTGATGGACTAGAGACACAGGTAAGGTATGACTTTATAGTTAGGACTACTATAAAATCTTTATAGTTAGGACTACTATAAAATCTAAGTTTAGAATCAAGCTTCCTTGAAGTAGAACTGGACATGAGTTCAAATCTCACTTAGGGTTTATCTATTTATACCACCTGTGCCTCCACTATGAAACAAAATCTGAAAAACTGATGTGAAAAGGGTTAAATTACCAGACAATTTATAGCATTGCTAATTTCTCTCATTGCTCTGCAATATCCAAATAAAATTTAAATTGAATTGATATTTGTATTATTCAGAATATTTTCCTCATTTTCATTGTTATCTGTACAACGTTTCGGCCGATGTGCCCTCTGGTCAAAACATTCTACAGATAACAACGAAGATGAGGACAATAGTCCGAATAATACAAATAATACTAATTATCATTCCTGATCTCAAAAATTCAGAGAAATTGAATTAAATCAAAAATTTTTTAAATAATCAGAAAAGGTATTTTCCACTTGATCTAAAAAAGATATATATATTTTTTTATTCATCATTTACAATGCATGCTGTTCGTCACAGTCATAAAATGTGACTACCCTAGCAACTTGTGATAATAAGCAAACAGACTTAGGAGGATGAAGGACTACATTAGTCAAAATAATCAGTAATAAACAAAAATTTAAAAATTAAAAATTACCTGTGGTTGTTTCCCAAGACACACAAAGAAAGTTCTTCTGACGAAATTAAAAACTCGAGGGTACACTCAATAAAAACGTTCCTTTCAAATATTCTACACATGTTAGCGGAGAATAGCGTAGTGTCATGTTTTGGTCTCTAAAATGACTTACACCCAATTGAATAATGTTTCTTGTCATGACCTTGGGGTAAGTATTATTCTTATCTACTCACTTATCCGGCCCAAATAGTCCTGTGGGGTGGGAGAGACTAAGCTAGACTTTTAAAAAAGGATAAGGTAGATACAGAGAGAGAGGAAAGAGTGAGTGTTTGAAAGGGTAGGAGAATCCGGGCTAATCGGCTATAGCTCTGTGTAAAGTCTCTGCTTAGTTGAAAATACGACAGCATGTGGCTGGGAGTTAGATTGCAATTAATAAATAGTAGCATGCTGAGGTAATATAAAAGTGAAAGCAGGTGGACATGTGCAAAATGATCAAGTAGTATAGAGAAAATGAAAGTGAAAGTAGATGCATATACATCTATATATGTGTATATATATATGTATATTCATTTATATATATATACATACACACATGCATATATATTTATATACATATATATATATATATATATATATTTGTGTTTGATTGATTGATTTTAACAGCATGTCAGATTGTCTAGGGTTATTTTATGCTGATATATATATATATATATATATATATATGAAGTGAACAAACAATGTGTTTGAAATGGCAAAGGCCAACAATTTTTGGGAGATTATGTGCTTAATTAAAGTCATACCTAATTTGTTTATTAATTAATTATAATTAAATGAATTAGGCATGCATATCGGTTTAAATATAAAGCGTAAACAAATCGAGAAAAAAGTCGATCTCTTTATGTACATTTCAGCCCTTTTCTCGATTTGTTTACATTTTACATAATCTCCCAAATATATACATGTATATATATATATATATATATATATATATATATATATATATATATATTTGTTTATTTGTATGTATACTTATGTTGTATTTGATTGATTGGTTCCTTGTTTTAACAGTATGGTTTTAATTAGTTATTTCTAGTTAATAGGCACTTATTTGCACACACTAAAAGTAGAAGCATATATATATATATATATATATATATATATATATATATATATATATATATATATAAATACATTTATACATAAAAAAATGATTATTATTAGTAATTACATAGAAAAAGTTTCTAGAAACCATATATATCATCATGTGTATAAATTATTAGGGTCATTCAATAAATAAAGTCAATTTTGCATGAGTGTTATATAATTTATGAGCAGTTATAAATTACGAACGTATCTGTAGTTAGAATTTTGAATTAAAATGATGGGGTCCATGGAAAGTTACCCAACAGTTTTGACTGGTAATGACCTTTTACTTGAACACTTGAAAGCGTGCGATTGGACGCAAGTAAATGAATTACACCCTATGGGGTACAAGGTAGGGGTCCACCGGCTTTAGCGGGGAAAAATAAAATGTAAAATAAAAACTAAAAAAACTAATTTTTGTAGATCTTTTTTTTTACTTTTTTGGTTTTGGTTTGATTTTGTTTTACGGCATATCAACCTCGGTGGTCATTTATTGCCGATAAAGTTTTGAAATAAATTAATTCTTAATGGATAATAATATTTTGTTTATCAACTCATGTTTTTTCTATTTAACCCATAGATGGGATTACTTTTTTGGTTTTAATTGACTATTATCTTATAAAAGAAAAAGTATATATTGATATTTGTTCTGTTTAAAAGGAGGGTGACCTAAATTTTCAATATAGTGTTTCTAAAAAAATTATTAGATAACAATAATAAACTAAAGTAGTCATTAAATTGATATTTGTTTTTAGAATCTAAAAATAGGAAATTTGAAACTTAAAATTAGATGTTTCATATTATAAATGAATTCTAAATATTAATTTACCCTAGCAGAAATACCTAATTAAGTCTGAAAGTTTTGAAATGAAATAACTGATGCATTATAAAATTAATTTATTGATAAATCAACAGTGAAAATTTCATTAAAATTTCCCTGATTTTTGGTAATTTTTTTCAATCGGGGGGATAAATTTATTTTGTAAAATACAGATTTTACGTCATCTTAGACAGTGTTGACGGTCATGTTTACGATAAATTTACGCAAAATTGACTGAAAAATAGTTTAAAATGTATTAAAAATAAATTACATTATTTTTTAACAAAATAACTGGAGCTCAATGGGTGACCCAACAGGTCACGTCATTTCTAATATATATATATATAATGAGTAATAGAAAAACAATTTCCCTCACAAAAAGGTTTGAAGTCAAAATAAAAATGAAAAAAAAAATGATCCTGCCCTTATCTGAATATTTTCAGATCTTATGTATATATATTCAATTTTTCTTTATATGTAACTAGAAGCAGCTAACCAACGTCACCTGGGTAGAGGGGAGGGGGAACTCTGGTGTATTCATATGTTTACTTTTGAGATTGACAAATGCTGGTCATTTTTAAGTAGAATTTCAATGCTATTTCTATGTACATTTTAATTTTTAAATATCTTTGAATATAAATCAAATCTTCATAATTTTTGCACAAAAAGCAGGAAGCAGTGATATTTAATGTTTATATATATTTACTTTATTGTTAATTATTTCATTTTCCTAATTTTATCCAGACATCCATCCATACATACATACACACCAACATCCCATTATATATATATATTTACCAACCCCTCAGCATGAGTAGGATGTGACACAAGGTCAATTTCTTAAACGGAGTTCAACAGGTTTGAATTCAGAGTTTTCCTTCTCCTAGGCCGGTTGCCTAACCAAGGTTAAAGAGTCCAGTCTGCCCAACTATTTATCCATAGCTGGAGGGAGATTAGGATTCATACCTTTCCCAAGGGTATTAGCACTAAGTGAAATGCAATTACCACATCCAGGAATTTAACTTTACACCACGCGCTTCCCTTTATATGTGTATAGATAAATAAATTTATTTTATATGTATAGATATAGATAGTTGAAAGTGCATGGTGTAATGGTCAGAGTTGTAGGAAATGGACTTGTCGACCCGAGTTCTAATCCTGGATGAAGCTGTTTGCATTTCACATAGCGAAAAAAAATGGAAAAGTATGAATCCAACTATTCTCTCTATGGGCAAAATAGTAGGGCAGACTGGGCTCTTTAACCCTGGTTAGGTAACCAGTCTAGGAGAAGGAAACCTCTGAATCCAAACCTGTTAAACTTCGCTTAAAAAAATTGACCTTGTGTCACATCCTGCTCATACGAAGAGGTTAGTATAATATATATAAGTAAAGTCGTCAGGGCGGCCTAATGTCAGTATCAGCCAATCAGCGAGGGAGTCTATCCCCTTTTTACTAGCGCTAGACCAAGGATATTGTTTTTACATCTGAGGTGGAGCACCACACCTACCATCAGCTCCTTAGTTTACTGCACAGATCTCTGTGCTACTCATTACGCCGAGTTGGTGAGGACCGGTATCGAACTAGGAACCTTTCGATTTCTAGTCGAACGCTCTACTAACTGAGCTAACACAGCCCATATATATATATATATATATATATATATATATATATATATATTCATCAAATAGTGACTACCACATTTTCATTTATCAGAAGACTTGAAGTACAAACAAGTAAGATATAAACAAAAAGAATAATAAAAAAAAAAGAGGATAGGAGTAAAAACACCTGATAGATGCAATTACAAACTACTTTTGCAGGTTGAACATGTGGAAAACTAATCATTAGTTTCAAAAGAAAAAGTTTAGTTTTAGGGACAAAAAAAAATAATTTTAGGAGAGCTACCTATAATTTTTTAGTTCTCCTGAGAAAGGTGTACCTTGAACACCGAAACCATGGTAGAGAGAAAAACTTTTCTACAAGTATATATTATATATATATATATATATATAATAATAAGTAATCCACAGACACGTGTTTCGAGGTATCACCTCTCATCAGTGCGGTTATACCTTAACAGTTACCCCTGGCCAGGTTTGAGACCCCAATGAACTTTCGTTCGGCAAGCCTCTTACCCATGCGGCCAGAGGCAGCTGTCAAATATAGGAGAATATTTAATTGATACATTTCTAAGCGGAAATGAATTCACTAGAGTCCTCAAACTTTTGTAAACAAAGCGAGGGTTAGCTATATATATATATAATTGCAGAAACACGCACAACCTATGTATACATATATATGTATATGTGTATATATATATATATATATATATGTATATCAATATATGTATTGATCAAAGCCTGAAGAAGATACCAGAATATCTGAAACACATGTTGCGTATATAAAATAAAAAGAATAAAACATTTTTGCGGACCTTCTTTTTGATAAAATATTAAATTTTCTCCCGTTGGAACCAGAACAACATTTTTTATATATGTATATATATATAACAAAACGAGGGTTAGCTATATATATATATATGTATATATATGTATATATATATATATATAGATATATATATATATATATATATATATATAGAGAGAGAGAGAGAGATGTATAGATAAAATAAATAATTAAATCTTAACAGGATCTGAGATAAGATCACTTAAATAAAACAAAACAAGAATAATTTTCCGGGTTGATAGGGAGGAAAACAGGGGAAAAAAATAAAGAAAAAAAAGAGAAACAAAAAAGGAGAAACAAAAAAAGGTGGTATTAAAGTTGAACTTGTGCCTGGGGGTGGGGGTCACAGCCTGTTTTTTTTTTTGTTTTTTTTCTGCCTCCACCTGCTGCGTTCTTTGTTTCAGGTATTTCAGGTAATCTTGTCACCCACTTAAAACCTTGACTCTTACCTTGACCTCAAAGTCTCTCCAACCCGCAACAGGTAAGAAAGTAGTAGCTTGAAATATGCGAGAAGATAAAGGTTACTTGATCCCAACGCTGATGTGAAGGTTAAGAAGACTTACATCATTGCACAAACGTAGATGCACATGTGCGTACACTTAATATGGTCTACAGAAGCCCGCATGTGCATACATGTGTTATTGTATGTATGTGCATCTCATTCTGTGCATCTCATAGTATATGTGTATCATGGAAGAAATATACTATTTGTCTACATATATGAATGCTGGTACATTACCATGATTGAAAAAATACATAAATATCAAAAATCGGTTTAGCTCAGTGGGTAGAGCGTCGGATTAGGAACAACAAGGTTCCTGATTTGATTCCGGCTCTCACCAAATCAACATGTGTGACGCTCCATCTCAGATGCCAAAAACAATCTCCTTGGTCTAGCGCTAGTGAAAAGGGGATAGACTCCCTCGTTGTTTGGCTGATACCGACTTTAAGCCACCTCGACAAATTATTTTATATATACACACACATATACATATAGCTATCTATTATGTAGATCTATATATATGTATATATTCATACATATATAACTATCAGTTCATACATATATATATATATAGGAAGCACATGGTGTAATGGTTAAAGTCATGGAAAATGGACCTGTCGCCCCGAGTTCAAATCCTGGACATGGTAATTGCATTTCGCTTAGTGCTAATAGCCTTGGGAAAGGTATGAATCCTACTCTCCATCCAGCTATGGGTAAATAGTAGGGCAGATTGGGCTCTTTAACCTTGGTTAGGTAACCAATCTAGGAGAAGGAAAACTCTGAATTCAAACCTGGTCACTACTAGAATAGGCTCAGGCCTACTTAGTAATTTATTTTCAATTTTTAAAGAAAATTTGATGTTTTAGTTTTTTTTCTCTTCAGTCTAGAAATACTATTCACAGGAAAAGATAGATATTTAGATATCAAATATAGAATTCTGAGATTATTTTTTTCTGAAACGCCTTGTACATCTTAAATGATATCGAATTTTTTGAAACACTCTGTTTGTGCATTTACAGATTTTAGCTTACATAACTGTGTAATATTTTTTGTTTGTTTGTTTATTGATATATGCAACATTGCATATCAACCTGTCTGGGGTTATGTCGTGCCTAACGGTTAGGAAGTTATACATATCGTGTATTTATATTTATACTTTTTAGTAATTGGTTTTAAAAATGAGTTAGCATTATTGGGGATTATGTTGTATGGTACTGATTTGTTTCATGTCTATATTCTATGGTATAATTTTATTTCCCTCAAAAAAGAGAGAATATCCTCCATGTTGACATTTTCAAACAGATCTTTCATATTGTTTGCTTTAAAATAACGGTTTCTGATGTGAGCAAGAAACCTGCATTCCATGAATAAGTGTTTAACTGTCAAAGATGAAGTTCTGTCATGGCTTAAAAGTTATCAACATACAAAACAGAATCAGAATTGGCTGATTCAATCTGTTTATATTTACCTCTCAATAATGCCCTTAACTTAAGATCTTAAGAACTTTATTTTACCAGAAAGTTTTGCAGAACAATAGGGATCAATTTCAATATAAATAATCTTTTGCAATATGAGGCAAAAGAAGAACCAAAAAAGAAAATAAACAATCTTTTACATAAGACTTGAAAAACTCCCATTATTATTGCTGAGGCTTAAAGAAAAGATCATTGTAAACAATGACCTTTTCGGAGACATTTTGATAAGTACAGGGTGGTCCAAAAGTCTTGTCACCCCTATATATCTTTTCTAGAGGTATGGGTGTAATCCCACAGTAAGGTCTCCAAAGTGCCAGGGATGTAGGGAAACAATGTTGTATATTAAAGATATTTAAAAGAAGGTGAAAACGGAAATAGGGTCTTCCGGTTGGATCGAGGCAGAGAGAAGACGAAAAGAGTAACAAAGGACTTTTTCCGGGTAAAGCAAACAAAGAAGGATGGGTAACAATAAGTTCGGAAACAGATTTGTCCGCTGATAAAGATAACAAAAGAAAACGCATAGGCGTTTGATATATATAAAAGGAAGTCAGGGATCCCAGGAGTCAGAGAGCGGACGGCGAACAGAGCACAAGGAGCGAGGTTCGTCCACCCCTTTAAATCAACATGGCTAGACCATTCCAACAGTAGTAGTAGTCATCGTCAATCCTTGGGCATTCCTATTGTCACGCTCACCACCCACCAGCCGAGGAAAAGAAATAAACCCAAAGTTTTTACAATACCCATGTGTTGTGATTTTATTAAGCGACTACTACACATACTTCGCCACGTGACCATATATATCTGCAACGACTACTAACGTACACAAAGTAGGGCCGTGAATTTGAAGCCGCTATATAACATATAGAATTTAGTGCCGGTAAAGAAGGCGCTACATAACATATAGAATTTGATGCCAGTATGGGCAGCTATTGGCAACACTGTTATACTTATTGTGCATGCACCTGCACCTGCCTCACTGCCACCTCAGTCTCAGCTTGGCAGTCACTTCTGATGAAGCTCCCGATTGACGTTACTGCCAAGTGTTGAATTTGCACAATTATTCACTTTTTGAATGCAAAAGGTATTAAAATTCAATGCCAATTAACTGAAGTATTTGCATAAATGTCAGGTAGAACTAGTTAATAACTCATCCACAGAAAGTGAAGTTAATACACAAATAGGAAGGCATGTTCAGCCATGAACAGATTATCAGTCATATGGAAATCCGATCTCACTGACAAGTTAAAGTGACAATTCTTCCAGGCTGTGTTATATCAGTGCTGCTGTATAGCTGCACCACTTGGACTCTAATGAGGTGCCTTGAAAATAAGCTGGATGGGAGCTGCACAAGAATGCTGTGTGCAGCCTTGAACAAGTCGTGGAAACAGCACCATACAAGGAAGAAGCTGTATGACCACCTGCCCCCAAAGTGAGATGGACAAGGCATGCTGAACACTGCTGGAGGAGCAAGAATGAACTCATAAGTGACGTTCTCCTATGGAAGCCAACACATGGACAAGATAATGTGGGCCGCCCAGCAATGACGTACATTGACCAGCTCTGCATGGATACTGGATGCTGCTCAGAGGACCTCCCTGGGACAATGGATGATAGAGAAGGTTGGCAAGAGATTGTCATGGATATCCGTGCTGATTGTACGACATGATGATGATAATGATGAGAACCAGTTAGGGTCCCATCTATAGGTCAATAGATCTGTTTGCTAGTTAAGGTTAATTATTTCTACCAATTTATTGATACATATGAAGTTAATGAAAAATCGAAACATATGACCTTTAGGCACCCCTTTTGCAATCTCGATTCATAAGGATATGTTTTTTGATTTACAGCGTCAAAATCCAGTTGTTTGTTAACAGATGATTTTTAGAGTTTTTTTTTTAAATTATAAAACTAACCCCTAACCCAAACCGGAACCCCTAACAAACAATCAGATTTTGACAGTGTAAATGAAAAACATGTCCTTATGAATCGAGATCGCAAAAGGGGTGCCTAAAGGTCATATGGTCTGAAAAATCTAACATAAAATGATTTCTACCAATATACAGATGCACATTGAGTTAATAAAAAGTCTTTCTATTTGTTTATAAAAACCAAATCAAACCAAAATATTTACCAACAAACTGTTCACTTACAGAAAAACACAAGACACATGGACTGATGGTTAGAGTTGCAGGAAATGGACTCGTCAACCCAAATTCAATTCCTGGAGAAAACTGTTGACATTTCACATGGCGCTAATACCCTTGAGAAAGGTATGAATACAATGCTCCCTCCAGCTATGGGTAAATAGCAGAGCTGACTGGACTCTTTAACCATGGCTAGGTAACCAGTCTATGAGAAGGAAAACTCTGAATTCAAACCTGTTAAACTCCGCTTAAGAAATTGACCTTGTGTCGCATCCTGCTCATGCGGAGGGGTTGGTAAATATATATAAATATATATGTGTCAAATATATAAAAATTATTTATATTTGATTGGAATAGTTGAAATCATATAACTGTTAATTATTTGTACACCCTTTAGCAAATTATTTGAAAGAACCACTTTATCTCTCTGAATGTTTGAGATGAGGCTTGAAGATTTGTATTATCTGTGTTATTCGGACTATTGTCCCCATCCTCATTGTTTCAGACGATATACCCTCCGGCCTTCTTCGAGAAGGTTCCCGAGTCCGACAAGAAATACCTGAATAAGGGCGGAGGGTATATCGGCCGAAACGTTGTACAAATAACAATGAAGATGGGGACAATAGTCCGAATAACGCAGATAAGAACCGCTTTAGTTTACTTTCTTTCACCAAACAGTCAGTCTTAAACCCACTGGAGTGATAGGGCGTAATCAATTTTAATTTTTTTTCCTCAGATTAGGTATTTTGTCAGTGCTGTGCAGTAATATGAATCTATTTTCAAAGTGTATGATGAAACAGAATGGCCTTGCGCCAGATTTATTGTTGGGAGACAACAGTTAAGATACTACTGTAGCATAATTATTATGGTCTACATGGAATTTGAGGATTGAAAAGAAAACGGTATTCGGATTTTGGGAGAAAGAGAAGGAAAAGAAATAAGAACAAAGGTTAAAGTTTAGAAGGGTAAACACTCAACGGGGTAACAGCAATTGATTGATAATGACCCCGGAACTAGATTTAAAAAATAAAAATGGAAGTTTTGGGTTTTGACTGGAAGCGGAACTGGGTGACGAGGAATGGCAGAAGAGAAAAATCGGTTCTTTTTCAGCTGGGCCTTGGTTTCCCCCCGTATGGGTTTTGCATAGTAGTACTGAACATGATTTACGATAGAATAATTTGACCTTACCCTTACTCTCTCTCTCTCTCTCTCTCTCTCTCTCTCTCTCTCTCTCTCTCTCTCTCTCTCTCTCTCTCTGAAAAAGAACCCATAAGCCTAGAAAGGAATAAACAACCCCTTTGTGACTATACAACTTGCATGTGTTGATTCTGAACTAACGGCTACTACTAAAACTCAACTATTGGGTCCCCATGCAACAACTACTAAACTAATAAAATGATACCTCATCCCAAATTTGAAAAAGATGGAGTATATTTAGTATTGACAAAGGTTTAAAGAAAAAACCTAGTTTTGAAGGAGTGACTTGTGAAATGATGCTGAAGGTTTCAGCTCATATACAGGGTGCAGCAGAAATTCCTCCCACACCTGTGCGTTGCATGGGAACTTAGCAAAGTGCTAATAATAGGTCTTACCAATTTTTTATTTACCGATAACATGTATGACTCTTTAAGACCAATTATTCACCTCTAAAACAACACTAGTCATTCATTGCATGAGATATGTTTTTGAACATTTTGTTTCTAGAAATAAACAATGTAGTCTATTCCTTGATGTAGCTTACCATGCCTAAACAAAGTCTATTAGTTAAGATAATAGAATATCTAAGTAAACATAGTAAGATACATCAAGGTCTAGACTATATAGGTTATTTTCTATTGGTTTTGTTTGGTTTAATGGCATATCAAGCCTGTGGGTTATTTAGTGCAAATAAACAATGTAGACTAGACCTTGATGTAGGTCTATGAATACTATACTATGAATATATATATATATATATATATATATATATATATATTATATATATATATATATATATATATATATATATATATGGTATTAAAATGTATTTAATATATTAAAATATATATATATTGAATACTATATATATATATATATATATATATATATATATATATATATAGTATTAAAATGTTGCTTTAACCATTCCATTGCAGTGGCATTAGTAAATAATCCAAAAGTGCTCAATATATTAAAAACATAGAGCAATAATAATAATAATAATAATAATAATAATAATAATAATAATAATAATAATAATAATAGAGGAAAAGTTTAACTAAGGAATTACATTGATTTACTTAAGTGTAGGGTTGGGTCCTGATGAAATCATTTGGATTGAAACCATTAAATCTTTTCCTATACTAATATTATTATGATTATATATATATATATATATATATATATATATATATATATATATATACCTTTGAAAGGATTATTATATATTGAGCTCTCTTTAGAGATTCATAAAAATCCTTGTATTTGCACCTACAAAAACATGCAATAATTATACAGAGTGATTTTGAAGATCCCATGTAGAATCATCCCTTACTACCAGTTTTGGATACCTTACACACACACACACACACACACACACACACATACATACATACATATATATATATATATATATATATATATATATATATATATGATACAGTGTTGTATGAAGGAGTTGGTCATATGATTTTGTTATGAAGTAAATAATGACATTTGAGATGAAATCATTTTAAAGATAGGTCATGAGGTCAAGGGTCATCATTGTTATGAAAATACCAAGAGGAATTAAAATATTCAAGGTTACAGGTGTAAATGATACAATATTATTTGTTCGAAATGTTATTTTGACTGTTTTGTTTTGATAGCGGAGTTAAGGTAACTGACACTTTTTAAGAAAACATGTATACACAACCGGTTTGATAAAATTAGTGACATTGTACTATCTATCTATCTATCTATCTTTATATATATATATATATATATATATATATAAATCTGCTCTACTTACGTATTGAGCACTTTATATTTGTTATAACACTTGCTTATCCGAGTAACACTTATACCAACCAAATATTGAGACTAACCCAATATTTTTACTGGTAAGTCATTCCTTTTACATACACACACATACACACACACACATATATATATATATATATGTATATATATATATATCCAAAAATCTGGAGAAGAATCTTCCTTACGACATAGGAGTTTTTTAAATGTGTCGCAGTTTGCAGAGGTCAATGTGTGCTCTTATTGTTAGAGTCACAGAGCAAATTTGTAGGTAAAAATATAACAGAAGACTTAGATTTTTTGCTTTATAGCCTATTTCAGGAAGCTTAGACAAAGTGTCTAACGCCTCCAAGTCATCAGATGCAAATGTGGTTTCGAGCCATAATCATTACCACTCATTCAAAGGGGCTCAAATCAGCATAAATGCTTTATTGAACAGATGCAAAAACAATTTTAAAGAGCCCAGTCTGCCCTACCATTTAGCCATAGCTCGAGGGTGAGTAGTTGGATGCATACCTTTCCTAAGAATATTAGCGCTATGGGAAATGCAAACAGTCTTGTCCAGGATTTGAACCCGGGTGAATGAGTCCATTTCCTACAACTCTAACCATTACACCACATGCCTCCAATAAACAAAGAGACCAAACCAGACAAACCAAAATGTAATATGTTAGTCGGGAATAGATTTACACACTTTAAGCCTGAACCCGTATCAACAAGTGTTTCTTTAGGCGGAATATAACAATAGGATTTAATCAGAGCCATGGACGAGTTGGTAGAAATAAATTGAGCCTTCAGCTCTTAAAGATGTTGGCTATGATAATGAATAAAGAAAATCAGAACAGCAGCTTTTAAAGTCATTGGATCACAGAAAGAAAATGACCAATCTTTAAGCTCAGTTATTTGGGGGTTGTAAAATACACCAACCCTCGGCCCCCATGCATAAGGATCCACCAGTTTGCCATGGGTGGTGACCTGTGAGGCTTAAGGACAGAATATGGTGGCTGAGCAGTCCATGACATGCAACACTCCACTTTGGCCCTTATTTAGGCTAGACAGGCAGTTGGAGAGGCCCCCTTCAATCAAACGTTATTCTAGTGACGAGGAAGTGTAATCTGTAGTGAAGAAGTGGCTCAAAGAACAATCAACAAAATTTTTCGGGACTGAGGTACATGCTCTCATTCAAAGGTAGAACATTGCTATTGAGAGAAACAGTGATTATGTGGGGAAGTAGGGATGTGATCCACAGAGGACCAGCTTCATTTTGATGTATGATACATGTTCCTGTGATGGTAATTATACCTGTCCTAAACAAAATGGCATTACTTTTTGATTCACCCTTGTAGTATTGCCTCCTATGTGTTGCAAGGTCAGCTGTTGCAGTACAGTTGAGTAGAAATTAAGGACTATATTACCTTTAGGCACCCCTTTTTGATCTCGATTAAGAAAGGACATGTTTTTCATTTACACCGTCAATATCCGGTTGTTTGTTAGGGGATAGGGTTAGGGGTTAGGGTTAGGGTTTGGGGTTAGTTTTATAATTTTTTTAAAATATCTAAAAATCGTCCGTTAAAACAACACAGCAAGGGTGTCTATCCTCTTTTCACTAGTGCTAGACCAAGGAGATTGTTTTGGCATCTAAGGTACAGCGCCACACCTACCATCAGCTTCTCTCTTTACTGCACAAATCCTTGTGCTACTCATATGCTGAGTTGGCGAGATCCAGTATCTTAGTGGTTCCTCGTGGTTCCTAGTTGGACACTCTACCGACTGAGCTAAACCAACCCTAAGTACAATTTGACCTTTTTCAAGCAACTGCTTACCGCGCCATTAGCAAAGGACTAATCACCAATTAGGATATCAAATTAAGAAAAAGAAAATTCTAAGAAATTTCTTATTTTTTTCTGAATATTTCTTAGATGACATTAGCAAAAACTATGGGAACTTTAATAACAATAATCAAAGAAAATAATCTTAGCCCAGTCTTCCCTACTATTTACCCAAAATGAATTAAAAAATGATGACTATGGCATAAAATAATCCAAGGATTGACATGCTGTAAAATCCAACCAACCAACCAACCAACACCCCAACCAACTTATAAAAAATAAATTATTTGCATATCTTTCTATTCTATCTTTAAAATTTTAAATTCTAAATATTTTATCAAATCAAAAAATCAATTATACAAACACAACATTTACTGTGTTATATGACACTGAAATTTTAGAAACTTGGAGTTAAAATTTTCATTAGATTTTACCAAAAGAATCATTAAAAATAATTTAATTAGATTCCAACTGATTATTTTTATTTGGACCTTTTTTTTTTTTCAATTTCAGTTCAAAATTCAAAATAAAATAAAATAAAGATTCTGTTTCAAAATCACTCAGAGACAAAAATAGTCTAATCAATATTTCAAGTGTGAATAGTAAAATTATATTAAAAAAGAAAGAAAGGCACATCATAGTGAGATGGTCATTAGAGCAATGTACTTAAAATGCTCTGCTGCCCTAATTCAACTATTCAATCAATTAGTAACATTTCTAACTACAACTAAAATAGAATACAAGGTGTGCCAAAAAACTATTTAGATTTTTTAAACTTTTTGACACACCTTGTATTCTGAAAAAAAATAACATTCCAGAATACAGGGTGTGTCAAAAAAGTACCAAGTTTAAAGCTGTGTTAATTATTCTAAGATAGAAATGAAGAATGAATGGAACATAATTTTTTTTTTCAGAATACAAGTTGTCAAAAACTGCAAAAAATCTCAATACTTTTTTGACACACCTTGTAAAATAAAATGAAAATTACAAGGTTATTTATTCATGTATCTATTTACCCAACCCCTCCACCAAAAGCAGGTTGGTTAGTTGGGTGGTTGGATTTTATGGCATTTCAACCTTTGTTGGGTTATTTCATGCCAAAGACATTTTGTTTTATATCTCTGAATTTTTTAGATGAGGCTTGATAATTTGTATTATTTGTATTATTCAGACTATTGTCTATATCTGTTGTGACATGTGTCCAATTGGACACATGGGACAATGTATATAGGCGTTGAGTTAATACAGTTCTAAGTGACGGTTATCTCTGGGCTATAGGTTCAATCCTGGCCAAGGGCGGCAGTAACATAGAATAATTAACGCAGCTTAATACTTGTACCCGGTCATGGTTAACAGAATGAGAACAGTTTACCCTGTGGATTGAATAAAGGCTTCAGTTTAAAGTTCTGTGAAGGCTTCCGATTAGGACATGAAGACTCCCAAGTTCGACAAGAAGGTTCCCAAGTTCGACAAGAAGGTTCCCAAGTTCGAGAAGGTTCCTGAGTCTGACAAGAAATACTCGAAGAAGGCCGGAGGGCACATTGGATGAAATGTTGTGTAGATAACAATAATGATGAGGACAATAGTCCGAATAATCCAAATAATACATTTTATTTTATTCATTGTTGGGTTTTCAATTTTTGTTTTTTAAACACATTTTTTTCATACTCATCTTTTTATCTATTTAACCCATAGATGGGACCCTAACAGGTACTACCTTTCTGAGTTAGGGAGGAGCAGGATGAGCCACAAGGTCAATTTTTATGGAGAGTTCAACAAATTTTGTATTCAGTTTTCTTTCTCCTAGACTAGTTGCCTAACCTAAATAACCTCCTCTGCCCTTCTATTTACCTATAGCTGATGGTAGAATAGTTGAATGCATCCTACCATGGTGAAAGGATTGGGTAAATACCAACCTTTCCAAAGAGTATTAATGCTATGTGAAATACAAAGAGCCTCATCCATGATTTGAACTCAGGTCACCATGTCTGTTTTCTACTTGTCTCAGATCAGAGTGTAGTAACTGTGCTCTCTTTACAATCAAAATGTTGCACCCCAGAATTTTGGTACAGTATCAGAGTGTAGTAAATGTGCATTCTGCCATGATCACATTATCCCTCCCTGGCTCTTCTGTCTAGGATCAAAGCATAGTAACTGTTCACTTTATCTGGGAGTAAAATGTCATAGTGAGATTTTCATTAGAATAATAAATTTAACATACCCTTTGCTATAACTATGGAAACTTTGATAACAATAATGAAAGAAAATAATCACTTCCTATGTGTGTCAATTGAAGTTTCATTAAAATTTTTGGTAATGACAAAAAAGTTTTTTTTTAATCATTAAATTATTATAAATGATTAAATCAAATTAGTGAAATAGATCTCTAATTAGGACTGAGCCTATTCTAGTAGTGATCAAGGGCTCTTTAGCCAGTGAAAAGATCTCTAATAGGACTGAGCCTATTCTAGTAGTGACCAAGGGCTCTTTAGCCCAGTGAAATAGATCTCTAATTAGGACTGAGCCTATTCTAGTAGTGACCAAGGGCTCTTTAGCCAGTGAAATAGATCTCTAATTAGGACTGAGCCTATTCTAGTAGTGACCAAGGGCTCTTTAGCCTAGTGAAATAGATCTCTAATTAAGACTGAGCCTATTCTTGTAGTGACCACCCCAAGTGGATTTAACAGGGATCTCTGCGGTAAAGTAAGGAGCTGATGGTAGGTGTGGCGCTCCACCTCAGACGCAGACACAATCTCCTAGGTCTAACGCTAGTGAAAAGGGGATAGACTCCCTCGCTGTATAGCTGATACCGAGTTTAGGCCACCCCGACGATTTAACTTATTGCATTTGTTCTGTGCAAAAGATTGTTTTTGTTTTGTTTTTGTTAGTTTTGTTTTTTAAGGTTGATGTGAAAAGATAGAAAAAAAGGGGAGATAGCCAAGAAGACATAACAAATGATAATAATAATAATATAAGACTGTATATAAGTATTGGATAAAATTATTTGTACGATTTAAAAACAGTGGAATTAGTATGAGTTCAGCTTTTAGTATATTAAAACTGTGATGAATAATAAGATTTTTCAGGAAATGTTTACTTTTTCTTTTATTTATCTTTTTTTAAACTCAACTTCTAAGTTAAAAGACTGACGCTGCTGTGTACTATTGAGAAAAACAAAAGCTATACTTTGATGAAATGTGTGTGATTGTTTGTATTTTATTTTATTTTATTTGTTTTGTTTTTCTGATGAAAAAGCAAGCGCAGAGGATTTTATTTATTTATTTATCTACCTATTCATTTATTTTACACAGTAAATTTTAAACAAAAAATTCTCTTCCATCTTTCTTTCTTTCCTTCCTTTTACCTTTACGAAATTTTGTCCTAGATATGTTTATTCTCTTTATTTTTTTATTTCTTAGTTTGTTTTTGCTTTTTAATAATTTTAATGAATTGCGACAGACAAAATGAAAGAATAAAGCGATATATATATATATATATATATATATATATATATATATATATATATATATATATATATATGACTCTACAAATAATTAAAAACAAAAATAAACAAAACAAAAAACAGAGAATCGTAATGGAAGCTATCTTAACCTGGGTATCTCAGGATAACCTTATATTTAATTATTACTGTTGTTGCCATTAGCAGTCATTTTAAAACTTGGTGTATATTGCGTATGATGATGATGATGATGATGATGATGATGTTCAGAGAGCAATGCAGTTTTTTGTTTGTTTTATGTTTT
>CM042159.1:16967069-17017069 GCA_023376005.1 Doryteuthis pealeii | reverse complement strand
CTGTAACTTCATGGGCACAAAACTATATTATAGTCTTCCGAGACTGCAATAGAATACACTATGCTCTGCTGAGAGGTAAGACCCCCCCACACACACACCAATGGGTACCCTATGTATTACGTACACTGTATCTGATGGTGAGACTCCAGTTCTGAAGATATGCGATTGTGGAGTACCCCTTTGCTAATACACCCAAGTCCACTTTGAACCGGAGTGGTAGTACCTGTTAGAGTCCCATCTATAGGTCAAATAGGTATGTTTGAAAATTATTAATATTATATAAATAGAAATACTTGATACTGTATAACTACATTATTTGTATTAAGAATAATAATTTATAATATAATAAATTAACCGAAAATAAAGAAATGAAAACAAATTATGATTATTAGATAGAAAAAATACTTGAAACAATTAATTGAATTTTATTATTAGTATTAGATAGAATACTTGAAACCATATAATTGTGTATGAATTATTAGTATTAGATAGGAATACTTGAAACCATATAATTGTGTATGAATTATTAGTATTAGATAGGAATACTTGAAACCATATAATTGTGTATGAATTATTAGTATTAGATAGGAATACTTGAAACCATATAATTGTGTATGAATTATTAGTATTAGATAGGAATACTTGAAACCATATAATTGTGTATGAATTATTAGTATTAGATAGGAATACTTGAAACCATATAATTGTGTATGAATTATTAGTATTATATAGGAATACTTGAAACCATATAATTGTGTATGAATTATTAGTATTAGATGAAAATACTTGAAACCATATAATTGTGTATGAATTATTAGTATTAGATAAATACTTGAAACCATATAATTGTGTATGAATTATTAGTATTAGATAGGAATACTTGAAACCATATAATTGTGTATGATTATTAGTATTAGATATACTTGAAACCATATAATTGTGTATGAATTATTAGTATTAGATAAGAATACTTGAAACCATACAATTATGTGCAAATTATATTAGTATTAAAAATGATACTTGATATCATATAACTATGAGCAAAACACTCTTAAGAAGCAACTATACAAATATGAATATAAACTTACAATGAACGTGATTCCCTAACCACAAGGCATAGAATGGCCAAAACGGGTTGACATGTTAAAATCAATTAGACAATCAATCGGAACTTCAGTCTAGTATCAAAGTGTAGTAACTGTGCCTGCCTATTGCTACAGTATCATCCCCACCCCTGTCGAGGATCAGAGCGTAATAACTGTTTGTTTTACTTGAAATAAGAGTATCTACCCAACCTCTCCTCCACAAACAGGATATGTCACAAGGTCAATTTATTCCAAAACCGTATGTCGCCCCGCCGAAAGAACAAAATACCAAAAATCAGGGAATTAACTGAATTTAATGAAATTTTCAGTGTTGATATATTAATGAATAAAAGATATAATGCACCAGTTATTTTATTTAAAAACTTTTACATTTTTTCAGGTCAGTTAAATTTGAACCACGTATCTTTGAGGTTTAACAGAGGTTCTCAATCATTGACTCTTTCCTAACTCATATTGAGTCTCTGGTCGAAATAAATTTATGATAGTCAAATGACGGTTTGTTAAGTTTTTTTTTCTTTGAAAGTTAAATATTGCTCTGTATATAATTAATTTATTAGTTATACATCGAAGTCTCTTAGGGATTTATAAAAATCATTGTAAGAATCTATAAGTTTGCACCTACAAGAGCATACGGTATGAATGTACAGTGAGATTGTGATGATCCCAAATAGAATCATCCCTTACTTACCAGTCAATTGGATCATTTTACATATATATTCATATATATATAGAAATTCAAATATATGATTATTTCACAGATAATGACGAGGTAGACAACACTACTTAAGTGTCCCCCCCCCCCGCTCTTTCTCCCCGTATCGGGATCCATCTTTGTTCTTATTTAATCAGGAACACGGAGACTTAATTGTGTGTACACATAATTTTATTACCCCGATTCTCGAGCATGCCTAACCACGTGCTCGCGGGAGAATCATCTGCAGAAGAGACGCAACATGCGTCTATCCAGAAGGGCTGCCTGATTTAACACTGACTAATTCTAAATCTTATTTTTCCAGGCTCATCCGACCACGTGACTTCCTAAGTCAATCAGAGCCCCGCTTCAGATGACTTCCTATATATTTTCTCTTTATTTTTCTCATCTCGCGGATCCATTATTACTGAATTGTGAATGGGATCCCCCGCTGGACCCCCCATTAAAATCCCAACGTAAAAAAGACCTTACGTTGATCCAGTCACTCTGAAAATAGAAATTTATGTCTACAATATTAAATGGAAAAAAATCCCTGTTGTCATCATTTAAATTTTATTTTTTAGATATCTTCATAAATTCAAATCAAATCTTCATTATTCTTTATCAAAAACCAAGCCCTGGTGATATTTAATGTATATATATATTTACTTTGTCGTTAATTTTTTTTTCGAAGTTTCCTCCAGACATACATATACACACAAATGCCCTTTATATATGTATAGATAGACTAGAAGTGGCTACCCGGCGTCGCCTGGGAAGAGGGGGGATTTTTAAAGTTAGTCTCGCAGATCCATTATTAATTATCGTGAGTGAGATCCTCGCTGTTTATAATAATATAGTAAGAAATTTCCATTCAATGATTTACAATTAAAAAAAAAGATATAAATGATGCAATTAATTCAATCAATCAATATTATATTTCAAAGCAAAAAAATAAAAAACTTACAAAAAAAAATTAAAAAAAGATAAACAAAATAACAGGCAAATGACTTTCCCTTCTTTTACTTTTCCAATTTGAATTTTTAAATACCTTCCCAAATATAACCCAAATCTTTATTATTTGTGCTAAAAAATCAAGCCCTGGTGATATTTAATGTGTATATATATTTACTTTGTCGTTAATTGTTTTATTTTCGAAGTTTCCTCCGGACATACAGATACACACAACTGCCCTTTATATATGTATGTATAGATAGATTATAATTTCCAGTAACTAAAATTAATGCAAATAATTACAGTCACATGTCATCAAGTATTCCTATCTATTTTACCCGGGTGTCAACCCCACTGAGAGAAATGAGGGGATTCATACCTTTAACAACGGTATTAGTCCGAAAAAGAACGTAATAGCGCGACTGGAGCTCGAACTCGCATACTGTGATGTCGTAGTCCAACGCATTAGCCACGGGGACTTCCCCCATGACATTCTATACTGTGTACTATTCTTTGGTGTCATGTTTAACGCGACAAGAGGTTAGTTGGTGACAAGACAGATCTTGTTTCTAAAGTATCCTGTATTAAATTGGATGAGGACTTCGTGCTTCTTTCTTATATACAGCTTTGGCAACGCCATCTAGCGGTCATTAGCAGAAAATCATTTGGCAAACAAGGGTGGTAATTCCACAAGTCTATCGATACTTCTGTGCTCTCAACTCGCCAACCGAACGTATGCCAGCCATCATCTTGGACTCCGTAGACGAGTTGAAGTGTCTCTTCAAACGTAAATAATAACAGGAATTATATAAACGTTATAAGAGTCGCGTAAGTCCCGTTGTTTTATAACGGAAATTACGCGAATTTAATTATAGCTTTGAGCTGTGGTTTGTTTAGTTTGCTTCGTAAAGTATTTCAGCAGACGACTACCTGTAACGAAGAACAGCAATTGTACGACAGTACAAAAGAATACTTGTCGGCAATAAAAACCAACTGTAGACTATAATTTGTGAAAGAGATATGGATATAAATATACTATTACTAAAAAGTAACACACACACACACACACACACACAAACACACACACACACACACACACACACACACACATATATATATATATATATATATATATATATATACTAGCAAATACATGCACCCTCCGGGTCCAAGTATTTAAGTTTTAATGTAACAAAATATATTAAATTAGAAAGGCTTACGAAACTGAATAAGAATGCAGATAAAAAGATTTAAAACAGAGGGGGATATAATCGATAAAAATCACTCTTCCATCACTTCCGCCTTTCATTGCTAAAATTTCCTAATTTAACTATTTAGTTAAAATAGTAAGTAAAGAATAAAATTACAATTATTTCTTAATGGATGTTTTTTATTATAGATTTATCCGTAAGATTGTTACTCATATCCCTTAAGATAAAACCTAACAATTAGAAATCAATAATATCAAGCGCGTATTTATTAAAAATCAAATTTTTAATATCAATATGCAAATTAGCCTTCCCCTTCACACTGTGAATATATAAATACAATTGCTTGTTATTAGAATCTAGATATGACTTCGGCCCTGGACGGAACAAGTTAACATCGTTGATCCCAGGGGGTCATCCCCCTAGGCTAACACCTGTCTCTTGATTTAAAGGGCAGGGCTGGATTTATTGCCCAGTGCTGCGGCCCCCTTGAGGGGGAATGCCGACGGGATCGACGCATTTTTTGCACCCACCACCCATGAGTCTCAGCTTGTGGGTGGTCCTACATTAATAGGTTTTGTGAATAACCGTACACGTGGGTTACGTGGTAATACATAGAATGTAGAAATGGCCAACAGTATTAATGACGTAAAACAATTTTATTAATAATTGAGGTTTAAATAAAAAATCAAATCAGGAAGAATGTGACGTAAATAACTAAGGGAATTGTGACTTGAGTAGTGATATAGTTTCGTTACAGACAGAAAAACACACAATCTCTATTTAATAAGAATATATATATATATATATATATATAATAAGTTTTTTTATAGTTTGTTTGAAGCAGTGTACGTATGTGTAAAATAGAAATTAGAAGGCAATTGACAATGCAATGAATGGGTGTTTGAAACTGATGTTTATTTACCTCTGAAGATGGGATTTATCCCGAAAATATTTAGGAAAAAAAAGGTAAATAAACATCATTTTCAACACCTATTCCATTGCATTGTCAGTTGCCTTCTAATTTCTATTTTACACACACACACACACACACACACACACACACACATATATATATATATATATATATATATATATATATTTATATATATACCCTGATGCAACACCATGAAGCCAAGAGCTCCAGATGAAAGCAGCGGCTACAAACCACCGGCACATTAACATCTTCAGGGACAGCCTTCACATGCGAAATCTGTGGCGAGAATGTTTTTCAAACATCGGACTTCACAGTCACAGGAGGCGCTGTAACTTCCGGGGCACAAAAAAAACTTTATTGTAGTCTTCTGAGACTGAAATGCCAATAATAATAATAATAATAATATATATATATATATATATATATGGTAAAGAAAAGGGCTTAAAATTGGTCATTTTGCGGTTATAGATCTATTTCTGCCCACAGGTATATGTGCATACTTATGAGTTTCATCAGACCGCTAACTTTATTGAAAATGATAAACAGATAATTTATGAGGCTGTATGTATAATTTTTCTGGAAATTCCTGAAAAGGAATCGGGTTTCAGTTCTTCTCATGTTTTAGGTGGTGGTGTTTATAACTGGGGAATTAGTTAACCAGGTGGTGGTGGTGATATTGTCTTTCCGTGTGGTTTTGTCCCCTCAATAAATTCTTAAATAATATTGAACATCGAGCTCTCAACTTGCACCTGAACTACCCTAACATTCCGGTGTTGGAAGAAAAGTCCAACTCAGAATAATCCTAATACCAGCTTACCTGGTAACCATCTACGGATATATATATATATATATATATATATATATATATATATATATATAATGTATGTGAGTTACTTTATGTATTTTGGCATTTATTTATTATTAAGTCAGGTTTTTTAAAGACCACGTTGTATTTCTTCTTTATAATTTTCGAGTGAAAACGTTTGTCTTCTGTATATTGGGATCAAGGTGGTAGAGAAAATACGATGGATAATCTATCTATAGCAGTCCATTCTTTCCTTATGCGTGCATTAACATCGCTTTCTGTGGATGAGATATTACTACCTTGATATGTGAACTGGTCTACCGATTTCAGAGACTTACCATCGAGTATGAAACAAACAAGGAGACACACAAGTAAGAAATAACAAAGGTAAGTAAAACATTTACTTACTATTAACAAAAATTTTACATGAAGGAAACCTGATATTTGTTTTGCTTGATTATGATCTAGTGCTTCTTGCAATGCACCTGCTCAAGCCGAATCTTTGCTATATGCTTGGAGCAGGCAGCAAAATTCATTCGTCTCTACGTGAACTCATAATCAAATAAAAATCAGAATGTATGTGTTTTAATCAAGATGGTCCCATCTCCTTGTTAAATGGCAAACCTCTGAAATTAGTAAACCTGTTCATATACCTCGGTAGCAATATCTCATTTACTGAAAGCAATATCAACATACGCATTGGTAAAGCATAGTCTGCTATTAACAGGTTAACGTCCATATAGAAATCTTATCCCTCTAATAAAATAAAATAGGAATTCTTCCAAGCTGTAGCTATGTTAGTACAACTGTACGCCCACACCATTTGGTCTTTAGCAAAACGCCTGGAGAAAAAACCAGAGGGGAACTACACAAGGAGGCTGCGTGCTGCTTTGAAAAAATTTCCAGGAGCAAAAATCTACAAAACAGCAGTTCTACCTCTTATCACGCATACAATCCTAGTAAAACGAGCAAGATATGATGGGCAGTGCTGGAAATGTGACCACGTGTCTGAATTTTTCCTTTTCCTATTGTTGAGGTTCGATACAATTATCCAAATAGAAAAAACAGCTACCGTGTTTCCCAAAAATAATACCTAGCGGGATTTTTCAGGATGATTTTAATATAATCCCCCCCTTAAAATAAGCCCTAGTCGAGAGCAATGTTGACGATATGATTATTTTCAAATGAACTGTCGTTGATGAGTTTTTGAATAATAATAAAAAACATGTTAATGGCAAAATAAAATGTTGATCGTTTTTCGTAATTTCTGTTTATCTAGACAATTTGTAATTTTATACAACTTACTGTTGTATTTCAATATATGAATAAAAAGACACCCCCCGAAAATAAGCCTTAGTGTTATATTTCGGAGTGAAAATTGATACAAGCACTGTCTTATTTTGGGGGAAACATGGTACTACTGGCGAGAGTACTCAATAAATGATGATGATAATAATGATGATAATAATGATAATAACGAACCCCCTTATACCAGCTAGAAGACCAGACCTAGTACTGATTAACAAAAAAGAGCTCGTCATCTGGTAGATTTTGCAGTTCCAGCAAATCACAGGGTGAAGTTGAAGGAAAACGAAAATATAGACAAATACCTATACCTTGACAGAGAATTGAAAAAGATGCGGAATATGAGGGTGAAATGATACCAATGGTAGTTGGTGCACTAGGAACTGTCTCAAACAGATTGGGAAAAAGACTAGAGGACCAGGAAATCGGAGGGGGAATTGAGATCACCCAGACAACTGCATTACTGCAATCGGCTAGAATACTCAGACGAGTCCTGGATACCCGAGGAGACTTGTTGTTTCTCAGACTCGAGCAAAAGACCATCAGCTAATGCTGGTTTGAAAAACTCACAGGAGTGAACATAATAATAATAATAATAATAATAATAATAATAATAATAATAATAAGAAGAAGAAGAAGAAGAAGAAGAAGAACCACATATGGAGGATATCAAGAAATATACCAATATTGAAAAAGAACTGGAATCCCTTGTACTTCTTACAATTCTGTCCCAAACAGTTTGGAAAAAGAATATATAAGAATATACAGAATATAAAAGAATATATAAAAATATACAGAATATAAAAATATATACAGAATATAAAAGAATATATAAGAATATACAGAATATAAAAAGAATATATAAGAATATAAGAATGCCAGAATATAAGAATGGAATTTGAAATCGAAAAGTATGTCATTCTTGTGATGAAAATTGGAAAAAGAGAAACAACGGAAGGAATGGAACAGCCAAGTCAGTAAAAATATAAGAATACTTGGTGAAAGAATTGCAAAGACTTTAGAATATTGGAAGCAGATACCATCAAACAGAGTTGAATGAAAAAGTAAGAACAGAGTAGCTCAGAAGAATACGAAAACTTCTTGAAACCAATCTTTGTAGTAGAAATCTTATCAAAGGAATAAACATCTGGACAGTCCCCGCCCCCTTGTAAGATACTCTGGACCATTCTTCAAAATGGACAAGAGAACTTCGACAGATGGACCAAAGGACAGGGAAATTGATGAGGTTGCATAAGGCATTACATCCGAAGGATGACATAGTCCAAGAAAGGAAGAAGATTGAAAGCATCGAAGATGCAACAATCCTTGGACCATTCTTAAAATGGACAAGTGACGAACTCAAGATAGTTTGGAATAGAGCCATACTTATAGATTTTTTAAAATTTTAATTCTTTTTAAATTTGTTAACGAGGAACGAACTCAGTATTAATAGGTTTGCAAGACTAACACGCCTGCAACGTTACATAAGTGAGTGTAATATGGAAAAGTGGCTAATTTTAAATAAGGGTTGATTTATTTGATCTCGTATCTCCTCTAGTTTGTGATGGTTACACCATAACACAATTACTGTGAAATGTGCGAGATATAGAAAATCTAAACGTACTCATACCTCTGGTGATATATATCTGGTAATATATATATCATTATTCTAAAGCTGAGGGAATTTTTGTTTTCTAAAGGCTTTTTTACTATTTAGTTTAAAGACATGAAAATTATAGTAAACTATTCCTTAATTCTAGAATTCAGTTATGTTTGAAAATATTCTATTTTAATTGGTTCTAATTAGTCGTACTTTGCAATTAAGTAAAAAACAGACCAGTCATTTTCTTCACATTCTGCCTATCACTTTCCCCCTCCCTATTTTAATCTTGATTACCTCCTCGTTATATATTTTGGTTTCTTAATGAGTATATATATATATATATATATATATATATATATATATATATATATATATAATATATATAGAGAGAGAGAGAGAGAGAGAGAGAGAGAGAGAGATTTGATAGTTCGAATCGGATTTGTATGTTAATTTTCAGAAGCTGTCAACCCGGCCATCATCTTGGCTCTTAAATTTAAATTAGGTAAAAAGTTCCCTTTTTTAGAAATCTTACAAAATGATTCTAATGTTTTTGGGTTTGTTTAGATTCTACGGTCGTATTTATTTATTTAAAAAAAAATTTAATTCGCTTTGCAAACTCACTTGATATAGTTTGAATGGGACAGGACAGATCGAGTTGGTCAGAGGGACACATTTTGGAGTTTGCGAGCTGATGGAGAGACTGACAGACAGAGACAGAGAGGATGAATCTCTAAACCAGTTACAGCAATATAACTTCAACTAAAACCATACCATCTTCACAGATAAGGTAACACCAGTAATAAACTCGTTAAAAAAAAGAATGAAAAAGTGATTCGTCACGTTCCTTTTCTGACTTTCCTTCCACAAAGACAATCAATGCCACAACAAAAGGAGCAATCGTCCCTTCCCTGAGATAAGGCAATAAATCTTAATAATCCATCTCGGTTATTCAGCCAAACATCCAAGTTGAAGTCAACAACTTTTTAACGATTTTTCCATTACATTAGTATTAGTCCTATCCATCAACACTACTTACTTCTTAGGGCACCCGACTAACATCATCATCATCATCATCATGATGACATGTTGACAGTACAGACTCTCTCTCTCTCTCTCTCTCTCTCTGTCTATATATATATATATATATATATATATATTATATATACATATATACAAGGTGTGTGAAAAAAGTATCGAGATTATTTGTACTTTTTGACACACCTTGTATTCTGAAAGAATTAACGTACCATTCATTATTCACTTCTATCTTGGTAAATACAGCTACAATCTCGATACTTACAAACACACACACACACACACACACACACACACATATATATATATATATATATATATATATATATATGGGAGAAAAGTGAGGAGGTTAATCCGACAATATGTGGAGAAAAGTAGACAAACACGGGATGTTATGGAAACTGGATGTTTATTGTCGACGATGCAACGTTTCGGCCGTATAGACCATCAAACTGGCTTTTGGTCCTAATGATGGTCTAAATGTCCGAAACGTTGCATCGTCGACAACAAACATCCAGTTTCCATAACATCCCCTGTTTGTTTACTTTTCTCCACACACACACACACACACACACACATATATATATATATATATATATATATATATATATATATATCCATATCGACCAACATTCTCGTTCTCGAGAGGGTGTCCCATGCCCGCATAGTGCTGATGAATGTATATATATTTTCCAAATCCCTCCGCACGAGCCGTATGCGACACAAGGTCAGTTTTTAAGCGGAGTTTAACAGGTTTGAATTCAGAGTTTTCCTTCTACTAGATGGGTTACTATACCAAGGTTTTAAAAAATCCAGTCTGGCCTACCATTTATCCAACTGGAGTGAGAATAATTGGATTCATACCTTTTTCTAATTAATTTGCGCAATATGCAAACAGCCTCGTCCTGAATTTGAACTCGTCTTGCCGTGTCCACTTTCTATGTCGGTAACCAAAAGACAACGAACATAGATATACCATGCGTATCTATTATCATAGAATTAAACATTTCTTTCACTGCTGATAGAATGAGCGTTTCTCCAATATTTTGAGGCTTTTCACAATTGGCAATCAGCTTTGAAATTTTGTAGGAGGTAATTAGCCTCTTTTCAGGTTGGTTTCAAAGTTTTTTTTAAAAATATTTCTCTGAGTGTATATCGGAATGGAAATTTGTTTTTTAAATCCCGGAAATAGCTTATATCCCTCTTTGCTACTTGCCACGTGGTAGCGCGTGGTACAATGGTTAGAATCGTAGAAAATGGACACGTCGACTCGAGTTCAAATCCTGGATGAAACTGTTTGCATTTCACATAGCGCTAATACTCTTGGGAAAGATATGCATCAAACTATTCACCATAGAGCTATAGGCAAATAGTATGACTAACTAGGATCTGTTAATATACATATATATATATATATATATATATATATATATATATATATATATATATCAGAAAGAAAGTATATATATATATATATAGTCATCCACATTCAGTAATATTTCACCGTATCACAGTTCTTCAGTCCGGCTAGACTTGCAAGTTACGTCTGGCATGGATCGAAACTTGACCGATTTTACTTCAATCAGAGCCTCTACCAACTAAGACATAAGCACAACCTAATTAAGAGAGGGGATTTTTACTGATATAAATATATAAAGCTGCTAAGAGTGCTATGTGCGTTTTAAGGAGAGCTTTGAAATTTTAGTGTAATCAGAAGCCACCTGTTAATTTCCTTTTCAGAGTGTTCAACACACCTGGGGTAGGAGCACACAGACAGACAGACAGACAGACAGACACACACACACATACACACACACACACACACACACACATATATATATATATATATATATATATATATATATATATGGGTTAGGAGGTTGATTTAGAAGGCTATCACAATGCAGTTTGGAATAAATAAAAAATAATAATACGGTAACAATGTGTTGTGTGTTGACCTGTATTTTTTATTATTTCTTGAATTTTCGAGGTAATACTCTTTATCAAAAGAATTGAACTGAAGCAATACAGCTATGCATTTCTTCCTAAATGAATTTTTTTTTTTTTTTTGAAAATGACGTTATTTTTAAATAACTGTATTCCCGTGTGAGCGTGAATGCGTTTATTTTTATTTTTTTTGTACGTGTGCGTATGTAATGCGCGTGACATTGAAAATGCGTGTTGGTTGTGACATTAAGACTGTATCCTAGCGCGGATTTTGTACGTGGGTATGTGCGAATGAAAAAGTGTATTTGTGTTTTGTGACGTTTCCTGTTGGATTTTACATATATATATATAATATACCAAGCGTGTTGGTAAATCCTTGCGGTGAGAAAAAACCCAGCAAATAGTTTGATTGTAAAAATATACTACCAAACATCAACCGGGGAGAAAAAGATTTTTGAAAAAAAGAAAAGACCAAGATAGTCATAACAACAAAAAATAATCTATTGGTACAGTATTTGGCCAAAAGAAAAAACAATTTATATGTATATATATGTATATAAGATATATATATATATATTTATTCATATAACCGCTAGGAGAATAGCTAATAAGTAAAAAGTGTTCAATACCTAAGTAGAGCAAATATTTCAGATCTTAGCCCTGAAGAGCATTAAGCCAAACTAATAGTAGGTTCGTCTGACTCATTAGATTTATTTTTATCTTTATATATATATATATATATATATATATATATATATATTTAATGCACTTGATATCATCTTGCAACACTCTCTGGTTAAAAATCAGAAAGTCCAAATCGTCCAAGTTGAAATGCTGGTGTTGCTTATCCGCAGAATTCTTATTTTCATGAGTGTCGTCACCTCGGCTAAATAATGGACCATTCCGTTGTTATCAAAAAGAAAGGGAAGAAAAGGCCATGCTACACAGAAAATAATAAGAAAAGAAAGAAAGAAAGAAAGAACGAAAGTGGGAGAAAGATAGAGAGAATGGGTGATAGCGTTAATCTGTTTCAATCGAACGTAATGAAAAAAAAAGAAAGAAAGAAAAAAGTGTAAGAGAGGGTTAAATCAAGATTATTATCCCTCTTCCACATTGAACTATTAGCAGTAGCTCTTAAGTAAACATATCAAACGTTGTAATAATTAAATCATTATACTGTGGTATATTCACAGGTCCTGCTCCCATAAATAGATCCATTCCCTTCTTCTTCACTTCCTCATTCCATACCTCACACCCAACCCTCCCCGCTTTCCTTTCCTTTCGCCTCACATCTCATCACTCACTACGCTCCCCCTCATCTTCTGCCCTCCCCAAAAGTACCTTTTCAACATAAAAGTAGACTGTAGAGCCAATATATATATATATATATATATATATATATATATATATATATATATATAATATACACACCATGCAACAGATTTTAACATTCTCTTTTATTTTTCTAGATGTATTGAGCGCATTAGTGCAGTTTTTAGCTTTATACAGTAAATGAAAGACACATTGTACTAGTTTCACTAGATGCCAACCACAGGGTCTCGTGATACCAACCGACAACCACCGTGACTTGGAAACAGTCAGCTTCTTGAAATTGGTCTGATAAAACCCAAAGTGATGTACACCCAATTTACATTTGCGTTTGTGATTGGTCATGGGGGCTATGAGCAAGCAAGAAGGGTCATGTCATACCATCCCAATTATTCCCGCAGGGTCTCATGATGTCACCGTCCACGTGTAGCGGTGTGTCCCTTTCTGGAAAACAAAGCGCGAGACGGTCATGCACTCACGCAAGAAGAAATGAACGGTAACTTCCGGATACAGTGTGTCACGTGGCGTCATGCTGCAAGCATTCGGACCGGCGTAGCAGTTTGCACGCGGCGTTCTCGTGACCACGTGCTCATTAGCGATTTCGGGATGGACATCTAACTTGAGCGGAGGGAGGAAAAAACATCAAAACTCAGCGCGTCAAAGTCCGGAAATCGGCACTTGATATGTTGAAGCAGGCCTTCGACAATGAAGCCATAAGCCTCTGTGATATGTTATGAGTGACTCTCGGGCCATAGGAGTGGTAGGAGATCATTGGAAAGTGACGAGATGCCAGAGCCACGCCCCAATGAGGACTGTACCTAAGAATTTAATGCTGAGTTCTACCATTCTACCAATTTCGGAAACATTTAGCGCCAAAAACTAACGCGAGAAAGCGTGAATGTGAATATACTCGTGTCGGTAGGTTAAAGATTAAAGATGGATATCTGAGACATTCAATACGGGTAGATATAAAATCGGTTGGTTGGTTGGTTGGTTTTACGGAATATCAACTCTTGTTAGGATATATTATTTCTTAATAATAATAATAATAATAATAATAATAATAATAATAATAATATAATAATAATAATAATCCCTATCCCAGCCAGGAGACCAGACTTAGTGTTGATTAACAAAAAAAAAAAAAAAAAAAAAAAAGAAGAGAACGTGTCAACTGGTGGACTTTGCGGTTCCAGCAGATCACAGGGTGAGGCTGAAGCAAAATGAAAAGATGAATAAATACCTGGCCCTTGTCAGAGAATTGGAAAAGCTGTGGAATATGAGAATGAAAGGGATACCAATTGTAGTTGGTGCACTTGGAACGGTTCCAAAATGCTAGGAAAAAAGACTGGAGGAACTGGAAATCAGAGGAAGAATTGAGACCATCCAGACTACTGCACTACTGCAATCGGCTAGAATATGCGGGTGAAAGGGATACCAGTTGTAGTTGATGCACAAAGAACGGTCCCAAAAAGATTGAAAAAGAAAAAAAAAAGACTGGAGGAACTGGAAATCAGAGGAAAAATTGAGACCATCCAGAATAGTAACCATAGCTGGGGGATAAGGGGATATTTACCTCGCATCCTACGTATGCGGATATGACAAGGTCGTTTAATGTTGGACCACCCACGAGCCGAAGCTCATAGGATGCCGGGTGCAAAAAATGCGTCGATCATATCGGCATTCCCCTTCAAAAGGGGCGCCTCAAAGCACTGGGTAATAAACCCAGCCCTGTTCCTTTAAATCAAGGGGGTGGGTATTGCCTGGTGGGATGGCCCCCTGGGATCACGCCCATACCATGGTTCATACCTTTGGAAAAGATCTTAGTCTGAAAGTTAACGTAATGGCGCAACTGGAGTTCGAACTCGCTTACCAAGATGTCGCAGTCCAGCACGTTAACCACTATGCCACGCCCCCAACCCCTGTGATTTTTGTCGGGTAATAATTAGGTAGGTGGAGTGCTATATACTTTATTCCTCCGTCCGTCCGTCTGTCTGTCTGTCTGTCCGTTTGTCTTCTCTTGCTATAACTAACTCTAATATCTTTTCTTCTTGTTCAGTTTAATTTTTCCTTCTTCATTTCCTTTTTCTCTTTTGTTTACTTGAATGATTTTGAAAGTATTTCACTTGACTGATTTTTTCCCGCCTTCTCAGCTCGCCAACACGACCAACGCCGCCATTTTGAATCTATAGACAACCAAAAATGCCAAACGAAACGTAAATAATCTCGTCTTTAATACGGGAACTATGCGAGTTTAACAACAACTTTTAATAACATCTGACCTGGTTAACAGGAAGTTAAAATTAAAAATTTGCGTACGCAAGAAGCTCTTTTATCCTTGGCAATCAGGGGAAGAATTGAGACAATCCAGACAACATCTTTGCTGAAATCGGTTAGAATACTCTGAAGAGTCTGGGAGACTTGAGGAGACTTGTTGTCACTCAGACTCCAGTGAAAGACCATCAGCTAACGCTAATAATAATAATAATATAATAATAATAATAATAATAACTGTAGAGATTGCACTCAAGAAGAACTGGACATGATCAAGAAAGGAAAATCTCAAGAGAGAAACTGGATCTCTAATAATTGCAGCACAAGACAATGTCATTAGAACAAACTATGTCAAAGTGAAAATAGATAAGACACAACTGAATAGCAGGTGTAAAAATTCGGCAGAGTGGTCAATTGTTGGTATCAGCTGGAGAGTGAAGGAATATCCCCTTTTTGCTTGCGCTAGACCAGCAACAAACTGAAGAGATTGCACATAAGAAGACCTGGACAGAAAGAGAAACCCCAAGAGAGAAACTGAATCTCTCATAATTGCAGCTCAAAATGATCCTATAAGGACCAATAATATCAAAACTAAAATATATAAGACGCAACTGAATAGCAAGTGAATCTCCAAAAAAGTCTATGTTATTTGTTTGATGTCATTTTTAATGGCATATCAACATGTGTGAGCTATTTGATGCTAAACACCATGCCTGTATAATCATCATCATCATCATCATCATTAGGCCACGCAGTCAGCACGGATTCCAAATGACTCATGCTCACTACCCATTCCTGTTGGTCGTTGCCTCTCGTAGGTAGATCTTCCACACGGCATCCGGAATCCGTACAGATCTGGTTGATGTAGTTTTTTTGCTGGTCAGCCTACACCCCATGTATAGGTCTCCACAGGAGAACGACACTTATGAGTTTGGGCTTACTTCTCCCGCAGTGTCCAGCATGTCTTGTTCATCTTACTTGGATGGTTTGTGTGATAGGAGATGAGTGGTCATACAGCTGCTTCTTTGAGGAATGAAATTTCCAAAATTTCTTCAGGACAGCATCGTTGCGTAGTTGCCATCTATCCTTTTCTCCGAGTCTTTCGTTAGAGTCCAAGTGCCGAAACCATACAGTAGCACTAACACGAACACAGCTTGGAAGATTTCTCGCTTCATCTTATCAGAGATCAGATTTCCATATGATCGATAATCTGTATATAACAGTCCATGCCTTTACTATACGTATATTGATATCGCTTTCTGTAGATGAGATATTATAACAGGTATGGGAATTGGTCTACTAATTTCAGAGGCTTACCAACAGTCGTAGTACTATTTAACCCAATACATGGGGAGATATTGGGGTTCATACCCTTCCCAAGAGTACTAGTCCGAAAGTGAATGTAATAGCGTGACTGGAGTTCGAACTCGCTCAATATGAAATCGCAGTCCAGCACGTTAGATACAAGGCTATGGTGATCCCACCCTGTTTTTCAACCGGAGAATTGAAACAATGATCAATTAGTATTTTTAAGTATCTAACTTTTAGATACGGTAACATTGAATGAATCATTGATACAGGACGTTATTATGAGGTGTTGCTCCAACAGTAATGGGCAACCTGCGGTCAGTGGGCCACATGCAGCACGCGATGCTCTCAGAATGACCCGCCTAATTTTCCCGAGCAAAATATCGTTTATTAAAATATGCACCCGTAATTGAAAGAAAATAGTAAAAAAAAAATTGATTTACGGATATTTGAAAAATTCACTTTTTTGGACCATATGACCTTTAGGCACCCCTTTTTGATCTCGATTAAGAAAGGACATGTTTTTAATTTACGCCGTCAATATCCGGTTGTAAAAACGATTTTTAGATATTTTTAAAATTATAAAACTAACCCCTAACCCTAGCCCCTAATCCTAACCCCTAACCCTAAACACTAACAAACAACCGGATAATGACGGTGTAAATGAAAAACTTGTCCTTTCTTAATCGAGATCAAAAAGGGGTGATTAAAGGTAATATGCTCCACTTTTTTCACCGATACGCGAAACATATTTATATTGAATTCATTGATTTTTTTAAAAGCAAAACGTGAAGAGCCTCGTCCAGAGTTTGAACTTGGGGCCCCGATTCCATTTCTTACGACGATAGCCGTAAAGTAAATCAACCAATTATCAGTTATGTCTGGAACTACGTCGGTGCATTCGTTATATAATGTGGTCTGAGATAGACTCGAATTGCTCTCTCAAACCTTTCGGGTGAGTAGTGCCACACGTGTTTCTTCTCCCCTTCCATATCATTACCGTTATGGTGTAACACTATCACGCGACAGGTTATTTTATGTCTTTTTACCACTAGCAAATTTTGGCAAACTCACACGTACATATTCATTTTTTTAAGGAATGCATTTCTGGTTACAATTTTGTTTGTTTCTCTGTGTGAATATTTACTGTCTTATTCTTTCATTCTTAATATAATCATTTGTTTGCACACAGTTATATGATATTAAGTATTCCTACCTAATACTAATAGTTATATGGTTTCAAGTAATTATTTTTTATATCATAATAGTCATTTGTTTGCACATAGTTATATGGTTACAAGTAACTAATAATAATTCTTAATAACAATTATAGTTTCAAGTAACTATTCATATTATGAACAATTACAATTATATGGCATACATTTGACAGATAAATTATTTATTTATTTATTGATCTACTAGGAAAAAAGAAGACGGGGTTAGGGTTAGGTCAGGGTTTAGGGTTAGGTTTGGGTTTAGGGTTAGTTTAATGGGAAAATAAATAAATAATCTATCAGTCAAGAGTGGTCCCCCTTTGTTTATGTCAGACTTATAGGAAATAACCAAAGATGATGTGTCAACGTCTTGGCTATTTATGTAAAATACATAATCCCTTTCGACTTGTTCTCACTGAGCCAGAGAGAGAGAGAGACTCTTTATACATATTCACTGGTGACGAATTAACACCTTTAATATTTCATAAAGAGCTAGTTTAAAATGATTTGTTATGCATTTCTATAGTAAAATAATTTCCAATGAATTCCTATATACACTTCTAGTACTTGGTATGTCACTATATATATATATATATATATATATATATATATATATATATATATATATATATTAGAATATGTGCTTTATTGAAGTCGTGCCTAATTTTGAAAATTAATTAATTAATAATTAATGAATTAGGCGGGCATACCTATTCAAATGTAAGGCTAAACAAATCGAGAAAAATTAATCTCTATATATACATTTCGGCCTATTAGGCCTCATCAGCAGAGCTATAGACAGGAAGACTGCTATAGCTCTGCTGATGAGGCCTAATAGGCCGAAATGTACATACAGAGATTGATTTTTCTCGATTTGTTTAGCCTTACATTTGAATAGGTATGCCGGCCTAATTCATTAATTATTAATTAATTAATTTTCAAAATTAGGCACGACTTCAATTAAGCACATATTCTCCCAAAAATTGTCGGCTAAAAAACACATCGTCTGTTTGTTTACTTCTCATATATATATATATATATATATATATATATATATATATATATATATATATATACCGGTGTGAAAAAAAAACAATAGATAATTCAGTTTACGAATAAAAAAAGATTTCACACTGATATCTGGGATAAAAACAACACACCCGTACTTTCTTAAAATAATCATCTGTATCGTAATGCAGTGGCCACACGAAAAAAAAAAAAAAGAAGCACCAAAGGAGGTTTCCAAGTTATATATATAGAAAGTGCTTGATACGTTAAGTAGAGCAAAGTTATAAGGACGTAAATGAGTCAGACAATACCTACCTAGGTTTTGCCGAATATATATATATATATATATATATATATATATATATATATGTGTGTGTGTGTGTGTGTGTGTGTGTGTGTGTGTGTGTGTGTTTTTATTGATTGGCTTGTTGTTTAATTTGTTTGATAGCATATCAGCCCTTGTGGATATTTAGTGAATATCTAGTTATATATATATATATATATTTATTTGGGGGGTGGGGGAGCAAACACATTGTTTGTTCACTTCATACTGTCGTGCCATATATATATATATATATATATATATATATATATATATATGACTTTTAAGCGAATAATTTGTAGACCAATATTATGGTTTTATAAACTGAGAGAAAAAATTCATTAAGTTAATGGAGAGGTAGAATTGATAAACTGGTGGTTGACCCTCAGCCACCGCCTTCTAGTAACCTTATGATAAAAGGGTTGGATGTTTGCTAAAATCGGGAGATTATGTAGTTGCTAGGGCTTGACAAACCAGACGATTGATCGTTTCAGGATTTTCCGACTATCCGTCTAGCCAAAGTAAGGACCAAAGTGGAGTGTTGCAGGTTACGGGACCACTTAGTACCCGGGTCACGAAATGCTCAGCCACCATGATCCCATCCTCACATATTACGGGTCGCCACCCACGTACAACAGGAGACCCTATTAAGAATGGGGGTCTTATTTCTTTTGCAGAGGTGAATTTTGTATGTAATGTAAAAGATACACACCAATTCAATTTTTATGTATATATACACATATCCACCCGACACAACCATATGCATAGACACATATACATAAACGCACACACGCACACACGAACACACACACACACACACACACACACACACACACACGAACACACACGCACAAAGTAAACCACAAACATTCTTTAGAAAAAATAATCAATCAATGCCTGAAGAAGATATTAGAAGATCTGAAACACGTGTCGCAAATGTAAGATGAAAATAATTTTTTTAAAAAACATAATCCATTTTGCGGACCTCCTTTTGTATAAAATATTTAATTTTCTCCCGTTGGACCCATAACAACACTTTTTATATATATTCATACATATATATATACACATATATATATACATACATACATATATATAACAATAGCATAATCTTTACAGATCACTGTCGTCCTTCATAATATATATATATGCACACATATATATATACACACATATATACACATATATACTCACACATAAATATATATATGCACATACATATATAATATATATTTATACACACACACACATATATACTCACACATAAATATATATATGCACATACATATATAATATATATTTATACACACACACACACACACAAATATATATATGCACATACATATATAATATATATTTATACACACACACACACACACACGTATGTGTGTGTGTGTGTGTGTGTGTGTGTGTGCATGTAGTAGAGATATGAGGAACACAAGGACAGAACTCAGAAGAAAAGTGTGTAGGATATATTTCGCTAGAGCTTTGAGCTCGGCATCATCAGTCTTTTTATTCACATTATGAATAAAAAGACTGATGATGCCGAGCTCAAAGCTCTAGCAAAATATATCCTACACACTTTTGTTCTGAGTTCTGTCCTTGTGTTCCTCATATCTCTACAACACTCTGTCGGATTTATTCCTATCCTCTTTCCTCATTGTATGTATATATATAATCATTAGAGTAAATGAAAGTTTTGATTTACATTGATAATTCCGAGCTATAATATTACAGGTTACGTAAAAGATGTTTGCATTTAAATAAGTTTGTAATGAATTTCTATCGTAAAATAATTTTCCAATGAATTTCTATTTATGCTTTAGTATTTGCCATGTAATTGTATATTTAATCATTCGAACGAAAGATACTTTCAACAGATTTTCTAACTAAATCTTACCTCTAATATTACATAAGAATTTGCTACCAAGGTCTACTTGACTCACTCGACTCACTAAGGCCCCCAATAACGTTAACCATTTTGGAGGCGCGTTGGGTAATGGTTACTGTCATAGGAAATGGACACGGCGACACAAGTTCAAATCCTTGACGAAGCTGTTTGCATTTCACAAATGTCTAATACACTTGGGAAAACTATAAATACAAATATTTTCACTTCAGCCATTGTTGAATAAAGTAAGGGCCGGGTTGGCTCAGTTGGTAGAGCGTTTGGCTAGAAACCACAAGGTCCTAGTCCGATTCCCGCCCTCGCCAACTCAGCGTATGAGTAGCACAGGGATCTGTGCGGTAAAGTAAGAAGCTGATGGTAGGTGTGGCGCTCCACCTCAGATGCAAGAAATATCTCATTGGTCTAGCGCTAGTGAAAAGGGGATAGACCCCTCGCTGATTGGCTGATACCGACTTTAGGCCATCCCGACGACTTTACTTTTTATTGTTAAATAGTTGAGCCGAGTTGAATCTTTAACCTTCCTATGGCAACTAATCTAGGAGAAGGAAAACTCAAAATTCAAAACTGTTAAACTCTGCTTTTGGAAGGGAAAACCCTGTGAAATATACTACGGAATGTGATGTGTATTGAAAAGCATGTTTTAGTCCAAACACTTTTACAAATGGGCTATACATGCATTTTACCCAAAGTGCCTGAGTAGAAAATACAGTTCATGGAATGGAAACCCAATGACTCTCCAGTAAAATAGAAGTGCTGGGTGCAGTAATCAATAAAGAAGATCATTTCCCCTCAAAAGGTAGGACAGGAATTTCGGTACGAAAGCATTTCTAGTTTCATTAAACATTTATTGAAAAAATCAAAAATTATAAATTGTCATATATTTTGTCTACTTATTTCAGAGGCTGGCTAGTTCCATCTTGTTTAATATTTTATGTTAAATTCCATGTGCTGTCTGCTCCAGGCTAGGCGGCAGATATTTGGCTAGTGTATGTGTATTTGCTAGAAGTGCTAGATCATCTGCGTAGCCTGCGTTTTTTAATAGTTTCTTCAGGATATCGTCTGCTTCTTTACTTTTTTTTTTAGTGCGAAACCTTTTTGTTTCATAATATCCAATAACGTTCCTAGTACGTAATCTAAGCAGATTATAAACAGAAATAGTGCTAATGAATATCCTTTTAGGACTCCAACAACAATCTATACATACATAAAGGGCAGTTGGTGTGTATGTATATATGTATGTTAGTATGTATGTCCGGAGGAAACTACGAATATAAAACAAATAGTGGTAATTTAAATATATATACACATCCACTATCAACTGATTTTGCATTTTGAGCAAAAATAATGGAGATTTGATTTATATTCATGAAGATAATTAAGAAATAAAATTTACTTCTCCAGCAGTGCCCAGAGCATGTCTTGCTCGTCTTACTGGGGGTGGGGGTGGGGTTGTGAGATGGGAGGTAAGTAATCGTACAACTGCCGTTTTGAGGTGCTGCTGTCTGAATTTGTTCAAAACATTACGCGGCATCCTTGAATAGTTCCTATTTAACTTTTTCTCCAGGTGTTTTGTTAAATTCCATGTGGTGAATTCACTCAAGGTTCTGATTTTTAGTTGATGTAGTTAACCCACGCAATTTCTCTTCTTAATTAGGTCATTTAATCAGATTATTACATGTTTGCAGGTAATTTTCACCTTTTAGTTGTTAAAATTCCTAGCAAATAAGGCAATTATAGTAACTTCCCTTGACTTGCACTTTGAACTAAACCGGTAGCTATTTTGAAAGTCTCCGTGCGAAATAAATTTTTCGAAAACAATACAACTGCATGCTTTAACACAAAAATATCATAAAATGTGTTCTTAATAACAATTAAGTTTATTTCAGATAATTTTATGCTAGGAATTTAGCCAACTGACTTTCAGTTTGAAACAAGAAGGTAGCCATTTTAAATGTATCCGTGCGAAATATACAAATCTTAGAATCGTTTCGAAAACAATACAATTGCATGATTTAACACAAAAATATATAAAATGTGTTCTTAATAACAATTAAGTTCATTTCAGATAATGCGCACGCACAATTTTATGCTAGGAATTTTAACAACTAATGGTGAAAATTACCTGTTTGCAATTATGTACGTAAATGATATTAATGATGTACCCAGACTATATGCCTACTTTGCCATTCGGCGAGTGAGGCCATTGGCTCACTTCATCCTCTAGAAATAACACAACACCTCCAACATAGTTGGGTATGTTAAATTCCTTCATTTCTCTAGCTTAACCTTTTTCACACTATGTTGGTAATATACATACACCATTTATGTAAAATTTATTCTATTTGTTTCATTTTTTGCATATTAAATGTTACTTTTCTGCAGACTTATATTTGCTGTATGCTGTTTATATACTGCCATGCACCCAAACATCTTTCACCAAAGTTTATTCAATGTTGAGATCCCGGATACGTATTAACGAACAAAGAAAGAAAAATAAGAACATAGTACCATATTCAGTCTGATTAACAAGCCTCACCATCCCTTCATCTTTTACACCTTTAAAACCTGACCACTCCTGTAAAACCCTGTGTATTCTAATTGCCCATCACCATATTAATTGTAAAGGTAATTTTTTTTCTCTTTTTCGGGTATGGATGATACTTCTAAAATTCAATGAGATTTTATGCTGATTTTAGGAGTATTTTACTAATAGGAAAATTGACCTGTTACTCCTTACAGTAATTCTGGCACAAGGCCATTTAATTTGAGAGATCTTATGAAATAGCCCTACACTTATTAGTCTGAGCCAAAGTTATGACAGTATCACCATTAGTAGGTACAGTCCTAAAAATTAAAAGAAAAAGTGTTCTGTCAGACTTATAGTTAGATAGATACAGTGAATAAATGAATGTGTATGTGAGCGAGAAGAGGAGAGGGGAGAGTAAGGAGTAGAAAAAAGTTTCATTTTCAAAATTAGATAGACTGAAATGGAGAGTAAGGGGCAGATAGAGAGTGATAGATACATGCATGGACACAGAAAGAGAGAAAGGGAGAGAGAGAGAGAGAGAGAGGGGGGAGTAAGGAGTAGAAAAAAGTTTCATTTTCAAAATTAGATAGATAGACGGAAATGGAGAGTAAGGGATATATAAATAAATATAAATGGAGAGGAAGGGCCAGATAGGAATAGAGAGTGATAGATACATGCATAGATACACAGAGAGAAAGAGAGAGAGAGGGGGTGGAAAGTAATAGATAAACATGGATGTAAACTAAGGGAGGGATAGATAGGGACAGAGAATAATTGATATATAGATGTGAATGCGGAGTAAGAAATAGATAGATATATAGGAATGGGGAATGAGATAGTGAGTGAGTGAGGAGGGAGGGAGGGGAGGAGGGAGAGAGAAAGAGAGGGAGAGAGAGATGTGAGTAAGGATTAGAAAGAACACTCAGTTTCAATAGCAAGGCTTAGCTATATAGACGTACAGAGAGATAGAAGAGTAAGGCACAAATAGATAGGACTGGATACTAAGGAGAATATAGATAAATAGTAATGACGAGGAAGGAACAGCTATATCAGAACGGAGAGTAAGAGATTGATAGATATGAACTGATAGAAAGAGGTAGATCAGAATGAAGAGTAATAGATAGATAGGAATGGAGGGTAAGAGGTGGATAGATAGGAAAGGAGAGTAAGGGATAGATTAGAATGGAGAGTAAGGGGTGGATAGATAGGAATGGAGAGTAAGGGGTGATAGATAGGAATGGAGAGTAAGGGATAGATAAAATGGAGAGTAAGGGGTGGATAGATAGGAATGGAGAGTAAGGGATAGATAAGAATGGAGAGTAAGGGTGGATAGATAGAATGGAGATAGGATATAGGAATGGAGAGTAAGGGATAGGTATGAATGGAGAGTAAGGGGTGGATAGATACGAATGAAGAGTAGGGGATAGGTATGAATTCAGAGTAAAGGGTGGATAGATAGGAATGAAGAGTAGGGGATAGATTAGAATGGAGAGTAAGGGGCGGATAGATAGGAATGGAGAGTAAGGGATAGGTATGAATGGAGAGTAAGGGGTGGATAGATATGAATGGAGAGTAGGGGGTGGATAGATAGGAATGGAGAGTAAGGGATAGATAGGAATGGAGAGTAGGTAAGGGTGGATAGATAGGAATGGAGAGTAAGGGATAGATAAGAATGGAGAGTAAGGGTGGATAGATAGAGGTGGAGAGTAAGGGATAGATAGGAATGGAGAGTAAGGGATAGATAGGAATGGAGAGTAAGGGATAGATAAGAATGGAGAGTAAGGAGTGGATAGATAAGAATGGAGAGTAAGGGGTGGATAGATAGGAATGGAGAGTAAGGGGTGGATAGATAGGAATGTAGAGTAAGGGATAGATAAGAATGGAGAGTAAGGGATAGAATGGAGAGTAAGGGATAGATAAGAATGGAGAGTAAGGGGTGGATAGATAGGAATGGAGAGTAAGGGTGGATAGATAGGAATGGAGAGTAAGGGGTGGATAGATAGGAATGGAGAGTAAGGGATAGATAAGAATGGAGAGTAAGGGTGGTGGAGAGTAAGGGATAGATAAGAATGGAGAGTAAGGGTGGATAGATAAGAATGGAGAGTAAGATAGATAGGGAGAGTAAGGGTGGATAGATAGGAATGGAGAGTAAGGGGTGGATAGATAAGAATGGAGATGGAGAGTAGGGATAGATAAGAATGGAGAGTAAGGGATAGATAGAGAATGGATAGATCAGAATGGAGAGTAAGGGGTGGATAGATAGGAATGGAGAGTAAGGGATAGATATGAATGGAGAGTAAGGGGTGGATAGATATGAATGGAGAGTAGGGGTGGATAGATAGGAATAGAGAGTAAGGGATAGGTATAAATGAATGGAGAGTAAAGGTGGATAAATAGGAATGGAGGGTAAGGGATCGATAAGAATGGAGAGTAAGGGGTGGATAGATAGGAATGGAGAGTAAAGGATAGATAAGAATGGAGAGTAAGGAGGTAAGGGGTGGATAGATAAGAATGGAGAGTAAGGGTGGATAGATAGGAATGGAGAGTAAGGGATAGATAAGAATGGAGAGTAAGGGTGGATAGATAAGAATGGAGAGTAAGGGTGGGATAGATAGGAATGGAGAGTAAAGGACAAATAGGAATGGAGAATAAGGTGTGAATGGAAAGAAAGGAGCTGATGGATGGGAATTGAAAATAAGCGGTTGATAGATAGGAATGGAGAGTAAGAGGTAGATATATAGTAATGAAGAGCAGGGGATAGATCGGCATGGAGAGTAAGTGGTATATAATAATGGAGAGCAAGGGATAGATGGATGGAAATTGAGAATAAGCGGTAGATAGAGAAATAGAAACGGAGAGTAAGGGGTAGAAAGATTGATAGAAATGGAGAGTAAGACATCGATTGAGCAAGAGAGTGGGAGAGGCAGACAGACAGACAGACAGACAGTCAAACAAACAGAAAGAGATCAAGTAGGGTGTACATGAGTAGATAGGAGACTAGGTTTCATTTTCAAAAAGACCATTGGCCTTTTTATTTCAATTAAGTAACCAGTGTAGCTTCCTGGGAGAAATCACGGACATCTCACTGCGTCATCATCAGCATTATAACAGCATCAACAACGACAACGGTTGTGTATATACACATCGAACCGAAAAAATGTCTCACATTTAAAGGCAGCAGCAGCAGCAACAACAACAACAACAACAGCAACAGCAGCAGCAGCAGCAGCAGCAGCAGCAACAGTAGCAAAATAATAACTGTACGAGATGAATAAAGGTTATTGATATTTTTTATTTATTTATTTATGTTCAGTAAGTGTTAGTATGTGTGTACTATACGTAACGAAGCTGTATCGTACGAGCTCCCTCTCCCCACTCCCCAGAAGTTGTGAATACACGAATTCTCGTGTGAGTGTGTATGTGTGTGTGTGTGTGTGTGTGTGTGCAAACGCGTGATTGATAATAAATGTATGAATGGGCAGCATCAGTTGATTCGTGGTCAGTCTGCGGCAAAGAGAGTAGTAGTAATAGTAGTACAACTATTATTATCAAATAAGATAAATGCGAGTAGATAATTTTATAGTGAGTAACTAGACGATCCGTGAATGCATTGGGTTCCCGATACAACGGCGATCCATGAAGATACTGACGTTTTCTTATTTAAGGAAAGAGGGGAAGGATTCCAATTAGCATTTCATAGTATTCTCTGATACATCGAGGATTTAAATAATCAGAAAATGACATTCGGCGCGAATAAAGAATCTCATTCAGAATTATCATTCATTTGCAAATTGGACTGAAAATTGCTTTATTCTCTAAGAGCATTTTAAGTATATTGCTGAAATAACAAATCTCGCTATGTTGTGACTGTTTGCTGGGCTGCGGTTGCATGCATAAACATTACACACACACACACACACACACATACACACACACACACACACACACACACACACACATATATATATAATATATATATATATATATATATATACGTACATAAATATGATAGAAAATAGATAGAAAAAACAAATGATAATATTTATATGTATAGAGATAGATGGATAGTTATCTATTAAGCTTAGGTTAGATGCAGCACAAGGCCAGAAGTATGGGGCACCTAGTGAGAAACAAACTCACTAACAATGGTTTGCTAATCTAGCTTGCTAACCATTACACCAGATGAGTTGCCCACGATAGATAGATAGGTATAGACATAGATATATATTTTAATGCTTATATATATATATATATATATATATATATATATATATATATATATATAAAGTAGATATATTTAAAGAAGGGTCTAGAGTATCTTACAAGGGAGAGTACCTAGTTATTTATTGCTTTGATTACATTTCTACTGCTGAGTTTAGTACGACCTTTACCCTCATGTTCCACAATGTTTTTTTTTGTAGACCCTTCATCACAAATATATATATATATATATATATATATATTATATATATATATATATATATATATATATATAAGCATTAAAATGTTAGCAATATATTCATGATAAAAGTACGCATTTATCAGAGTATCAATTGTTAAAAAAATATTTTTTTAATTATTTCCTATTCTGAATTTTTTTTACATCATCTCAAAATTTTAAAATTATTTAGATGTTAGAGGATAGCACAAAGCTGTAAATCGATGATTCGCTTAAACCTCGCAAGGAGTGAAATAATAATAATAATAATAATAATAATAATAATAATAATGGTAAACATAATAATAATAATAATAATATAATAATAATAATAGTAAACAACAAAATGGTATATGCATAAACCAGAATCTGTTCTTGAGAACGAAACGAACAAAATTCTCTGGGACTTTGAAATTAAAACGGATCACCTTATCCCAGCAAGAAGGCCAGACCTAGTGTTGATAAACAAAAAAGAAAGAACTTGTCAACTGGTGGATTTTGCAGTGCCAGCAGATCACAGGGTGAAGTTAAAGGAAAATGAAAAAATGGACAAATATCTGGACCTTGCCAGAGAACTGAAAAAGTTATGGAATATGAAAGTGAAAGTGATACCAATTGTGGTTGGTGCACTTGGAACAGTCCCAAAAGGATTAGAAAAGGGTTTGGAAAGTTTGGATATCAGAGGAAGGATTGAAACCATTCAGAACACTGCACTGCTGCAATCTGCCAGACTACTCAGGAGAGTCCTGGAGACCTGAGGAGACTTACTGTCACTCAGACTCCAGTGAAAGACCATCAGCTAACACTGATGTGAAAACTCAAAAGGAGTAAATAATAATAATAATAATAAACAGATAAGACGCAACAATAATAGCATTATCACACAGGATGTGTTGAGACTGAAATGAAATTGTTAATCATATGATAAGAGAAATTGTTAATGATATAATAAGAGAATGCAGCAAACTAGCACAAATGAAGTACAGGAATAGGCCCCACCGAGTGGGAAAGGTGATCAATTCTGCAAGAAACTAAGCTTTCACCATGCTAGATAATGAGACGCATGAAATTTTCTGGGACTTTGAGATACAAATGGTCACCTTTTTAAATGGATTAACAAGAAGATGAGAACTTGTCATGTAGATGATTTTGCTATCCAGATGAATCCCAGTCTAGAAATGAAAGAAAACGAAAAGACAGACAAATACTTGGATCTTGCCAGAGAGAAAAAAGAGGAAAAAAAACTGTGGAACATGAGGGCAAATGTGATACCAAACTAAGCACTAGATATGTAATCAAAACAATAAATAACTAGGTACTCTCCCTTGAAAGATACTCTGGACCCTTCCTAAAATGGACAAGAGAGGAACTCAAACATATGAATGATAGAATAAGGAAATTGACGACGATCGCATTGACTCAATATGAGGATGACATAGACTGAATATGACAAATGTCCTGTGTAAAATGTTAAACTGCATATAATGGTGAAGTTGCAATTTTTGAGATCTGGGGAGTGTGGAGTACCCATTTATCCCCATTACCCCCAAGTTCACTCTGACTCGGAATGGTAGGACCTGTTAGGGTACCATCTATGAGTTAAACAGAAAAAAATGAGTTTAAGAAATATTTTTAAAAATTGAGTTTAAATGCACATGAAGAAAAGGATTTGTATTTTGAAAACAAATGTTGGGCGTAGATTAACACGGGGAAGAGTCTTCTGTAATGTTTATCGTCACAGGAAATAGGATTGGCGAACGAGTTAAAAATTCTGGACGAGGTTGTTGCCCCTGAGTACGGCATCAATTCATCTTCTATCTCCCTCAGCTATGAGAAAATATAAAGTCCAGTCTTTGTTTAGTCTTTGTTTGGTAACCACTGTAAGAGAATTCAAACCTCGCTTAGAAATTCACCTTGTATCACATCATGCCCGTGGTGGAGGGGTTCGGTAAATACAAACATGTCAAAAGTATGTAACTTTGACAACAAACAAACACCCTCTACAACTGTATATATTTACCTTATCTATCGATCTATCTATCTATCTTTCTAAAAATGTAATACACATTAAGAATGAATAAACAAAACGTTTTCGGCATAACAAGGGTTGACATGCCATAAAATCCAACAACCAACCAATAAATATGACAAGAAAGGAAAGGGGAGGTAATTCGCCAAAAATGTAGGACTGCGTGGATAGAACAATTCAGGGATTTGAAGAATATACAAAAAAAAGAGCAAAGACAGATTGATTATAACAGCCAGTAACAGCAACATCAATTGAAATAACAATAACAAATCTTCCTGACCTTTACTTGGGCTAGACGGGCGGTCGAAGAGGCCCCTTCCGATTAATCGACTTGTCCCGTCAAGGCCTAACACCTACATAAGTGCCCTGACCCTATTGCTCTTTTAGCAAAAACCCGACATTTTTCATCATATACATATATACCAACCCCTCAGCACGAGCAGGATGTGACAAAAGGTCAATTTCTTAAGCGGAGTTTAACAGAGTTTTCCTTCTTCTAGACTGGTTACCGTACTAAGATTACATATTCCAGTCTGTCCTGCTATTTACCTATAACTGGGGAGAGAATAGTTGGATTCATATATTTCCCAGGGGTAGTACTGCAATATGAAATGCAAATAGCCCTGTCCAGGATTTGAACTCGGGTCGACGAGTCCATTTCCTAGGTCAATGACCATTACACCACGCATTTCCAAATTTTAATCATATATGTGCTGGAAGCTGGTGGTTGAGGGTCGTAGTGTCCTGGTTATGACGTTAAATTTCTAGTAGTGGTGAAAAACCACCAAATTTATGAATAATTCAAGCGACATGGCTACGAAAGGGAAACCTGAAGAGCAAAACCGAATCTCTGTCAAGAGCAACACAAAGTAATATCGTAAGGACTGATTAATTCAAAGCGAAAATTGAAAATTAAATAGGAGAATAGTAAGTGTAGACTATGTGGTGATAGAGATGCAACAGTTAATCATATAAGCGAATGTAGCAAACGGGCGCAAAAGGAATGCAAGGACAGGCATGACTTTGTTGGAACAGGGATACACTGGAAATTGTACAAGAAATTGAATTTTGATCACGTTGATAAATGGTATATAGACAAATCAGAATTTGTCCTAGATAATAAATGACATAAAATTCTTTGAGACTTTGACATACATCCAATCAATTAACAATTTCCTATGACAATAACCATTACATCACATGTAAGATAATAAGAGAGACAACGTCAGGTGTGACGCCAGTGGTGGTTGACGTGGGACAAATGAGTGGAAATTGCAAAGGTAATAATGAAAAAAAATTTTTAAGAATAAAATAAAAAAAAAAAAAAAACAGAACAAGGAGACGTGTTAGTTAGACATGGGATTTACTGACGTTGGCTTCTGATTGGTCGTGCCAGAGCCATACTTGCAAATAGAGAAAGAGTGAAAAAGTTTGGAGAGTCTGGGCTGAGTGTTTCAAGGGGACATACGCAAGATGTGGTCTGTCCTTCGAGGCCACATCAAGCCAATACTTAGTAAATAATAAGAAAAAGAAAAGTTAAGCAGCAATGATCCCTTTCAGTACTTAGATGGGTGACCATTTACAAACAGCAGGTACCGTAAGCAACGTGAATACTGTGTGCCAGACTAAGTCAATAATGAGTAAATAATAAGAAAAAAGAAACAAGTTAAGCAACAATGGGTCTATTCAGTACTTAGATGGGAGACCATTTGGAAACATCAGGCCCTGTAAGAAACGTGAATTATGTGCGCCAGACTAAGCCAATACTTAGTAAATAATAAGAAAAAATAAACAAGTTAAGCAACAATGAGCCCTTTCAGTACTTAGATGGGTGACCATTGTTGGAGTTCTTTGTTATATAACGTGTGCTCCAATTCCCCACCTGGATTTATAGACTAGCCAAGGTCACGTGGTTTATTCCTCCGGCCAATCACTAGCCATACTGCGTGGCTGATACACTACTTAACCCCCACACTGGCCATAATTCTAATTGCACTCATTGAGGAGGGACTTACAATACTCAGGATTACCAGACGATTACTAATACTCATGACTCTTTACCAAGGGATTACCAAGGATCCAATTCCACTGGACAAGCGCTCTTGCTTAAGGCCTACAGGATGGCCCAACAGATTGTAACAACCATTTTGAAATAGTGGGTACTGTAAGCAATGTTGTACGTCAGACTAAGCCAATACTTAGTAAACAACAACAACAACAACAACAACAGTGAGCATATTGATTTTATATGAGTAATTAGCCAAGTCTGATACACGGGTACATTTTACTAAGCATCATCAATGTTTATTGATAGGAATCGCAACCCTACGTCTGGGTGGACTGAGCAGTCAAGTAATCGGGCAATAGCCAAAGGGCAAAAGTCTCATTTTTGATTTGGTTGGTTGGGTTATTGATTTTAACGGCATATCAATCCGTCTGGGGTTAGTCATGCCTAACGGTTAGGAAGTAATATATGTTGTGTATTTATATTTATACTTTTTTATTAATTGGTTTTAACAATGTGTTAGCACCATTGGGGATCATGTTGTATGGTATTGATTAAGTTCATGTCTATATTCTATGGTATAATTTTCTCAAAAAATATTTGATGTGGCCTTAAAGGAATCTATGTGTTATATAAGGTGTGTCAAAAAAGTGTCAAGATTTTTTTACTTTTTGACACACTTTGTATTCTGAAAAAAAAAAAAAAAAAAAAAAACAAAACGTTCCATTCATTCTTCATTTCTATCTTGGTAAATACAGCTTTAAACTAGGTAGCTTTTTTTACACACCTTGTATGCTGAAAAAAATAATGAATGGAACGTTATTCTTTTTCAGAATACTAGGTGTGTCAAAAAGTACAAAAATGTCGATACTTTTTTGACACACCTTGTAGGTAAAACACTACTTAAACCCCCACACTAGCCATAATTCTAATTGCACTCATTCGTAGGAAATGGAATCGGCGACTCGAGTTTAAATTCTGAACGCGTCTGTTTGCATTTCTCTTTGTGCTAATGCCCTTGGAATATGAATAAATCGATCTGCCCTCCCTCCATCTATAGGTAAATATAGCAAACTGGGTTTGTTAGTCTTGGTAAGACAAACGGTCAAGAGGGAAAACCAGCTTAAAAATGGACCTTTCCACACCCAGACAGTGGCAGAGGAGTTGGTTCGCTGGTTGATTGATTGATTGATTGATTGATTTTAACGGCATGGCAACTCGTTTACGGTTATTTTATATCAAAAGGTTAAGGAATCGGGTTCATTGTACGTTCAAATTTACACTTTTGAATAGTTGTTATTAAATAGATTTGCACCCAGTTTTATCGAATGCGAGTAATTTCTAAAGATATCTATTTAACCCATAGATGAGTCGCTAACGGATATTACCACCCAGAATCAGAGTGAACCTAAGCGTAATGGAAATGAAGGTACTCTACACTCCCCAGAGCTTCAGAACTGGTACCTCACCATCAATTGTTTGGTTTGGTTTGTTTTACTGCAAATCAACCTCGGTGGGTCATTTAATGCCGACAAAGTTTTTAAATAAATTCATTCTTAATGGATACTCATTTTTTTATAAACACATTTTTCTATTTAACCCATAGATGGGACCCTAACAGGCACTACCACTCGGTCAGAGAGGACCAGGGAGCGATGGGGATAAAGACCTCCAAAACTGGAACCTCATCAGATAGAGTTTAACGTAATTCCCAGGACATGAAGACCATCAGCCACCGCCTTTTAGCACAAATATGATAAAAAGGGCTGGTGCTTGCCATAAGGGCAACAGGGTTGGGGCAATCATCAAATGGAGTTTAGTGTCATACCCAGGATACTCATTTTGGAGGGAGGGGTGTTACCCTCTGCAGGGCATAATGTCAGCATATTCTAAGACGCCATGGCAAACATTGATGATTGGTTGGTTGGTTGGCTGGTTGGTTGATTGGATTACGGCATTTCAACCCTTGTTGGGTTATTTTATACCGGAGATGTTTTGTTTCATTCATTCTTGTTGGGTATTCTTTTTTTTTTTTCAAACTCAATTATTTTTTAAAATTCCTTTTTTAAACAGATTTTTTTCATTTATTCATTTACCAACCCCACCATACAAGCAGTATGTAACACAAGGTCAATTTATTAAGCGGGGTTTAACAGGTTTGAATTCAGAGTTTTCCTTCTCCTAGACTGGTTACCTATCCAAGGTTAAAGAGCCCAGTCTGCCCTACTATTTACCCATAGCTGGAGGGAGAATATTTGGATTCATACCTTTCCCAAGGGTATTAGCGCTATTTGAAATGTAAACAGCTACTAACAGGGTTTGAACTCGAGTCGACGAGTCCATTTTCAACGTCTCTAACCATTACACCACGCACCTCCATCTATTTCACCCACCGATGTGACCCTAACAGGTATTACCACTTCGGGTCAGAGTGGATCCGGGAATAATGGCGACAAAGGGGTACGCCACATTCCCCAAGGCTCCAAAATTGGAACTTTACCACTAGATGCAGTTTAACGTCATATCCAGGACTGGGGAGGGTTGGGGGTAAATACACAAATGTTTAGAAGGGTTGACATGCCGTAAATCCAACCAACCAACCAACAAATGTTTAGGTGCTAAATCTCACAACACAAATCCCCCACCCATCATGTTTAAACGCCTCCACCCCGGACTGAATGAATGGCTACCCTCTTTCGCAATATCCTGAAAACTTATCTAGTTACTATTTCTCAGTCGGTAGAGTGTCCGGGTGGGAACATCAAGTTTCCGGGTTCAATACCGGCCCTCGCCAACCTAGCTTATGACTAGCCCAGGGATCTGTGCGGTAAAGTGAGGAGCTGATGGTAGGGGTGGCGCTGCATCTCAGACGTTGAAAAACAATCTCCTTGGTCTAGCGCTAGTGAAAAGGGGATAGACTCCCTCGCTGTCTGGCTGATACCGACATTAGGTCACCCCCGACGACTTTACTCTTACTTACTGGGAATAGACACCTTGATAATCATCTTAATATTTTTGAGGGATGAAGATGTAGAAAGAAACGTCTGATTAGAATTGTACATACCTGTGTGAAATGGGTGGTAGTGTGGGGTAGGTTCCAGAGCCAATAATCCCTCTTTTTTTTTTGTTGCCCAGGGGTCCCAGCTCACTGTCAGTCGGCCCCCTGTCATAGATGTACTCAATTATCGCGAGTCGATGTAATAAATCTCTAACGCAGACGATCTCCTAATTCGTGTGTAGTTGTGTGAGTCTGCTGTTTTTCGTATTAATGAAACGCCAGACGAACGAAAAGAGTCGTGTCACACCATGTCATCGTTACGTTGAGTAATAATACTGTATTCACACAAAGAAACGGGGGGGGGGAGGGAACATCAATGGAAAGAGAAAAAAAATTAAAAAAAGATAAAAACGACGATGGTACAGAATAGGCCGCCCTTGAAAATTTACGCTGATTTTATTCTAATATACAAAAAGGTGGGGGGAGGAGAAGAAAAAGAAAATTATATAATAATACTGACATTCAACATCCAAATGAAATTGATTTTCATTTACTACATTTTTTATTGAATTGTTAAATCCCAAAATTACATCTTTAATTAGCACTACTTCTTTAGACTTCACCCGCTTAGAAGGTGTCGATTTAAGGCGGATGATCGATTTGGGGGCTTAGCAGTAACTGTTAAGTAAAAAATGAATGAATCCAATGACAGAAACTTCTTATCTGAATGGTGAGGGTAAGTATTATATATATATATATATTATATATATATATATATATATATATATATGGTTTCTTCTTGGTTTGGTGTCACATAGGCGAGAAACTGACAGACTAAGCAACTAGGCTAACTATGTGTTTACGCTATTCTCTCTCTCTCTCTCTCTCTCTCTCTATATATATATATATATATATATATATATATATATATATATATGATCAAATATTAAAAATATATATAAATATAAGTAGACATAATTTATATACATGAAATACATACATATATATATATATATATATATATATATATAATTCATATACTTATACATATAATATATATATGCATAATCTATCTATCTATCTATATATATATATATATATATATATATATATATATATATATGAGAGAGACAGAGAGAAGAGAAAAAAGCACGCTCATGAATTAATAGTGCTTTTTCTTTTAATATATATATATATATATATGCACATTAAAAGAAAATTAACGCAAATTTATTGGTGAGCTATTCTGTACATGCACCAGAAGAAAAAAATGAATCAAAAGAAGAGAGAGAGGGTGGAAGAGGAACTAAATGGAATAATGACGTCATGGAGCCACTTGTTTTATTCCTTTTCTTTTCAATCGCATTTTTTTAAATAACATTTACTATATTCCCTCGTTTATTTTTCAATATCATCACTAGTATTAGAACTAGTGGGGGTGGGGGATGGGTAATATTCATTTATTTTCTTCTTCTTCCTTCCCTCCCTCCCTCTGTTTTTTTTTGTTTTTGTCTTTTCCCTTTCATCTCCCCTCTCTTCGTATTACGTAGATTTGCTAATGATTAAAATTGACCGCTCGGAACTGAACATTATGTCCCGATTTGAAATCCAAGGTTTTTGTTGTTCTTCTTATTATTTTTATTGATGCGTTTTTTTTTATGTTTGTTTGTTCTTTCGTTTATCGTAACAGGTTCAGAGAGTTTGCTTCTATGTCAGGAGACACCGAACCTTTAAAAAAGTTGTTCTCAACCGGGGGCTATATGGACCCCCGGAACCATATAACTTTTTTGGTGGGGTAGGAGCAAGCATAAAATAGTTAATCATAAAAATGCAATAGGATTTTTAAACATCGAATGGTTGTGTGTGTGGGGGGGGCCACCCTATTAAAATAGGAATCAAAGAATTGGTAAAAAAAAAAGGTTGGGAACCACTTCTCTAGAATACTTGTTTTTTTTTTTTTTTTTTTTTTTTTGGCAACAGTTCTAGATTGTATTTTTACCCCTGTCTTAGTGAAAATAATAAATAGATCGTGATCAATCATTTATTTAGTTCTTTTTATTTTTAACCATTTATTTATTTTTACTTATTTATTATTTATTTAGTCCCTCTATTTTAGTCACTACCCACTTTGTCGAAAAGCTGACGTCCATTACAAAATCTAATTTATTCAAAAATTTTCATTAAAAAATATTATATCATTGAAAAAAAAAATACACGAAAGTTTTATCGAATCTTTTTAGTTAGTTGATTTTTAGCAGATTTCTTAAATACGAGTGTAAAATGTTTCACTTTATCTATTTTTCTTTTTACAAACATAAATATAAAAATGCAGTAACTTCCTTCCTCTATAATAGACAAAAATATACTTTTTCGTACAAGATTTTTTTTTCGGCAAAACTTGCAAATCGTCGTCAAAATTAAAACAGAAAATTTTGACGACAATTTGCAACACATGAAATTAAATTTTGAAATTAAAATCAATTTTAAAAATCCGATTCAATATACTTTATTTATTTATTTATTTTTTTTTTTTTTGGTAAGTCAGGTTAGTAATTGTTTTATTTCATTTATTCAACGAATCTTGAAATATTTTCTAAACTAAAATATTTATGGGCAGTTTTAGAAAATATTTCAAGATTCGTTAAATAATATTTCAAGATTCGTTAAATGAATGAAATAAATAATTACTAACCTGACTTACAAAAAAAAAAAAAAAAGGCAAGTAGGAAAAATTTTTTTTAAATAAAATAAACATGTAAATAAATTAAAAAAAAAGAAAAATATTTTTTTTTAAATTTATGAAATAAAACAATTACTAACCTGACTTACCAAAAAAAAAAAAAAAGTAAAGTATTTTGAATTGGATGTTGCAAATCGTCGTCAAAATGTTCCGTTTTAATTTTGACGACGATTTGCTTTTGTTTTTATTGTTGTTGTTGTCAGAAGGTGTTATTAAAAATAAATAATAAATAAATGCGTTGTCGTGCAGAACTGTAATATTTTAACTGAATATTATAATATAAAAGTAAATGTATGATTTGTACTGTGTGGTGTGTAGTTGCCTGAAAAATATGTTCCACAAATCGTTACTAAAGGCACTGCTCTTCTATTGTATAGTATTTATTTTACAGTGTAATAAAACAATTTGTTACTATAGAACAAAATCAGTTTAATACTATAGTACAAAAATAGTTTGTCACTACAGTACAAAATTAGCCTTGAATGATATCGAATAATGGCACAAGATGAGTAAATGAATGAAAGAATGAATGAAGAAAGGAGGGAAGAAATGAATGAACTGAAGGAAGAAAGGAAGATGGGAGGAAGGAAGGGTAAGACCTTAGATTCGAGGAACTCAGCTTGGTGTAGCGGAGCACAAAAAAGAAAATAATAAAATAAAAACAACCGCATAATTGGAAAGAACGGAAGACTAAACATAAAACAGGAAGAAAACAGAAGGAAGCAGAGTGTGAGGAACGAAAAAAAAAATTAATTGAATAAGGCTGAAGAGGTAACGCAAAATACATGAACTATGAAGAGAGAGTGAGGGGGGCGCATGCGCACTTCGGCATTGACAGAGTCAGACGCGCAGTGGAAACTGACACACAGCCACACAGAGAGAGAGAGAGAGAGAGAAGAAAAAAAGGTGCAGACACCGAGAGGGCACAGATAAAAGAAAACAGATAATGCAAATAGGTAGTGAGTGATGGGAATGGTGGTATAAACAGAGAGAAGAATATAAAGTTAAAGATAGAGAGAGAAATACAGAGAGAAAGAAATAGGGATGAGAGAGAGAAACGGGGTGAGAGAGAGAGAGAGGGGGGGATACTTAGTGAAAGATAGAGAGAAAAATTCAGGGAGGAATGGAGAGAAGAGTAAGATTACAAAGAGAGACAAGGACAGAGACAGAGAGACTGAAAGAAAGAATGAATGAGAGAGAGAGAGAGAGAGAGAGAGAGAGGGGGGGGAAAAGAGAGAGACGGGGTAGAGAGAGAGAGAGAGAGAGGGGGTAAAAGAGAGTGTGGAAATACTATATGATTTTGAGATACAAATGGATCACCTAATGCCGACCAGAAGAACAGACCTAGTGTTAATTAACAAGAAGATAACTTGTCATTCAGAGGATTTTGCTGAACCTGCGGATCACAGAGTAAAAATGAAAAAAAATAAAAATAAATAAAAATGAAAAAATAAAAACCAAAAAGATGGGCAAATACTTGGAACTTGCCAGAGAACTGAAAAAACAAACTGTGGAATATGTGTCGTATGAATTATAGTTGGTACCTTTGGAATGGTTCTTAAGAGTTTAGAAAAGCTGAGTTGGCGAGTACCGGTATCGAAAACAGAACCTTGCGATTCCAAGGTAATTGCTCCCCGACTCAGCTAAACTGACTCCTGAGATTATTTATAGTAAAATAAATTAGGAAGCGCGTGGTGTAATGGTTAAAGTCATGGGAAATGGACTCGTCGCCCCGAGTTCAAATCCTGGACGTGGTAATTGCATTTCATTTAGCGCTAATATCCTTGGGAAAGGTATGAATCCTACTCTCCCTCCAGCTATGGGTAAATAGTAAGGCAGACTTGTGCTCTTTAATCTTGGTTAGGCAACCGGTCTAGGAGAAGGAAAACTCTGAATTCAAACCTGTTAAACTCCGCTTAAGAAATTGACCTTGTGTCACATCCTGATCGTGCAGAGGGGTTGGTAAATATATATATATATGAAATAAAGTCGGTCGAGTGGCTTATTGTTGTTATCAGCCGCACAGTGAGTGTGTCTATTCCCTTTTCACAAGCAGTAGATCAGAGAGATTATTTTTGCGTATGAGGTGATGCACCACACCTACCATCAGCTCCTCAATTTACCGCATAGATCAAAGCTGTCTACTCATGTGTTGAGGTGGCGAGGGCCTGTATCGAACCCGGAACCTTGTGGTTCTGAAGCGAATGCTCTACTGACTGAGCTAATTTTTTAAATTTTATTAAAAAGCTATGCATTTTTCGGACCATATTACATTTAGGCACCCCTTTTTGATCTCGATTAAGAAAGGACATGTTTTTCATTTACACCGTCAATATCCTGTTGTTTGTTGGGGGTTAGGGTTAGGGTTAGGGGTTAGTTTTAGCATCATGGGTCGCCACCCACGGCCAACAGGTGGTCCCATTGGGAGAGTGTTACCCCTCTGCAGAGGTGCAGTCGGTGCATTCTAACGCCACAGCCGACAAGGTGGTATCCTTGTAGAAGAACATGATGTCGTAGTCTAACACTTTAGTTACTACGCAACGGGGACTGAAAAACGCGGTAAAACTAACGCCAATTTCTTGATATGGCTACGGTTTATGAATCAAATTATTCATTACCTCAAAAAACTTACCAAAGACTTTATTCCAAGAGCAAAGCACTACGGTATTTTTGAACGGAGTACTTCAACTATTTTAACTAGGGTTCATTAACTCATTAAGAGGTCGAGTTTTTGTAGTTTCATTCGTAACAAAAATGTCAATACTATTACAATCTGTTGGGCCATCCTGTAGGCCTTAAGCAAGAGCGCTTGTCCAGTAGAATTGGATCCTTGGTAATCCCTTGGTAAAGAGTCCTGGGTATTGGTAATCGTCTGGTAATCCTGGGTATTGTAAGTCTCTCCTCAATGAGTGCAATTAGAATTATAGCCAGTGTGGGGGTTTAAGTAGTGTATCAGCCACGCAACATGGCTAGTGATTGGTCGGAGGATTAAAGCATGTGACCTTGGCTAGTCTATAAATTCAGCTGGGGAATTTGAGCACACCTTATATTCCAAAATATTCCAACAAATACTAACATCACGGAGCTTGCAGGGTGGCGACTTGAAGATACCGAATTCAAGTTGAGTTGCCATCGGAGCCGATATGATGCACAAGAACCCGTAATTGGCGATGAAGATGCATCACTGACGACCACCCTGTGCTCATCCAAAAGATGTATCTTATGACACTATCTATCTATCTATCTATCTTTCTTTTCTATCTTATAGAATATACATATCTATCTACATTGATAATGACTTGGTCAATAAAGTTTCATTTAGTGTGTGGGGATTTTAAAAAATACGAAAATAGAAATAGAATAAAAATAAAATAAAAAAACAACAAACTGCCATTTCACCGGAAATACCATTTGCGCATGTCTGACAAAAAAGACTGACTCCCTACCCCAAAAAGGATACCTCGGTCATTCGAACTTAGGCCACAACGACGGAGTGTGGTCATTTCTTAGCCAAGGGGCATTCCCTTCGCTACAGACGACTATGCCCCGTTCAATAAAGCCTGAATCATAAAACTACCTCTTGCCTTTGTCTCTTTCCTCTTTCGTGCCTTTTCGTTCCTAAGTTCCATTTCAACTCACAAGCCCAGAAGAAATAACTTTTATTGGGGACAAGATACCAGCACTAACGAACTTAAAATAGCCCCATAAGTGCAGCATTTTTTTACACTTATTTGCTGTATGCCTTGTCAGTGATCATTTGCATCTCTGATAGGTATGGAGTACACCATTATTGCCACTATTATCAGGTCAACTCTGACCTGGGGTGGTAGTACATGTTAGGGTATATCTATGAGTTAAATAGATAAAATAATGAGTATTTAAAAAATGAATGAATAAAACAACAAGAATCAATAAAACAAAATGTCCTCGTCATAAAATAACCCAACAAGGGTTGACATGCCGTAAAAACAGACCATCTATAGGCTAGAAAACAATGGCCGTGATGTCACGTACATCATAAAGGTACCGTAATACTCTTACAGATTTTATGTAGTTTTTTTTTTTTAGTTTTTTTTTTTTTGGTGTGGGGATCGAATAGGGCATTCAACTGATCATACATCCATATTTGGCAATAAAGAATAAAATACAGTACGTCACTAAGCATCTAAAATTCGTATGAAGAAAGACTTTGGAAGATTGACTTTATTATATAAAAGCAAATGAATTAATCTATCAGATGATTTATCGATTGATTTAAACGGAATTTCAACCCTTCTGGTGTTATTTTATGGTGTATTTGGTTTGTTTTGTTTCTACGGCATATCGACCTCGGTGGGTTATTTAATGCCGACTAAGTTTTGAAATAAGTTCATTCTTAATGGATACTCAATTTTTTATACACTGTTGTTTTTTCTCTTTAACGAGTGGACCCTAACCCATAGATGGGACCCTAACAGGTACTACCACTCCGGGTCAGAGTGGACGTGGATGCAATGGTGATGAAGGGGTGCTCCACATTCCCCAGACCTCCAGAACTAGAACTTCACCATCAGATAGAGTTTAACATCATTCCCAGGATATGAAGACCTTCAACCACCGCCTAGCACCCATATGATAAAAAGGGTTAGGGATTGTCATAAGGGCAACAGGGTCGGAGCAATCATATAGATTCTAGGGCTTGATGTAACCAGTCGATTGATCGGAGGGGCCTCTCCGACCACCCGTCTAGCCTAAGTAAGGGTCCAAGTGGAGTGTTGCATGTTATAGACTGCTCATCCAGCAGGATTCTACAGCCAACAGATTGCAACATTTGGGGAGGGGGACTATTTTATGCTTAGAGATTAGGAAATCACCTTCAATATTTACATTTTTGTGCAGCTGTTTCTTAAGAGTATTCCTATCAAACAGAAATACTTTTTATACACACACACACACACACACACACACACACACACACACACACATATATATATATATATATATATATATATATATATATATATCATTTTTATGCATGTAGAATTAAACAAAAGACACGTCTCCTCTTTAACAATTTTATTAACGATCTTTTCGAGCTTTCTGGCCAACTTGTTTTTACATTTGGATGGAATCCGTGGATTAGTTCACCGAAGGTTTTATCCCAAGTACTTTTTGTACAAAGAAAAAATAAATAAATACTCAAAGCTTTATACATCAAACAATACAAACCATCCTTAAATAAGATTAATTTTCAATGCAGTACTCACATTTTAAAATGACTATAACACTTTTCCTACCAATTCTCCTCCTTCCAGCCTCCACACCCCTTAATATACTAACTAAAAAAAACTGGAACACAAACACATCACCCCTGATGATGGCACTTTGAAGTGCCGAAAGTACTTGGGATAAGAACAGATTCCATCCAAATGTAAAAAGGTTGGTCAGAAAGCTCGAAAAGATCGTTAATAAAATTGTTAAACAGGAGACGTGCCTTTTGTTTAATTCTATATATATATATATATATATATATATATATATATATATTATTATCGAAACAGAAAATATTTGACTTATATGTAAGACCCTAACAGATACCACCATTCCGGGTCATAGTAAAGGAAAAAAGGGATTACTCCAAAAGTCATGGAAAAGAATGGAGTAATTAAACTCGGAGTCAAGGTACCACTGGGTGGCGGCTGGAATGGATTAATGGCTTTTCAGTTTATTTCAACGGGGAAAAATGATTTGATATACGATGAAACTGAGTTACGAGCGGAACGAATTTAACTCGTAAGTCAAGTTACTGATATATAAGATTTCAAGTAAGTATTCCTGTTGACGGATATATAATTTCGGCTAGAATAAAAAAAAACTAAAAAAAACTTGTAATCTTAGTGGATTTTGCCACAAGAGTGAAAAAAATAAGATAAAGTGTCTATATTTAATTCTGGGGGTAACCAGGAAACCAGCGTCTCAAACAGGGGATGTTTAGGTGCTAGTCTAGTACTGGTAACCTCTATCCCCCCCCCCAAGACCTACAAAAATCAATCCGTCGTGTTATAAGATGTTAGGTGATTTTTCTAGAGGGGGGAGGAGTTGTTGTTGCTGTTGCTGTTGTTGTTGTTGTTGATGATGATGATGATGATGATGATGATGATGAAAGAAATGGCGTGCTATATGACGGAGAATGTCACGTGAACTCGCAATTGTTGTATTAAGTTTGGATGAATTAGCGTGATTGCGTGGTGAGAATGAGATCTAAATGAAAAGAAAGGACGAATGCAATAACTCCTTTGATAGATGCAACGGGGTAGGGGGTCCCCGTGGCGTAGTGGCAAGCGTACCAGAATTCAACATCATAGTAAGCGAGTTTGAGCTCTAGTTGCCATATCACGTTCACTTTCCCATAGCTATGGGTTAAATAATACAACTACTGTTCTTCTTCAAGGATGACTTAGGTCTTGAATAAACTACGAATATTGATATGCCATTAAAAAAAAGCTAACCAATTAAATTCATTAATGTGAATTTTCTTTCCCAAGAAAACACACAAAAGATACTGAGGCAACATACCGAGAAATCTTCTAAAATCAGAGATAATCAAAGATAATTAAAGATATCCATAATTATAAAACCAAATACCTAATATATATGGTGGACTCTCCTATCGTGAACGATAGATGGGGTCAGCAGTGAGTGATTTGTTTCCTCCCATGTTGTGCATGCAATCAAGAAGACATTTTGTGTTTCCTTGAGTGTGATAGCAGCCCAGCCTTGCTGCGAGCTATGAAGCCACACTCAAGATGAAATTTTCTAAGGCGGGAGTCAGATGGTTTTGTTTTAAAGTTAGGCGGAGCTGATCTCGATGCTTCAGTCTATTTTCTTCAAAGCTCTTTAATCTAACGAAACATGTCTTACGCCATTCTTTCCGATTTGATGCTAAATTTTCCCAAGCACTTAGGTTAATATTGAGGCGTTTCAAATTGTCCGTCAATTTGTCTTTATAGCGTAAAAGTGGAACCCATATATATATATATATATATATATATATATATATATATATATGAAAGGTAAAATGGATATGAATCCGACAATATGTGTAGAAAGTTTGTAGAAAAAAACTTTTAACATCTTGTTGTTTTTTTCTACAAACTTTCTACATATATATATATATATATATATATATATATATATGTGTGTGTGTGTGTGTGTGTGTGTGTGTGTGTGTGTTACCCAACCCCTCCACAAGAGCAGGATGCAACACAAGGTCAATCTTTAAGTGGAGTTTAACAGGTTTGAATTCAGAGTTTTCCTTCTTCTATACCGGTTACCATACCAAGGTTAAAGAGCACAGCCTTCCCAACTATTTTATCTATTGCAGCAGGGAGAATGATTGGATTCATACCTTTCCCAAGGGTATCAGCCTCTCCAAGATTTGGATTGTGATGCTACGCGGTTGTCGTCCAAGATCTCGAACAAGAGGAGATTGCCATAATGAATAAAAAATTGTAATGTCTTGTTGCGAACTAGTGGAGGGCAACCGACCGGCAGGGAGACCACGCCTACGCTTCAAAGATGTCTGCAAGAGAGACCTGAAGACATGCCGCATCGACATAGACACGTGGGAGGCCTGTGCAGAAGACCGTGTAACCTGGCGCCTCCTCATCAAACAAAGAACAAAAAGAAGTGAAGAAGAGAGGAAAAAAGCTGCCACAGAAAAGAGAGCTAAAAGAAAAGAGAAACAGCAGTACCCCAACACCTACAGAAAGCATCACCTTTTGTTTGCAGCCATTGCACCAGAGACTGCCATTCGAGGATCGGTCTGTTCAGCCTCTCACGTAGCTGTGAGTGTGTGAGAGAGAGAGAGAGAGAGAGAGAGAGAGAGAGAGAGAAGAAAAAAAATAGATTGGCATGAAAGAGGACTTCAACTATTGCCCGTCCCATCATCATCATCATCATCATCATGTCATGCTGACAGCACAGATACCCATGGCTGTTTCTATCTCTCTTTCTCTCGGCATCCGTTCCTATCAGTCATCTCCCTTGGTAAGTTCCCCGCACAGCCTCCAGAATCTGCACAGAGCTAATTGATATACGCTCATGCCGTTCAGCCTACACTGGTGAGTCCATGTGTACGTATCCACAGGAGAACGTCACTTATAAGTTCGTCTTTGTTTCTTCACCAGTGTTTCAAGCATATTATGTTCGTCTTATTTGGATGGTCTGTGTGATAGGAGACAAGGATCTGTACATCTGTTTTCTTGTGGGATGCTGCTTCTAAGATTTGTTCAAGACAGTACGCAGCATCCTTGTGTACTTCATATCTAGCTTTTTCTCCATGCAGTGCAGCCATACAGTAGAACTTACACGGCTACTGCTTGGAAGAAAAAATTGGACTTAACAGAAAACTGAATCTAGAGCTCAAACCGTACTTTCACTGTATATTTTGAGATGCTCAGGCGTGCCGTTGGGGTCTAATGGTTGGCAAGCTAGTCTCGTAGATCCATTGTTACTGAAAAGCGAGTTCCTCGCTGGATGCCCCATAAAATAAAATAAAAAACCCACGTTAAAAAGACCTTGTGTTAAATATTTTTTAGATGCTTGTAAAAATGTAGTTGTATGTAAAGACAGCAGTATTCGCCTGTTGTCGGTATTATCCAGACAGCGAGGAAGTCTATTCCCTTTTCACTAGTGATAGATTTGGGAGATTGTTTTTGCATCTGACGTAGTTCATTAAAGCTACCATCTTTCCGCACAGATTCAAGTTACGCTACGCTGTGCGCTGAGTTGGCGGGGACCGGTAGCGAACCAGGAACCTTGTGATTCCTAGTGATGCTCTACCGACTGAGCTAAACCGATGTAAGTAAAGTAAAAGTAAAGTCGTCGGGGTGGCCTAAAGTCGGTATCAGCCTATCAGCGAGGGAGTCTATCCCCTTTTCATTGACGCTAGACCAAGGAGATTGTTTTTTGTCGCCATCAGCTCCTTACTTTACCGCATAGATTCCTGTCCTACTCATACGCTGAGTAGGCGAGGGTTGGTATCGAACTAGGAACCTTGTGGTTTCCAGCCGAACGCACTACCGACTGAACCGAACAAAAGAGGACGATTTAGCTTTGATTAAAATGATGAAAGAGACAAAAGCGAAAATTAAACAAGACTTCCAAAAGAATATTTAAATAAAGAAAATAAAAACCAAAAACAAAAGAAATGTGACATAGATTTATAATACAATAGAATCGAACTCAGCCCACCCACACATAGAAATGCCCGTGGAAAATGCATGACACACTAATGTGCATTTCAGTAAGTCCACGCATGCGCACTAACACGTGATCACAGATCATGCTTTACGCCTACTTACAAAAGAACCATTATATATATATATATATATATATATATATATATATATATATATATATGGGGGGGGCTGGGCTGAAAAGTTCATCTGGAGATATCGTATCTGCTGATGATGACTTTTTTTACCAATGGGATTCAAGCACTGCAACACCGAGGGAAGTAGTGTTGAAAAATAGATTTCATTTGGTCACATTGCATGAGAGTATTTTGAACAGCTGATGAACTTTTCGGCCGACCCTCATATATATATATATATATATATATATATATATATATATATGTATGTTATGTTTTTGTGAACGTTGTTTGTTTGGTCTTTTAAAGCATTGGAAAAAAAGAACAAAAACAAGAAAAAACAGAACAAAAATCAGAATTTTTATATATTCAACCGTTGCTCTGTTCCTGGTTTAATCTATTCCGATATTTCGGGTGAATATTCACCCTTTTTCAGGGTATATCAGACGGGCTGGAGAAAAAAATGAAATGTTGTATATGAGGGCAAAAACATTTTTTTGGATGTTTGTTTTTTAGAAGCATTGTTGAAAAAGTATATATTTTATTTATATTTTGCTTGAAGGCAATTAAAATGCGTATATCGCATACAATTCGATAATTATAGAAAATAATTATGCCAAGTGAACATCGGCAAAGAATTGTGTGGTGTGTAGAACATCGTACAGACTATTTCGACTTTATTAAGTCTCATCAGCGATGTATATTAACGACGAAAGAAATCGAAACCGGAACTTCAGCAGGAGAGTCAGAGACTTTACTGCTTCGGCCACCGATACACAGCGGACAATCCTTGCAAAATTAACCCGTCAATGATAATGATACGCCTCTACCATATGAGGTACGGGGACGTTGAGTGAACAATAACAAACCAGGCCAATGCTTTACGGCGAAGGAAATAGCATTTTTGGGATGTTTGTTTTTTAGAAGCATTGTTGAATAAAGTATATATTATTATTTATATTTTACTTGAAGGCAAATACAATGCGTATATCGCATAAAATTCGATAATTATAAGCAAAATATGTTATTTTCTTCGCGGTAAAGCATATATATATAAATGTAAGGTATCCAAATGACTGGTAGTAAGGGATGATTCACCTGGTATCCTCAAAATCTCACTGTATAACCATACTGTATGCTCCTGTAGGTATAACATATATTTATACAAGGATTTTTATAAATCCCTAAAGAGAGCTCAATGTATAATAATTAATAAATTAGATCAAATACAGAGCAATATTTAATTTGTGTTTGTGTGTGTGTGTGTGTGAGAGAGAGAGAGAGAGAGAGAGAGAGAGAGAGAGAGAGAGAGAGTGTGTGTGTGTGTGTATGTGTGTTAGAATACTGTAAATACAGAGTCAACTGCGCTTGGTAACTGTTTCACGCGTATGTGTTCATTAGACCAAAGGCTTGTGAAATTAGAATAGTCACTTAAAACTATATAATTGTGTATAGATTATTAATATTAGATATGAATACTTAAAACATATTACAGAGAATAAATTATAAGTATTAGATAGGAATACTTCAAAACATATAATTGTGTATAAATTATAAGTATTAGATGGGAATATTTAAAACTATATAACTGCGTGCAAATGAATTATTATTATTAAATAGGAGTATAGGAAGAGTTACTCAAAGCCATATATTGTTATGAATTATAAGGATTAGAACGGAATACTTGAAACCATATAATTATGTATAAATCACTAGTATTAATAATAGTTATTTGAACTATATAACTGCATGCAAATGAATTATTATTATTATTATTATTATTATTATTATTTGCTCTTTTTGAGTTTTCACATCAGCATTAGCTGATGGTCTTTCACTGGAGTCTGAGTGACAGCAAGTCTTCTCAGGTCTCCAGGACTCTTCTGAGTATTCTGGCAGATTGTAGCAGTGCAGTGTTCTGAATGGTTTCAATCCTTCCTCTGATTTCCAAACATTCCAGACCCTTTTCTAATCCTTTTGGGACTGTTCCAAGTGCACCAACTACAATTGGTATCACTTTCACTTTTATTATTATTATTATTATTATTATTATTATTATTATTATTATTATTAAATACGAGTATAGAAGGAGTTACTCAAAGCCATATAATTGTATATGAATTATAAGTATTAATAATATTTACTTAAAGTTGTAATTGGTTGAAAAATATTTTGACATTAAATAACACAAGGTTTGACATGCAAAACCAACCAACCAACCAACCACTCAACCGATAAGTCAGTGAATGAACTGACTCCTCCACCAGACTCACTTGATAAGGAGGGTGGCTAAGAAACCTATGCTCGAGATATCGACAGACTGGTCTTGGACCTGAGACTTGACCCCTTATTCACCTATATCCACCCACGCAAAAGCTCTTCTCTTCTGATGAAACGTTACCATCCTTTGAGATGGGGATAGCGAACACGTTTAGTTATATCTTGCTGTGCCTCATATTAAACCGCTTTTTTTTCTTTTTTTCTTTTTTTTTATTCTAACGCAGCCCGAAGACATTTATCATTTGGTTGTTCTTTGTGCGGAACAGCAGTTTCCGTTTAGTTATTGTGGAGTGCACGTGCACGTACAATAAGAGTGCAATTGTGGATTCCAGGACACGGACTCTACAATTCATATTTGATTCCACAAAATCGTCAAGAAAAATAAAACCCCATTATTTAACCAAGGACCTTCTTTTTTTCTTTTTTTTTTTTAAATAAAAAGTACATTCTGTAGTCAGTCTGGTACTTATTTCTTAGTTGGTCGTTTTGATTTTACGGCATGTCAACCCTTGTTGGGTTATTTTATGCCAAAGACATTTTGTTTTATTCATTCTTGTTAGTGTCTCAACTTATGTATTTCCGAGTTACAAGCTGGGATCCGTCGATTTTTTTTTTTGCTTTGTGATGAGCGCTAAAAATCTAAGGTATGAGCCAGCTTCAAATACGCTTATGT
>CM042159.1:16934569-16964569 GCA_023376005.1 Doryteuthis pealeii | reverse complement strand
CATGTAGTGTTTCATGCGTTTTCAATTTTAAATTAAATAGATGAAACTACTAGTGAGAATCGAACTCAGAAACAATGTGCATCTAATCAAGTTCGCTAACCCTTACACCACGCGAGAGGTAACGCCACGCATACTTGATGGTATGCGGTCACGTGTGAGTTGATATCTAAAGATAAAGTACGCACTCGTGTTACACATAGGAACAAGATGTTGGGTACCTCACGTGGTGATTATGTATAGCAAGCTAGATTAGCAGAACATTGGTAATGAGTTCCATTCTAACTGGGCGCCCATACTTCTAGCCTTGTACCAACATCTAAGCTCGCTACTGTTAGTGGATTCTCTCTTTACACTGTGCTTTACAATTGCAGCCATTTTCCGTTAAATGTTAATTTTATAAAGCAGAAAGTTGGAGTGATGAGGGAGTTTATACCTTTTCCAAGAGTATTAATCCGAAAGTGAACGTAATAGTGTGACTGGAGTTCGAACTCGCAAAGAACAATGTCGCAGTCCAGTCCGTTAGCCACTATGTCTCGCAGACACCCCCTGGTATACTGAGAATGACACTAAAATGTACCGGGCGGAGAGGCTCCAATAATGGAAATCTGAGAAGTGTGGATTGACATGACTCCAATGTCCACTCTGATAGTACTTGTTTAGGTCTCACCTATGTGACAAATAGACTCAATTGCAAATTATTGGTATTAGATAGGAATACTTGATATTATATAACCATGTCCGCCCTGTCGGCTGGGGCGTTAGAATGCACCGACTGCACCTCTGCAGAGGGGTAAGACTCCCCCAATGGGGCCACTAGTTGGCCGTGGGTGGCGACCTGTGATACTTAAGGATGGAACCCCGGTGGCTGAGCAGTCCATGACATGGAACACTCCACTTAGGCCCTTACTAGACAGGCGGTCAGAGAGGCCTCCTCCGATCAATCGGCTGGTCACGTCAAGCCCTACAGCTTGTATAAAGCTGTATCAAATTCGGAACCTTGTGGTTCCTAGGCGGATGTTCTACCAATTGAGCAAAAACATAATTGAGCATAAATATAAAATAGGAAACTCTGTCGGTGAGGTTTGATATATGCAAAGGTGTAAGACTCCCTCCAAAAGGGGTGTGACTCTATACTGTACCGGGTGGTTTTATTTTCCAATCATCCCTCCAGGATGAACATAAAGTCTTTTTAACATTGGAAGCCACGCATAAATCGAAGCCCATGCGTGACCAGTGCACACAATGCGTAGTGCTGGCGGCATTATCCTCGAGGAGTGCCTCAGGTACAGGGCAATAAACCCAGTCCTTACCCGTTTTAAGTAAGCGGACAGGTGTTGCCTGGGAGGAAGACCATATGAAACATCGCCATTGATTTTCGCTCACCTATTTTACTTAAAGGTAAGCCCCCCCCCCCCCCCCGTTAAGCTAGATAAACTGTATTCGGTAGCGAAGATTCAGTTCTTGATCTCTGAAGAGAGTGAGGTCATTCCTTCGATGCCATTACTCTCGGCTCCATTCCGACCCGGGTTGTTAGTACCTGTTGGGGGTCTCATCTATAGTCAAATAGATCTCTTTGAAACTTATTAGTATGAGATAGGAATTCTAGAACCCCTATAACTGTGGAAACAAACAACAACAACAATAATAATAATAATAATAATAATAATAATATAATAATAATAACAAACTATATAAAGGCAAAATATATAAGACGCAGCAGAATAGGAAGTGCAGAATGAGTGGAGATAGAGACGAAACGGTTAATCTTATAATAAGCGAATGCAGCAAATTAGCACAAAGAGAGTACAAGACTAGGCACGGCTCTGTGGGAAAGGTAATCCACTGGGAATTGTGCAATTATTCAATTTTCAACATACAACTAAATGGTATATACACAAGCCTAAACCTGTCCTAGAGAAGGAGATGCATTAAATTCTCTGGGACTTCGAGGTACAGACGGATCACCTAATCCCGGCCAAGAGACCGGACCTAATATTGATTGACAAGAAGAAGAGAACCTGTCATATCGTGGATTTTGCCGTCCCAGCCGACCACCGAATGAAAATGAAAGAAAGTGAAAAGATAGACAAATACTTGGACTTTGCCAGAGAACTGAGAAAACTGTGGAACATGAAGGTGAAGGTCGTACCAATTGTAATTGGTGACCTTGAAACAGTCCCCAAAGCTCTGGAAAAGACTATCCAAACTACAGCACTGTTGGGATCGGCTAGAATACTCGGAAGAGTCCTCGAGACCTGAGGAGACTTGCTGTCACTCAGCCTCCAGTAAACCACCGACTACGGCAGGTGTGAAAACAACAACAATAATAATAATAATAATAATAATAATAATCAAACAAAAAGATAGACAAATACTTGTAACTTGCCAGAGAACTGAAAAAACTGTGGAACGGTCCCTTTCTCAAGAGTATTATTCAGAAAAGTGACCGAAATAGTGCGACTGGAATTCGAACTCGCTTACTACAATGTCGCAGTCTAGCATGTTAGCCATCGAATTTCAAATCAAGGCGTTAGCTTTTGGGATTACTTAACGTTTTATTGTAATAGTATGCAGTTTCAATTTGGAGAGGCCTACGCCTTTCCAAATTGAAACTACATACTATTACAATAAAACATTAAGTAATCCCAAAAGCTAACGCCTTGATTTGAAATTCGATGAGTGACATTCAAAGGGAACTAGCCTCGTTTTCAAAAACTCTGCAAGAATTTCTTTAATTCTAAAATTAACACGCCAAATTACTGTGTAATATGTATCTCAGAGTCAACCGGAATAATTACTTGAAATCATAATGGTATTTCTATGATCCTAGAGTCTGACCTTAAAGGGACGTGCTCCGGGTATTATACTAAACTGTATTCGGTGGTAATTCTTCTCTTCTGCTATGCCGCCCTGTCGACTGAAGAATACGCCAACTGAATCTCTGTAGAGAAATAAGACTCCACCTCCAATGGGACCACTTGCTGGCCGTAGGTGGTGACCCTTAAAGTCTAAGGACACCCCGTTTATTATACTAAACTATGTTCCTCCTCTGCTAAGCCAGCCTGTCGGCTAGAGTGAAGAATACGCCAACTGAATCTCTGTAGAGAGGTAAGACCCCCCCCTCCACTGGGGCCACTTGTTGGCTGTGAGTGGTGACCCTTAAAGCCTGAGGACAGGTGGTGGCTTAGCGGTCTATGATCCGGGTAGTAAACGGTCTCGTGACATGCAACACTCCACTTTGCCTTATTCATGGCTAGACGGACGGTTAGAGAGGCTCTATCCGATCAATCAGTAGGTCATGTCAAGCCCGAGTACCTATATGATTACCCCGATCGTATTTTTTCAATTGCTCTTATGACAAACACCCAACCCTTTCATCATAGATGTGCTAGAAGCCGATAACTGAGGGTCAAAAACCAGTTTATTAATAGACATGAAATTGGTGGCGAAGGGCCGATATCGAACCAGGAACCTTGCGATTCCTAGTCAAGTGCTCTACCGACTGAGCTAAACCGGCCCTAATTCCTCCATTTATGGTCAGATTTCAGCCAGATTTTCAAAAATCACTCGGACCATCCCTGAAGAGATTTTAATCTGTATTTAGCCAAGATTATTTAATTTTTATAACTTCTCAAAATGAAACTTCTTAGGCCAATAAATCTTGATTTGATCCGGATTGTCCATCTTAAGTCATATTATCCGACTTATGAAAATCAGTGAGCATCATCTTAAAAGCCGTACACCATATGGAAGAAATGCCCCTCGTGTTTATAACATAGTTTCTAGATGTGTACGTGAAATAAACTTTAGAATAAACATAATTTAAAAAAGCAAAAATATATATATATATTTTATGCACTTTAATAGCATCTTTGGTAATTCAATATGTATGAGTAAAGTTCGTAAATGTGAAACATGACAATTTACATCACGGAAAAAGAGGGAATATATATATATATATATATATATATATATATATATAATATATATATATTTGTGAATAAAAAGGCCTTAAATTCACAAATAACTTTGCTCTGTTTCCAATAATTAAACATTGAGCTCTCATACGGAACCTGAACTCTACAACAAACTACTGGTAGAGAATAGGACCAACCTAGAATCACCTTGTACCACACCAAAGTATAAGGGTCGGGTTAGCTCAGTCGGTAGAGCATTCGGCTAGAAACCACAAGGTTCCTAGTTAGATACCCGCCCTCACCAACCCAGCGTATGAGTAGCACAGGGATCTGTACGGTAAAGTAAGAAGCTGATGGTAGGGTTGGCGCTCCACCTCAGACGCTAAAATAATCTCCTTGGTCTAGCGCTTGTGAAAAGGGGATGGACTCCTTCGCTGCATGGCTGATACCGACATTAGGTACCCCGCTGACTTTACTTATATATATATATATATATATATATATATATATATAGTGTGATGCTGATAGCTTTTTGATTGTGTGCGTCCTGGGACTCACATATTTGTTTGAATGAGTCCCCGGGAAAATTTATGGGTCCCAATTAAAGTTTCTTAATAGATTGTAGAGTTTCTATTTATGATCTGGGGAAACAACTAAAAGCGTTTAACTCCTACCTTGTAACCTATCCTGTGTAATTCGTTTCCAAGAAAATATTGAAATGTATTTACAGTTATCTGGAAATAGGGAGGGAAGAAAAAAGAAAACACTGGGAGGCATGGATACGATTTTACTGCGTCCTTTGTAATTTTTGTACGTCAAGGACGCAGGACACGTACCGATCAGCATCTCTCTCCCTCTCCCTCCCTCCCTCTCTCTCTTCTCTCTCTCTATATATATATATTATATATATATATATATATATATGCTATTCTTCAATCTTAGTACACGTTTCGGTTGAATGAGATGAGGTAGAGTGGGCAGAAAATGTCAAAGTTTCTTCTGTATAAATAAAACGAAGTGAATTCTTTGTGGTTAAATAGGTTCTTTGATTAGTGCAGGCATTTTTCACCTCACTTCACTTTCAGGCCTGGCAATTCGATGGAAAAGGGAGCGGACTGAGGTTAAGAGGTCTCGGGTAGCGAAAAACGGAAAAGGTCATTTTGAAGCTCGGCCTGACAAATTTCAAAACACTAGACGTGACTCATGAAAATTACGTCATAACACAGACACATACACAGGCTTGAAAACATTATTCCCCCTCTCTCTCTCTCTCTCTCTCTCTCTCTCTCTCTCCTCTCTCTCTCTCTCTCTCACGTGTCAAATTAACACTTATGGCACTGGGACGCATACATACACACCAGACATATATATTATATAATATTTATATACTATGAATATGTGTGTGAATGTGTGTGCGTAATTTAAGATTGAGGCATATACACACACACTTATATATATATTATATATATATATATATATAATATATATAATATTAATATATAATATACTATATATATTATACATATATATATATATATATATATATATATAATATATTCAGGGAGATCCCCGTGGTGTTGCGGCTAACCAGGTGGAATTTGACATCGGAGTAACGAGTTCGAACCCCAGTGACGCTATTTCGTTCACTCGAGGAGTGAATTCACCTCATCAGCCAGCTATGGGTTAATTATTACCACTATTGTTTATCTACAAGTATGGTGTTAGTTTTGAATAACCCATGAAGATTAATATGGCAGAAATTTTCAATTTTTCATCCAAATGTCCACAAAACGGTCAATTTAGCCCATTGTGCATAAGAGCCACTTTTTTTCATAGCAGCGATTGTCAGAAAAATGTTGTCTGCGTAATCTACGAGGGTGAGTCAAAAAGTAATGCCATTTTGTTTAGGACACAGGAACATGTATCATACATCAAAAAGAAGCTGGTGCTCTGTGATTCGCATCCCTATTTCTCCACACGGCCCCACCAAAGAGGGTTTGAGAGGCAAATATTATTCCAGAAGGGAAATCTGTAGTGAAGAAGTGGCTCAAAGAACAGTCAACAGAATTTTATGGGGCAGGAATACATGCTCTCATTCGAAGGTGGAACATTGCTATTGAGAGAAACGGTAACAATATGAAAGAGTAGGGATGTGATCCACACATGACCAACTTCATTTTGATGTATGATACATGTCCCTGTGTTAGTAATTATACCTGTCCTAAACAAAATGGCATTACTTTTTGACTCACCCTGGTATATTTCACCGACCCAAATTCGCTCTTCACCAGTTCAGGAACTCAAAAAATATATAACTGTCTTATCACTTTTGGTTATCTCCTCATAGATACAAACATCCTTCCTCTCCAGATCTGGTCGTCTTCTCGGATGCAACAAGGCAGGTGATGATGCTGGAATTAACAGTGCCCCGGGAAGGAACATCTGGAGGAAGCTGATGGGCGGAAGTTCACCAAATACCAGGAGTTTGTTAAACAAAGTAGAAGCCAGGTCTTCTTCACACCTACTTGAGCCAATAGAAATAGGTCACAGCTTTGCAGGGTGCTCGCTCTGCGGGGCCTTAACTAAAATTGGTACAACAGGAGGTTCTATGTGGCAGGGGTAACCATGAAACCATCACATAGCGTGCCAGGTGATTGCCCAAAATGAATAAGATCTTTTTAAATTGCCCGCTGCTTTTATTAAGTAGAGCCGATTTGAAATATAAAATATTAAAAATGTCACAATATCAAATACTGCCCATGACTTAGAATTTCACGTACGGTGCTTTTATAACTTTTAACCCAGTGCGTAGGTGCAATATATATATATATATATTTACCAACCCCTCCGCACGAGCAGGATGCGACACAAGGTCAATTTCTTAAGCGGAAGTTCAACAGGTTTGAATTCAGAGTTTTCCTTCTCCTAGACTGGTTACCTAGCCATGGTTAAAGAACCCAGTCTGCCCTGCTATTTACCCATAGCTGGAGGGAGAGTAGGATTCATACCTTTCCCAAGGGTATTAGCGCCAAGTGAAATGCAATTAGCACGTCCAGGATTTGAACTCGGGGCGACGAGTCCATTTCCCATGACTTTTAACCATTACACCACGCGCTTCGGTGCAATATATATATAAGTCGTCGGGGCGGCCTAAAGTCGGTATCAGCCAGACAGCGAGGGAGTCTATCGCTTTTCACTAGCGCTAGACCAAGGAGATTGTTTGGGCGTCTGAGTCGAAGCGCCACTCCTACCATCAACTCCTCACTTTACCGCACATATCCATGTGCTACTCATACGCTGAGTGGCGATGGCCGGTATCGAACCAGGAACCTTGCAGTTCCCAGCTGGACACTCTACCGACTGAGCTAAGTATCCGTCTAATAGTTTTAAAAGAAAGTTTAAAGACGAAAATATAAAAAATAATTCTTATTCTACTAATTTGATCGTGATGAAAATTGCAGTAAATATTCTGAAATCATGTAGCGCACTATAGTAAATTTGCCTACAAAAACAATACAATTACAGAACAAAAATTGTTACAACTAGGTGTGGCGCTCCAAATGAGAGAACACAATTGTAAATTGAAATGAAAATCCAATTAACATTATTATTGACTTGATATTGATACAGAATATTAATAAGACGTGTACAGGCCATGGCTTTTAATTACTTCTACACATCTACGACTGGTTCTCTCTCTGCCGTTTCATCTTTCATAAGCGCCCGAGCTCGGGCCAACAGTTCCTCGAGAGACATATCATTGGCCCAAAGGAGGCTCTTCACGGGGTCAGGAAGCTCCTGTACGAATAAACACGTTTACCGTAGACGTCTATCAGATTCCATCACAGCTCCAGTCCCGTTGATGAACTACTAAGGATCCTCAGGTGTAATAGAATATAGACCAGTGGGTCCTTGGGGGGTCTGTACGGTACCTGGTGGTCCATATAAGTTTGTGCCACTAATAATTTTCATTATCACTGATGAACTACCGAAGACCCTAGATTGCATTTGAATTTAATTCAGTGGTTCTCAACCGGGGTCCATATGGTCTCTGGAGGTCCACATGGTCCCTTTAGGTTCATATAAGTTTTTGACACAGATCAGATACTGCACACAAGTCAGATACAGCATCTGACTACCAAAGATCCTAAATTGCATTGAGACCAGTGGTTCTCAACCAGGGTTCTTATACATTTCTGTCACAAATCAGCTACATTATCATTTATGAACTTCCACCATATGTTCTCTGGAGGTCTTAATGGTCCCTGTGGGTCCATATAAGTTTTTAACGCAAATTAGTTACATCATCGCTGATGAACTACCGAAGATCCTTAATTGCATTTAAATCTAGACCAGTGGTTCACAAACGGGGACCATGTGGTCTCTGGAGGTCCTAATGGTCCCTGTGCGTTCATATAAGCTTTTAACACAAATTAGTTACATCATCGCTGATGAATTACCGAAGATCCTCAATTGCATTTTGGGGCTTCAGCAAAACACCCCATTAGGGTGGGGCTGCAATTTATAACAGAATTAATCTTTCTTCCATTGTCTGAACAGAAACCAGGTCACATTGTTCTGTTTATGATACCAGTCTAAAAAGATTACATATTATAAAAAATGCTTTGCATCTTATCTTATTATTAATTTCTTTTAAATAAAAGAAAACACAAAAAATCAAAGTGACCATCCTCAAAATGTGAAAATTTGATCATTTTTGCTTTGGGTAGAATTGAAAATAAGGTCGCAAGTATAGTGCATCAAGAGAGGATCGAACTGGCTATTCAGTAGTAATGGATCTGTGAGATCATGTATGCTGAAAAGGGAGGCCCCCTAAGGAAACAATTGGGATATTGTAAAAAGTACCTGGTTCCTCTGATGCAGTGGGGGTCATTCTTAAAATGAGGTAACCGAACGAGTACACGGTACTGTTAGTATTTTTGGTAATTTAACCATTATTGTTCTTTTAGCCAATAAAAAATTACAAAATATATTCTAATTAATCTTTATTCTGATAACTCCATTGCAATCTTTTAGTCTTACAGAGGTCACAGTTGAATGTGCTGCCTATCTTTTATAAAATTCTAAAATGACTTGATAGGTTAAGTTAAAAGTTAAAGTTAATAGAAAAAAGAACATTTTAAAAAATTGAAATAATTCATTATATATTATTTATATTTATGTATGTATGTATGTATGTGTCTTGTGCTATCTGTGGCAAGGTCTGTAATTCGGCTTCTGGTCTTAAGAGACATGGTGGTGCATAAGCATCAAATTTTATCATCTGATTCATCTGAATCATCTATTCATCGGGAAATAAGTCCTTTCAATGTCATATTTGCATCAAACTGTGGATCTGCAGCAGCTGATGATCCTTGAGGCTCATGCAAGGAAGGGTTCTGGTGGTGGAGTGGGGTTATAGGATTGTGAGGGACGGCAATGATCTGTAAGATTATGCCTATTGTTTGTTGTTTTGTTATGTATGTATCTATCTCTCTCTCCTCTCTCTTTCTCTCTCTCTTCTATATATATATATATATATATAATATATATTATATATACATATATATATATATATATACATATATATATATATACATATACATATACATTATATATACATATTACCATATACATATACATATATATATATACATATACATACATATATATACAGATATATCTATATATAATATATATATATACATTATTTATATTATATCCACATCTAGATGATAAATGTTATGCATAAGTAATAGGTACTTTTTACTATATAATCATTTTTCCTTAAGGTATGCCCACTTTCGGCGTACATGTCCGGTACCTCAACTATGACACATTCTGCTCTGCAAGGGATACATTCAGTGTATATTTAGCCCCGATGTCAGTGAGGCATCTGAATTCGAGAAACTATTGGAAATGATTAAAACTAAATATCAATTCACTTTTTTAAAATCGATAATGTCTAGACTAGCTTGATATCAATTACACCATTACGCCCAGGTATTTAGCCGACCCATTCACCACGGGTAGGATGTGACACAAATGGTCGCTAGTATGCAGAGAGGATAGAACTTGCTTTTCCGTAGTAATTGATTTGCGAGACTAGTTTACAAACCATTACACCATGATGGAACGCCCATGATGCTGTAGTAGGTATTTACCCAACCCGTTCGCCAAGGATAGCATGAAACATAAGGTAACAAGTATGGGGCAGCCAGCGAGGATCGAACTCGTGTTTCAGTAGTAATGGACTAGCTTGCTAACCATTACATCACGATGTGACGCTTTTACTAGGGGTGGTATAAGGCAAATTCATCGGTTACCTGAATGTACAATGTCCACTATTATTTCAAATTGTCCAGGATCATAAAACCTTTTTCACAGTGGGCCGGATAACTGAAAAAATAACGAGCGCAGGCCACATTATTATTGTGTTCAATACTTGCTAGCCAGAACGAAAGCTCTGAGAAAAAGATGTAAACAAAATTTATCGTTCCATGTTATGCTCATAGATGAGTGGCGTAAGATACACAAAACCAAATTTAGCCAACATATTTATTTTCAAAACATTATCAAAGAACTCAACATTAGCAGAAAGGTCGGTGGGCCGGATAAAATGCCTTCGCGGGCCGGATCCGGCGCGCGGACCGTACTTTGGTGACCCCTGAAATTGAGGAATGAAGAGACTTTGAATTGCCCGATTAGGTGGAACATTCATTTTACGTTACCTCCCTGATATTTAAGGCAATTTGCAGGAGACAGTACCATCTTTATAAAGCTTTAATATGCAAGAAATTATACACTTAGATCAATGTAAGTTCCTTTGGAATAGCAGAAATCGTCATCCCTTGAGTGTTTAAAACAACAACCGGAAGTTAGTATGATTCAGGAATTTTGCGATGATTTATCAACGTAAATTACTTAGAAAACAACTTTGCAGACGAATAAGGAATTTTGTTTACGTGGCAATTATGCCAATTGTGGGAAATATCACCACACACACACACACACACACACACAATATCGTCTGTTGCTTTATATATTCTATTCCAAAATAATTTGTATACAGTTTATATATTATATAATATTATATATATAATATATAGTGAGAAGTTAAATACACACGCGTGTGTTTATTGATATGGCTTTTTTTAGCTGACAAATTTTGGAGAATATGTGCTAATGAAGTCGTACTTAATTTTTTTGAAGTTAATTAATAATAATTAATTAATTAGCAGCATACCTATTAAATGTAAGGCTAAAACAAATCGAGAAAATCATCTCTGTATGTACATTTCGGCCTATTAGCCTCATCAGCAAAGCTTATAGTTAGGGAAGACCACCTTGTGCGGATCGAACCGACTGTCAAGCTGACAGCGAAGCAATCTTAACCTCTACACAACCGGACTTTCTTAGATTTTTTCGTTTTTTTTTAGAAGTAAGCGTTTCTATTCCTCTTATAGAACGTTCTTCGTACACGACATTATGAGAAATAAATACACACGCGGTGTGTTTTATGATATGGGCTTTTTAGCCGACATATATATATATATAGACTGCGCTACCAAAATTATTTGAATGAATAGTTCATTGATATCATATTCTTGCGAATAATAATTATCATCAAATACTGAAATCATATAAATCTTGAAGAAATAAGACTGACTTCAGTATGAAATAAACCAAAGATGGTTGACATGTCATTAAAACCAACCAGCTTAATTGAAGGACTGTTGTAGTGGCATTCGTAATTTATCTAAGAGTGTTCAGTATATCATAAACATAGGCGCTATAATAATAGTAATGAAAAAGAGTTATGAGTCTACCAATATGATCTCATCAGGGCCCTACCTTATACTTAACTAAGTTGGTATCATTACTTAGTTAAACTCAGATAAACGTCAAGAGGTAGACCTATAACTCTTTTCCACTATTTACCTACTATACTATATATAGTACTATATATATATATATATATATATGATATATATATGAGGAAAGACATGTGAATAAAAAAAAGAAAGAAATGTAGAAATGGAGATAAAGATGAATTTAATCCAATATCACTGTCACATGTGTTTTCGGTCAGTTCATCTGTGTGAAATATTCGCACACAGAGAAGTTCAAAATAAAAATTTCACTCTGATGAAGTCGAATCTTCTCTGTGTGCAAATATTTTTCACACAGATTGAACGGACCGAACACATGTGTAAGTGATATTGATTTAAATTCATCTATTTATTATCACATTCTATTTCTTCTTTTCTTTATTCATTCTTTCGCTCAATTTGTCGGAGTCATGCCAATTTCCATTTTTTACACACCACACACACACACACCACACACATATATATATATAATAATATATATATATATATATATATATATATACTATATATAAGTAAAGTTGTCGGGGCGCCTAATGTCGGTATCAACCAGACAGCGAAGAGTCTATCTCCTTTTCAATAGTGGCTAGACCAAGGAGATTTATTTTAAGCATCTGTGAGGTTAAGAGCGCACACCTACATTCAGCTCTTGTGCTACTTCATACGCTGAGTTGGCGAGGGCCGATATCGAACTAGGAACCTGGTGCGTTTCTAGCCAAACAACTCCACCGACTGAGCCTTAACCGGACATTTATATATAAATATATATAATATATATATATATATATAATATATATATATAGTATATATATAATATAATATATATATATATATAATATATTATATATATATATATATATATATATATAATTGCGTTAGGCAGACTCCCACGTATGCTTCTTTATTGATATATACGATGGATGAGAAACTTCTTTGGTGGTATTGAATCATGGAAAGTAACGAGATAAAAAGAATACTAAAACCAAATTCAAAAAACCAAAAAAATAAAAAAAAAATGTGATGAATATGTTTTATTTCTAATCTTATTTATTTATTTTGATATTTCATTTAGACTAAAAACTCTTTAGAAAAGGTAGAGGTCTACCTGAAAACTATCAGAATAAATATTGAAGCCTATCAGCTAGTTATACAATGAAATGTTCCTTAAACATGTTCCTATCTCCATTATATAGAATATAGAGACACCGCTCGGCTTCATTTCAGTATCCCCCGTTTGACTCGATTTTTGATTAGACGGTTTCCGATTAACGTGATTTATTAATTAAACTCATTAATTTAACAGGGCAAAAATTCGCCTCAAAAAGGTCGTATGGTAAAAAATTTAAAAAATTGAATTGAAAAAAAAAATTAAATTTCCAATTCCATAGCAACGACAGGCCAACGTCTTCACTATCGAGGCACGTGTCACGGTCTCACAGACTCATTGTTTTATTTCGCCAGCAGCAGCAGTAGAGGAAGGGTGCTTTATTTTTTCCCCAACAATTCACAAGAAAATTCATTTTAAAATTATTTTTTTAATTAAGACTATTTTCCCCACCAGTGCGCACCAGTGCGCAATGGAGAAAAGGGGAAAAAATGAAACTGAGAATTGTCTCTAAAAAAAAAAGAAATTAAGTTATAAAATCGCAATATTCCAGGTTAATTATGTGAAGACGGGTACCTCACGTGGTGTAATGGTTAACAAGCTACATTAGCACTGGATGGCTCATACCTTCTGGCGGTTGTATCGAGAGTGCGAAAGCTACATAGAAAATGGTATATTAATAATTTATTAAGCCACACATCCGGTGCCAAACGGATACATACAAACACAGAACAAATAAGTCGCAAACAATTTAAACAAGACAAAACTTACACTAAATAGAGGAGGATCAGTTCGGTATAGCCAATGCAGCAAAGTCAGTCTGAATATTATTCAGCTCGTTAATCCACTTTAATCGTAGGCTATGAGCCAGTCCATCTGGTAGAGTGCTGAAGGGGTGTGAGCTACTATACAACAGTCCCACGATTAAGCTGGTTCGTTTGAATGACATGTTAACCATCTTTGGTTTATTCAGTACCGAAGTCAGTGGCTTATTTTTTCAAGATTTTATATGATTTCAAGTATTTGCGTAATAATAATTATTCGCAAAGAATCTATCTATCTATCTATCTATCTAGTTCATATATATCTATCTATGTCATATCTATCTATCTATCTATCTATCTACATATCTCTTAAATAAGGAAGGATCACCGTAAATTATAAGAAAAGAGAGTAAGCAATAGCTAGAGGAAGTGAGAGAGGAGGGGAGTTGACAGTGGGTGTCGTGTTTAGTTCTACTGCTGTCAAGACCGTTTTTGTTATTCATTCTTGATGGGTACTCAAATTTTCCCAAACCATTCATTTTCTATTTAACCAATAGCATGAGACCCTAACAGGTATACCACTCAATTCAGAGTGAACCTGGGAGTAATGGTGATTAAGGGTGCTCCACATTCCCCAGACCAAGAATCTCACCATTTTAAATAGAGTTTAACGTCATACCCAGACATGAAGACCCTCGAGTCACAGTCTATAGCACGTGAGAGAGAAAGAGAGATAGAGGAAGAGAGAAGAGAGCGAGAGAGAGATAGAGAGAGAAGAGAGAGATAGAGAAGATTAGAGAAGAGAAGAGAGAGAGAGAAGAGGAGAGATAGAAAAAAGAAGAGAGAGAGGAAAGAGAGATAGTGAGAAGAGAGAGAGAAGAGAGAGAGCGGACAGAGAGATAGAGAGAGAGAGAGATGAGAGAGAGAGAGAGGGCGGTAGAAATCAGGAGATATAATAATGCCAACGAGAAACCCAGGGAGACTAGCCGACAGTTAAACCAGAAACTTGGTTATGCTCGTTGGCATTATTATATCTTCCTGATTTTCTTTACCCCCCTCTCTCCCTCGCTTCTCTCTCTCTCTCTATTCTCCTGTCGCTCTCTCTCTTCTCTCTCTCTTCTCACTATCTCTCTTTCCTCTCTCTCTCTCTTTCTTCTCTATCCTCTCTCTTCTCTCGCTCTCTTCTCTCTCTCTACTCTCTCTATCTCTTCTCTTCTCTCTCATCTCTCTCTCGCCTCTCTTTCTCTCTCTTCTCTATTCTCTCTTTTCTCTCTCCACGGAATAGACTGTGACTGAGGGTCTTCATGTCCTGGGTATGACGTTAAACTCTATTTAATGGTGAGATTCTTGGTCTGGGGAATGTGGAGCACCCCTTAATCACCATTACTCCCAGGTTCACTCTGAATTGTAGTGGTAGTACCTGTTAGGGTCTCATCTATTGGTTAAATAGAAATGAATGTGTTGGGAAAAATTTGAGTACCCATCAAGAATGAATAAACAAAAACGTCTTGACATGCAGTAGAACCTAAACAACCAACCAACTGTCACTCCCCCCTCTCTCACCTTCTCTAGCTATTGCTTACTCTCTTTCTCTTATAAATTTACGGTGATCCCTTTCCTTATTTAAGAGATATGTAGATGATAGATAGATAGATTAGATATGAACATTAGATAGATATATATTGAACATAGGATTAGATAGATAAATTAGATAGATCTTTTGCGGAATAATTATTATACCAAATACTGGAAATCATTATAAAATCTTGAAAAAAAATAAGGAACGAACTTCGTACTGAATAAACAAAGATGGTAACATTCATTAAAACGAACCAGCTTAATCGTGGGGACTGTATGTATAGTAGCTCCACCCCTTCAGCACTCTACCAGATGGACTGGCTCATTAGCCTACGAATAAAGTGGAATTAACGAGGAACTGATAAATATTCCAGACTGACTTTGCTGCATTGGCTATACCGAACTGATCCTCCTCTATTTAGTGTAAGTTTTGTCTTGTTAATTGTTTGCACTTATTTGTTCTGTGTTTGTATGTATCCGTTTGGCACCGGATGCTGGTGCTTAATAAATGTATTAAGTATACCATTTTCCTATGTAGCTTTCCACCTTCTCGATACAACCCAGAAGTGATGAGCCATCAGTGTAATGTAGCTGTTAACCATTACACCACGTGACCGGTACCCGTTTCACATAATTAACCTGGAATATGCGATTTTAGAACTTAATTTCTTTTTTTTTTTAGAGACAATTCTCAGTTTCATTTTTTCCCTTTTTTCTCCATTTGTTGCGCACTGTGCGCACTGGGTGGGGCAAAATAGTCTTAATTAAAAAAAATAATTTTAAAAATGAATTTTCTGTGAATTGTTGGGGAAAAAAACTAAAGCACCCTTCCTCTAATGCTGCTGCTGGCGAAATAAAACAATGAGCTGTGAGACAGTGACCACGTGCCTTCGATAGTGAGACGTTGCCTGTCGTTGCTATGGAAATTGAAATTTAATTTTTTTTCAATTCAATTTTAAAATTTTTTACATACGACCTTTTTGAGCGAAATTTTGCCTTGTTAAATAAATAAAGGAGTTTAATTAATAAATCACGTTAACTCGGAAACCGTACTAATCAAAATCGAGTCAAACGCGGGAATACTGAAATGAACCGAGCGGTGTCTCTATATTCTATATAATGGAGATAGGAACATGTTTAAGGAACATTTCATTGTATACTAGCTGATAGGCATTCAATATTTATTCTGATAGTTCAGGTAGACCTCTACCTTTTCTTAAAGAGTTTAGGTCTAAATGAAATATCAAAATAAATAAATAAGATTAGAAATAAAACAATATTCATCACTTTGAATTTTGGTTAGTATTCTTTATCTCGTACTTTTCCATGATTCCAATACAACCAAAGAAGTTTCTCAACATCCATCGTATATATCAATAAAGAAGCATACGTGGAGTCTCTAACAGCATTATATATATATATATATATATATATATATATTATAATATATATATATATATATATATATATATATATATATATATAAGATATATATATATATATATAATATATATATATATAATGGTCCGGTTTAGCTCAGTCGGTTGGGTTGTTTGGCTAGAAACCACCCAGGTTCCTAGTTCGATATCGGCTCCTCGCCAACTCGCGTATGGTAGCACAAGGAGCTGAATGTAGGTTGTGGCGCTCCACCTCAGAGTGCTAAAAATAATCTCCTTGGTCTAGCACTATTGAAAAGGAGATAGACTCCTTCGCTGTCTGGTTGAACCGACAGTAGGTCGCCCCGACAACTTGTACTTATATATATATATATATATATTATAATATATATAATATATATAATATATGTGTGGTGTGTGTGTGTGTGTGAAGTTGTAAAAAAGGAAATTGGAAATGAATCGACCAATAGAGGAAGAATGAAAAAGAAAAGAAAAGAAATAGAATGGATAATTAAAAGATGAATTAATCAATATCACTTACACATGTGTTTCGGTCAGTTCAGCTGTGTTGAAATATTTTGCACACAGAGAAGATTCGACCTTCATCAGAAGTGAAATTTTATTGAATCTTCTCGGGTGCGAAATAGTTTCACACAAGTATGAACTGACCGAAACACATGTGTAAGTGATATTGATTAAATCATCTTTTTTATCATCCATTCTATTTCTTTCTTTTTTTTATTTCATTCTTCCTTCATATATATATAATATATTATATATATAGTATATATATATATAATATATAATAGTAGTAATGTGGAAAGAGTTATAGGTCTACCTCTTGACGTTTATTCTGAGTTAACTAAGTAATGATTACCAACTTAGTTAAGTATAGGAGGGCCCTGATTGAGATATATGGGTAGACTCATAACTCTTTTTCGAACTATTATTATAGCCCCATGATGTTTATGGATATAGCTGAACACTCTTTAGTTAATTACGAATGCCACTACAACAGTCCTTCAATTAAGCTGGTTGTTTAATGAATGTCAACCCATCTTTGGTTTATTTCATACTGAAGTCCAGTCTTATTTCTCAAGATTTTTATATGATTCATTTATTTGATGATAATTATTATTCGCAAGAAATTATTGATATCAATGAACTATTCTATTCAAATAATTTGTACGCAGTCTATATATATATATATTGTCGGCTAAAAAAAGCCATATCATAAACACACCGCGTGTGTATTTATTTCTCATAATGTCGTGTACAAGAAGTTACTATAAGAGGAATAGAAACCTCTACTTCTTAAAAAAAAAACGAAAAATCTAGAAAGTCCGGTTGGTACTGTAGAGGTGAAAGATGCTACGCCTTCAGCTTGACAGTCGGGTTTCGAATCCCGCACAAGGGCGTCTCCTAACTATAGCTTTGCTTGATGAGGCCTAATAGGCCGAAATGACATACAGAGATGATTTTCTCGATTCTGTTTAGCTTACATTTAATAGGTATGCTCCAATTAATTAATTATATTAATTAATTAACTTTCAAAAAAATTAAGTACGGACTTCAATTAAGCACTTTCTCCCAAAAATTGTCAGCTAAAAAAAGCCATATCATAAAACACACTGCGTGTGTGATTTACTTCTCATATATATATATAATTATATATATTAATATATATTTATATATATAAACTGTATACAAATATTGAATAGAATATATAAACAACAGCACGTATTGTGTGTCATGTGTGTGTGTGTGTGTGTGTGATATTTCCCAACAAAATATGGCCCATAAATTTGCCCGTAAACAAATATTCCTTATTCGTCTTGCAAAGTTGTTTTCTAAGTAATTTACGTTGATAAATCATCGCAAAATTCCTGATCATACTACTTCCGGTTGATTGTTTTAAACACTCAAGCGGATGACGATTTCTGCTATTCCAAAGGAACTTAATTATCTAAGTGTATAATTTCTTGCATATTAAAGCTGTTACCATAAAGAATGGTACTGCCCCTGCAAAATTGCCCTTAAAAATCAGGGAAGTAACTAAATGAATGATATCCACCTAACGGGCATTAAAGTCTCTTCGATTCCTCAATTTCAGGGGTCACCAAAGTACGTCCGCGCGCCGGATCCGGCCCGAAGGCATTTTATCCGGCCCACCGACCTTTCTGCTAATGTTGAGTTCGTGTTTGATAATGTTTTGAAAAATAAATATGTTGGCTAAATTTGTTTGTGTTATCTTACGCCACTCAGTCTCATGAAGCATAACATGGAACGATAAATTTTGTTTACATCTTTTTCTCAGAGCTTTCGCTTCTGCGCTAGCAAGTATTGAACCAACAATAATAATGTGGCCTGCGCCTCGTTAGTTTTTTCAGTTATCCGGCCCCACTGTGAAAAGGGTTTTATGATCCCTTGGACAATTTGAAATAATAGTGGGACATTGTACTCAGGTAACCGATGAATTTTGCCTTATTACCACCGCCAGTAAAAGCGTCACCATCGTGAGTAATGGTTTAGCAAGCTAGTCCATTACTACTGAAACACGAGTTCATCCTCGCTGGCTGCCCATTACTTGTTACCTTAGTTCAGCTATCCTGGCGGAACGGTTTGGTGAAATACCTACTACAGCATCTATGCGGCGTTCCATCATGTGTTTAATGGCTTTGTTAAACTAGTCTCGCAAATCAATTACTACGGAACAAGGCAAGTTTCTATCCTCTCTGCATTACTAGCGACTGTGTGTCACATCCTACCCGTGGTGAATGCGGTCGGCTAAATACCTGGCGTAATTGTGTAATTGATATCAAGCCTATCAGACATTATCGATGGTTAAAAAAGTGAATTGATATTGTTTTAATCATTTCCAATAGTTTCGCAACTTCAGATGCCTCACTGACATCGGGCCTAAATATACACTGAATGTATCCCTTTGCAGAGCAGAATGTGTCATAGTTGAGGTTCCGGAACATGTACGCCGAAATGTGGGCATACCTTAAGGAAAAATGATTATATAGTAAAAAGTACCTATTTACTTATGGCCTAACATTTATCATTTAGATGTGGATATAATATAAAATAATGTATATATATATATATATATATGTATGATATGTATATATATGTATGTATATGTTATAGTATATTATGTATATGTATATGTATAATATATGTATATGATTATATATGTATATATGTATATGTTATATATATATAATATGTATATATATATATATGTATATGTATATATATGTATATATATATATATATATGATAATATATAGAGAGAAGAGAGACGAGAGAGAAGATGGAGAGAGAGATTAGATACATACATAACAAAAACAACAACAATAGCATAATCTTTACAGACATTGCACGTCCCTTCACAATCATAACTCCACCACCAGACCCTTCCTTGCATGAGCCCTCAAAGGACTATCAAGCTGCTGCACGATCCACAAAGTTTTGATGCAAATATGACATTGAAAGGACTTATTTCAGCCGATGTAATAAGATGATTCAGAATGAACAGATTGATAAATTTGATGCTTATGCACCACCATACGTCTCTTAAGACCAGAAGCCGAAGTACAGACCTTGCCACAATAGCACAAGACACAATACATTACATACATACATAAATATAAATAATATATAATGAATTATTCAATGTTTTAAAATTGTTCTTTTTTCTATTAATCTATTAACTTTTACTTGTAACTATAAGTCATTTTGTGAATTTTATAAAGATAGGCAGCCACATTCAACTCGTGACCTTGTAAGACTAAAAGATGCAATTGGAAGTAATCAGAATAAAGATTAATTAGAATATATTTTGTAATTTTTATGTGGCTAAAAGAACAATAATGTTAAATTACCAAAATACTAACAGTACGTGTTACTCGTTCGGTTTACCTCATTTTAAGAATGACCCCCACTGCATCAGAGGAACCAGGTTACTTTTACCAATATCCCAATTGTTCCTTAAGGGGCCTCCCTTTTCAGCATACATGATCCAAGATATTATATGAATAGAGTCGATCCTCTCTTGATGCACCATACTTGCGACCTTATTTCAATTCTACCCAAAAGCAAAAATGATCAAAATTTTCACATTTTGAGATGGTCACTTTGATTTGTTTGTTTCTTTTATTTTTAAAAGAAATTAATAATTAGATAAGATGCAAAGCAATTTTTATATTAATTAAATGATAATCTTTTATAGACTGTATCATAAACATAACCAATAGTGACCTGGTTTCTGTTCAGACAATGGAAAAAGATTAATTCTGTTATAAATTGCAGCCCCACCCTAATGGGTGTTTTGCTGAAGCCCCAAAATGCATGAGTCTTCGGTAATTCATCAGCGATGAGTAACTAATTGTGTAAAGCTTATATGAACGCACAGGACCATTAGGACCTCCAGAGACACAATGGTCCCCGGTTTTTTGTGAACCACTGGTCTAGATTTAAATGCAATTAAGGATCTTCGGTAGTTCATCCAGCGATGATTGCTAACTAATTTGCGCTTAAAAACTTTATATGACCCAACAGGACCATTAAGACCTCCAGAGAACATATGTGGAAGTTCATAAAATGATAATGAGCTTGATTTGTGACAGAAAGCTATAAGAAACCCTGGTTGAGAACCACTGGTCGAGATTTAAATGCAATTTAGGATCTTGGTTAGTCAGATGCCTCGTATCTGAGCTTGTGTGCAGTATCTGATCTGTGTCAAAAACTTATATGAACCTAAAGGACCATGTGGACCTCCACAGATCATATGGACCCCGGTTGAGAACCATCTGAATTAAATTCATGCATCTAGGGTCTTCGGTATCATCAGTGATAATGAAAAATTATTAGTGGCACAAACTTATATGGACCACCAGGTACCGTACAGACCCCCCAAGGACTTTATGGACCCGTTTTTGTACCATGCGTCTATATTCATTATACCTGAGGATCCTTTAGTAGTTCATCCAACAGGGACTTGGAGCTGTGTATGGAATCTGATAGACGGTCTACGGTAAACGGGTTTATTCGTTACAGGAGCTTCCTGACCCGTGAAGAGCTCTTTTGGGCCAATGATATGTCTCTCGAGGAACTGGTGGCCCGAGCTCGGGCGCTTATGGAAAGATGAAACGGTAGAGAGAGAACCAGTGTTAGAGGTAGACAGTAATTTAAAAGCCATGGCCTGTACACGTCTGTTATTAATATTCTGCTATCAATATTCAAGTCAATAATAATGTTAATTGGCATTGCATTTCAATTTACAATTGTGTTCTTCATTTGGAGCGCGCACACCTAGTTGTAACAATTTTTGTTCGGTTAATTGTATTGTTTTTGTAGGCAAATTTTTTTACTATAGTGCGCTACATGATTTCAGGAATTATTAACTGCAATTTTCATCACGATCAAAGTAGTTAAATAAGAATTATTTTTATATTGTTCCTTTCTTTAAACTTTCTTTTAAACTATTTAGACGGATACTTAGCTCAGTCGGTAGAGTGTCAGCTGGAACTGCAAGGTTCCTGCCGTTCGATACCGGCCATCGCCATCTCAGCGTATGAGCTAAGCACATGGATATGTTGCGTAAAGATGAAGGAGTTGATGGTAGGAGTGGCGCTTCGACTCAGACGCCCAAACAATCTCCTTGGTCTAGCGCTAGGTGAAAAAGCGATAGGACTTTCCTCGCTGTCTGGCTGATACCGACTTTAGGCCGCCCGGACGACTTATATATATATATTGCACCGAAGCGCGTGGTGTAATTGGTTAAAAGTCATGGGAAAAATGGACTCGTCGCCCCCGCAGTTCAAATCCCTGGAACGTGCTAAATTGCATTTCCTTGGCGCTAATACCCTGGGAAAGGTATGAATCCATGACTCTCCTCCAGCTATGGTAATAGCAGGGCAGGGGGGGGGGGGAACTTTGGGGGGTTTTTTTTTTCTTTAAAAAAACCCCCCATGGCTAGGTAACCAGTCTAGGAGAAGGAAAAACTCTGAATTCAAACCTCGTGAACTTCGCTGAAGAAATTGACCTTGTGGTCGCATCCTGCTTCGTGCGGAGGGGTTGGTAAATATATATATATATTATTGCCACCTCGCCACTGGGGTAAAAGTTATAAAAGCACCGTTACGTGAAATTCTAATCATGGGCAGTATTTGATATTGTGACATTTTTAATATTTATATTTCAAATCGGCTCTACTTAATAAAAGCATGTGGGGCATTTAAAAAAGATCTATTCATTTTGGGGGCAATTTTTTTCCAAAAACCTGGCACGCTACGTGATGGTTTCATGGTTACCCCTGCCACATAGAACCTCCTGTTGTACCAATTTTAGTAAGCCCCGCAGAAGCGAGCACCCTGCAAATCTGTGACCTTATTTCTATTGGCTCAAGTAGGTGTTGAAGGAAGACCTGGCTTTCTACTTGTTTAACAAACTCCTGGTTATTTGGTGAACTCCGCCCATCAGCTTCCTCCAGATGTTTCCTTCCCGGTGGCACTGTTAATCCTGCATCATCACCTGCCTGTTGCATCCGAGGAGACGACCAGATCTGGAGAGGAAGGATGTTGTATCTAATGAAAGGAGATAACCAAAATATAAGACGTTATATATTTTTGAGTTCCTGAACATGGTGAAGAGCGAATTTGGGTCGGTGAAAGATTACCAGGGTTGAGTCAAAAAGTAATGCCATTTTGTTTGTAGGACAAGGTATAATTACTAACACAGGACATGTATCATTACATGCAAAATCAAGTTAGTCATGTGTGGATCACATCCCTACTCTTTCAATGTTACCGTTCTTCTCTAAAGCAATGTTCCACCGTCGAATGAGAGCATGTTATTCCTGCCCCATAAAATTCTGTATGACTATTCTTGAGCACTTCTTCACTCAGATTCCGTTCTGGATAGATATTTGCCTCTCAAACCCTCTTTGGTGGCCGTGTGGAGAAATAGGGATGCGAATCACAGAGCACCAGCTTCTTTTGATGTAGATACATGTTCCTATGTCCTGAACAAAATGGCATTACTTTTTGACTCACCCTCGTAGATTACGCAAGACAACATTTTTCTGACAATCGTTTGCTATGAAAAAAAGTTTGGCTCTTAATGCACAATGGGCTAATTGACCGTTTTTGTTGGACATTTGGATGACAAAAATTGAAAATTTCTGCCATATCATCTCATGGTTATTCAAAACTAACACCATACTTGTAGAGAAACAATAGTGGTAATAATTAACCCATAGCTGGAACTGATGAGGTGAATTCACTCCTCGATGTGAACGAAATAGCGTCACTGGGTGTTCGAACTCGTTTACGTCCGATGTCAAAATTCCACCTGGTTAGCCGAACACCACGGATCTCCCCTGAATATATATATATATATATATATATATAATATACATATATATATTTATTTTATTATTATAATATATTATATATATATATATATACCTACATAATATATATATATATATAATAAATATATATGTAATATATATAATGTGTGTGTGTGTTGTGTCGTATATGGCCTCAATTTAATATTACGCACACACATTCACACAATATTCATCACTATATATATATATAATATATATATATATATATAATGTTGGGGGGTATGTATGGCGTCCCATGTGCAATAGTGTTAATTTGACACGTAATAGGAGAGAGAGAGAGAGAGAGAGAGTAGAGAGAGAGAGAGAGAGAGAGAGACGAAATAATGTTTTCAAGCCTGTGTATGTGTCTTTTGTTTGACGTAATTTTCATGACTTCACGTCAGTGTTTGAAATTTGTCAGCCGAGCTTCAAAATGACCTTTTCCGTTTTTCGCTACCCGAGGACCCTTAACCTCAGTCCGCTCCCTTTTCGCATCGAATTGAACCAGGCCTGAAAGTGAAGTGAGGTGAAAAATGCCTGCACTAATCAAAGAACTATTTAACCACAAAGAATTCACTTCGTTTATTTATACAGAAGAAACTTGTGACAATTTTCTGCCCACGCTACTCATCTCATTCAACCGAAACGTATGTACTAAGAGTGAAGATAGCATAATATATATATATATATAATATATATAGAGAGAGAGAGGAAGAGAGAGATGAGGGAGGGAGGAGGGAGAGGAGAGAGATGCTGACGGTACGCGTCCTGCGTCCTTGACGTACAAAAATTACAAAAGACGCAGTAAATCGTATCCATGCCTCCCAGTGTTTTTTCTTTTTTCCTTCCCTCCCATTTCCAGAGTAACCTGTAAATACATTTCAATATTTCTTGGGGAAACGAATTACACAGGATAGGTTAACAAGTTTAGGGAGTAAACGCTTTTAGTTGTTTCCCCAGATCATAAATAAACTTCTACAATCATTAAGAAACTTTAGTTGGACCATAAATTTTCCCGGGGACTCATTCAAACAATATGTGAGTCCCAGGACGCACACAATCAAAAAGCTATCAGAACAAATCCACTATATTATATATTAATATGATAAGTAAAGTAGCGGTGGTGGACCTAATGTCGGTATCAGCCAGCAGCGAAGGAGTCCATCCCTTTTTCACAAGCGCCTAGACAAGAGATTATTTTAGCGTCTGAGGTGGCAGCGCCAACCCTACCACCAGCTTCTTTACTTTACCGTTACAGATCCCTGTGCTACTCATACGTGGCGTTGGTGAGGGCGGGTATCGACTAGGAAACCTTGTGGTTTCTAGCCGAATGCCTACGACTGAGCTAACCCGACCCCTTATTACTTTGTGTGGTACTCAAGGTGATTCTAGGTTGGTCCTATTCATCTACCAGTAGTTTGTTGTAGAGTTCAGGTTCCGTATGAGAGCTCAATGTTTAATCTGTTGGAAACAGAGCCAAAGTTTATTTGTGATTTAAGGCCTTTTTATTCACAAATATATATATAGTAATATATATATATTATATATATATATATATAATATATATATATATATCCCTCTTTTCCGTGATGTAATTGTCATGTTTCACAATTTTACGAGCTTACTCATAATATTAATTTACCAAAGAGCTATTAAAGTGGTCATAAAATTATATATATATATTTTTGCTTTTTTAAATTATGTTTATTCTAAAGTTTATTTCACGTACACATACTAGAACTATGTCATAAACACGAGGGCATTTCTTCCATATGGTTGTACGGCTTTTAAAGATGATGCTCACTGATTTCATAAGTCGGATAATATGACTTAAGATGGACAATCCGGCATCAAATCAAGATTTATGCCTAAGAAGTTTCATTTTGAGGAGTTATAAAAATTAAATAATCTTGCTAAATACAGATTAAATCTTTCAGGGATGCGTCCGAGTGATTTTTTGAAAATCTTGGCTGAAATCTGACCATAAATGGAGGAATTAGGGCGGTTTAGCTCAGTCGGTAGAGCACTTGACTTAGAATCGCAAGGTTCCTGGTTCGATATCGGCCTCGCCACCAATTTCATGTCTATTAATAAACTGCGTTGACCCTCAGTTATCGGCTTCTAGCACATCTATGATGAAAGGGTTGGGTGTTTGTCATAAGAGCAATTGAAAAAAATACGATTCGGGGTAATCATATAGGTACTCGGGCTTGACTATGACCTACTGGAATTGATCGGATAAGCCTCTCTAACCGTCCGTCTAGCCAAGAATAACGGGACCAAAGCTGAGTGTGCATGTCCGAAGGACCGTTTACTACCCGATCATAGACCGCTAAGCCACCACCTGTCCTCAGGCTTTTAAGGGTCACCACCCACAGCCAAACTAAGTGGCCCCAGTGGAGGGGGGTCTACCTCTCTACAGAGATTCGTTGGCCGTATTCTTCACCCTAGCCCGACAGGCTGCTTAGCAGAGGGGAAACATAGGTTAGTATAATAAACGGGTGTCCTCAGGCTTTTAAGGGTCACCACTTCGGCCAGGCAAGTGGTCCATTGGAGGTGGGAGTCTTATTTCTCTACAGAGATTCAGTTGGCGTTTCTGCAGTCGACAGGGCGGCATAGCAGGAGAGAAGAATACCACCGAAGACAGTTAGTATAATACCGAGCACGTCCCTTTAGGTTCAGACTCTAGGATCATAGAAATACCATTATGCATTTCAAGTAATATTCGGTTGACTCTGAGATTACATATTACACAGTAATTTGGCGTGGTTAAATTTTAGAATTAAAGTGAAATTCTTGCAGAGTTTTGAAAACGAGGCTATTCCCTTGAATGTCCACTCATCGATTCCAAATCAGGCGTTAGCTGTTGGGATTACTTAATGTTTTATTGTAATAGTATGTAGTTTCAATTGGGAAGGCTCTACGCCTCTCCAAATTGAAACTACATAACTATTACCAATAAAACGTTAAGTAATCCCAAAAGCTACGCCTTGATTTGAAATTCGATGCGCATAACATGCTAGACTGCGACTTGTAGTAAGCGAGTTCGAATTCCAGTCGCACTATTTCGGTCACTTTTCCTGAATAATACTCTTGAGAAAGGACCGTTCCACAGTTTGTTCGTTCTCTGGGCAAGTTACAAGTATTTTGTCTATCTTTTTGTTTGTTATTATTATTATTAATTATTATTATTATTGTTGTTGTTTTCACGACCTGCCGTAGTCGGTGGTACTGCGAGGGCTGAGTGACGCAAGTCTCCAGGGTTCTCGAGGACTCTCCGAGTATATTCTAAGCCGATCCCCAACAGTGCTGTGACTGAGTTTGGATAGTCTTTTCCAGAGCTTGAGGGACTGTTTCCAAAGGTCACAATTACAATTGTCGACCTTCACCTTCATGTTCCACAGTTTCTCAGTTCTCGTGGCAAGTCCAAGTATTTTGTCTATCTTTTCACTTTTCTTCATTTTCATGTTCGGTGGTCGGTTGGGACGGCAAAATCCACGATATGACAGGTTTCTCTTCTTCTTGTCAATCAATATAGGTCCGGTCTCTTGACGGGATAGGTGATCCGTCTGTACCTCGAATCCCAAAGAATTTAATGCATCCTCCTTCTCTAGGACAGGTTAGGCTTGTGTATATACCATTTAGTTGTATTTGAAATTGAATAATTGCACAATCCCAGTGATTACCGTTCCCACAGAGCCCGTGCCTAGTCTTGTTACTCTCTTTGTGAGTTTGCTGCATTCGCTTATTTATAGATTGCCGTTTTCGTCTCTATCTCCACTCATTCTGCACTTCCTATTCTGCTGCGTCTTAATTATATTTTGCCTTATAGTTTGTTTTATTATGATTTTATTATTTTATATTATTATTATTGTTTGTTGGTTTGTTTGTTTTCCACATTATAGGGGTTTCTAGAATCTATCTCGTACTAATAATTTCAAAGAGATCTATTGACTATAGATGAGGACCCCCAACAGGACTAACAACCCGGGTCGGAGTGGAGCCGAGAGTAATGGCATCGAAGGAATTGACCTTCACTCTCTTCAGAGATCAAGAACTGAATCTTCGCTACCCCGAATAACAGTTTATCTAATAGGCTTAACGGGGGGGGGTGGGGGGCTTACCTTTAGGTAAAATAGGTGAGCGAAATCAATGGCATGTTTCATGATGGTCTTCCTCCCAGGCAACACCTGTCCGCTACCTAAAAGGGTAAATGACTGGGTTTATTGCCCTGTTACCTGACGGCACTCCTCAGGATAATGCCGTTCAGCCACTACGCTTTGTGCACTGGCGTCACGCATGGGCTCGATTTATGCGTGGCTTCCAATGTTAAAAAAGGACTTTATTTCACCTTGAAGGGATGATTGGAAAATAAAACCACCCGGTACAGTTATAGAGTCACCACCCCTTTTGAGAGTCTACACCTTTGGCTATATCAAACCTCACCGACAGAGTTTCCTATTTATATTTATGCTCAATTATGTTTTTGCTCAGTTGGTTAGAACATCCGCCTTGGAACCACAAGGTTCCGAATTTGAACAGCTATACAAGCTGTAGGGCTTGACGTGACAGCGATTGATCGGAGGAGGCCTCTCAGACCGCCCGTCTAGTGGACCTAAGGTGGAGTTCCATGTCATGGACGCTCAGCCACCGGTTCCATCCTTAAGTATCATGGGTCGCCACCCACGGCCAACTAATGGCCCCATTGGAGAGTCTTACCCCTCTGCAGAGTGCAAGCCGTGCCATCGAATTTACACTTTTCCCTTCTGCTTTATAAAATGAACAATTTAACGGAAAATTGCTTTGCAATTGTAAGCACAGTGTAAAGAGAGAATCCACTAACAGTAGGAGCTTTAGATGCTGGTACAAGGCTAAAAGTATGGGCCAGTTAGAATGGAACTCATTCCAATGTTCTGCCTAATCAGCTGCTATGCATAATCAACCACGTGAGGTACCCAACATCTGGTTCTAGTGTAACACGAGTGCGACTATCTTTAGATATCAACTCACACGTGACCGCATCCATACAAGTACGCGTGGCTACCTCTGGCGCGTGGTGTAAGGACGTTAGCGACTTGATTAGATGCACAGTGTTTCTGAGTTCGATTCTCACTAGGTTCTTTTAATCTATTTAATTTAAAATTGAAAACGTATGAAACCCACTACATGTGGAATAAATTCTAAGAAGGTATGAATTGTGAATGTTTTTAGTTTGATACACACATAAACACACACCACAACATACCAGACATATATATCCGGTTAGCTCAGTCGGTAGAGCGTTTGGCGAGAAACCACAAGGTTCCTTAGTTCGATACGGTCCTCGGCCACTCAGCGATTGAGTTAGCCACAGGGATCTGTGCGGTAAAGTAAGGAGCTGAGGGTAGGTGTGGCGCTTCCACCTTCAGATGCTAAAACAATCTCTTTGGTCTGTGCTATTGAAAAGGGGAGAGACTCCCTCGCTGACTGGCTGATACCGAACTTTAGGCCGCCCCGTTCGACTTTTTTTACTTTATTTATTAATTAATTATTATATATATATATATATATTATAATTATATATATATATATTTAATACCAAGAAGGATAAGCAATTAACTGTAACGTTTAATTGTTTTCAGAATACACGCGGTGTGTCAAAAAGTACAAATTTAAGCGATATTTACAAGATAGAAATGAAGAAGGAATGAACGTTAATTTCAGAATTTACAATCGGAGTGGTCAAAAGTACGAATTTTCGATACACACTTTGTATATTAAGTTTAAATAATAACACACACACACACACACATATATATATATATTATAATATATATATATATATATATTATTGAATTGAGGCTAAAACACCTCTAAGTCGCGAAAATCTCTTCAGGCTTAATTCAAATACACGCACACACACAAGTATAATATATATATATATATATATATATATATATTATATATAATAC
>CM042159.1:16909281-16934469 GCA_023376005.1 Doryteuthis pealeii | reverse complement strand
AAGCAGAGAGATTTGACTCGCGTGTCATGTACAACGCACCATCCATTCTTATATATATTTAATTCTGTTGAAAGAAAATTAATTCATTATTAAATCGTGAACTACAAAAGAAAATAAAAACGGAAATTAAAGGAATGCGAATAATAACTGGATTGTAGCTTCGGTTTCGTGAGTGGGTCCTACGATAATACCTGGCAGAGAACTGAAAAAGAATGAGCAAACTGCACTACTTAATTGTAATTGATCTTGAGACAACATTGATAATCATTAACTGCACATCGTAGTTTAATGTTAGCAAGGTTGTCTCGCAAATCAATTCAAATAAAGTATTGAGTTTGATCCTCATTGAGTGGCCTCCTAGTTGCCCCCCCCCCTCATAGTCAAATTTAAATTCTGCTTTATTTTTATTTTGGGGCACTCTGCGTGATGTAACGGTTAGCAAGTTTCGCCCGCAGATCAATTATACTATAGTAGTAAGTTTGATCTGCAACTGAGTGTCTCCTACGTTGGGTCAAAACTAAATCCTGCTTATTTTTTGGGTGGGGCCGCACCTCGCGTGGATGTTAATGGTTAGCAAGGTCGTCTCGCAAATTCAGTTTCTACTGAGGCCTGGAAAAAAATGTAAGATAACACATTTTTAGGGCACCTAGCATAGGTGTAATTATTAAGGCTAATTATAGGACTATCTTTAGATGGCTCTATTTCTCTATTTTTTTTAAATTCTTCTGGCCAAGGTACAGGTATTAGTCTATCTTTTTCGTTTTCCTTCATTGTGATCTGCCTGGAACTGCAAAGTCCTACCGTTGACAATTCTCTTTCGCTTTGTTCTTTTTTTTGTAATCCAAGTACTAGGTTTTGGTATTATTATTATCATTATTATTATTATTATTATTATTATTTGCCTCCTTTTGAGTTTTTCACATCAGCATTAGCTGATGGTCTTTCACTGGAGTCTGAGTGACAGCAAGTCTCCTCAGGTCTCCAGGACTCTTCGAGTATTCTGGCAGTTTGCAGCAGTGCAGTGTTCTGAATGGTTTCAATCCTTCCTGTGATTTCCAAAACTTTCCAGACCCTTTTCCAATCCTTTTGGGACTGTTCCAAGTGCACCAACTACAATTGGTATCACTTTCACTTTCAAATTCCATAACTTTTTCAGTTTCTCTGGCAAGGTCTAGAATATTTTCCATTTTTTCATTTTCCTTAGTTTCACCCTGTGATCTGCTTGCACTGCAAAATCCACCAGTTGACAAGTTGTTTCTTTTTTGTTTATCAACACTAGGTCTGGTCTTCTTGCTGGGGATAAGGTGATCCGTTTTTATTTCAAAGTCCCAGAGAATTTTAATGCGTTTCGTTCTCAAGAACAGATTTCTGGTTTTGCATATACCATTTTGTTGTATGGTCAAAATTTAATTTTTTTGCATAATTCCCAGTGGATCACCATCCAACCCCAGTCGTGTCTAGTTTTGTATTCTCGTTGTGCTAGTTTGGTACAATTCGCAGAGTATATGGTTTACAGCCTCATCTCTATTACGCAAAGTCTACATTTACTATTTGTTGGGTCTTATCAATTTTCGCTTTGATATAGTTTGTCTTTATGGCATTATTTTTGGTGCAGCAATTATAAGTGATTCTGTTCTCTTTGAGGTTTCCTTTCTTAACATGTCCAAGTCTTTTCATGTGCATCCTCTATTATTATTATTATTATTATTATTATTATTATTATTATTATTTATTATTATTAATTATTATTATTATTACTCCTTTTTTGAGTTTTCACATAGTGTTAGCTGATGGTCTTTATTATTATTATATTATTATTATTATTATTATTAATTATTATTATTATTTATTTATTTATTTTTATTTATTCAACTCCAAATGTCCGTAGTCTGACATTAGACAAATATCCGATTTTTAATATATTTCCCTTCACACCCACTTATTTTTGGTTGGCTAGATTGAACAATTGTACAAGTCTATTTTTTTGAGCCGTCACTGCCGTTGACCTGAGACAAAAGGGTTATCAACATGTGCGCATGTGCACACCGCCACACATGCGAATGCACATGCGTGAAGAACTTCAAACATAATGAACAATCGTCTGAGTTTTATGTGAGACTATCTGCTCGAGAGCTGGAAGACAATGCTACTAACTGTACAATGAAAAAGCAAACCAGCTAGCTGCACAATATGGAATCGCCTGTGTTACACGTGATGCTGTGTGACAAAAGGGAATATAACCAGTTACAGTTTTCCTGTTAGATCTTAGTTGATGTCACACTGGGTGCTCCGTTCTTCCTGCCTGTGTCACAACTAAGCAAGAGCTAGTAAACTAGCAGGACCTGCGGATATACCACATTTATGATAATTTAATTATTTCAACGTTTGATATGTTTACTTAAGAGCTATAAGAACATAGTTCAATATGTAAAAAGTAAGGGTCGGGTTAGCTCAGTCGGTAGAGTATTCGGCTACACCACATGGTTCCTAGTTCGATATCGGCCCTCTCCAACTCAGCGTATGAGTAGTACACGGGATCTGTGCGGTAAAGTGAGGAGTTGATGGTAGGTATGGCGCTTCGTCTCAGACGCAAAAAAAAAACAATCTCCTTGGTCTAGCGCTAGTGAAAAGAAGGATAGACTCCATCGCTGATTGGCTGATACCGACTTAGGTCACCCCCGACACTTTTTATAATTAATCTCTCTCCTCTCTCTCTCTCTCTCTCTCTCTCTCTCTCTCTCGTCTCTCTCTTCTCTCTCACACACACACACACCATTGTATTTTTCTTTCTTTCCTTCTTTCATCATCGATTGAAACAGATTAGCGTATCGTTTTCGTGTTCTCACCTCCTCTCTCTATCTTTCTCCTATCATTTCTTTCTTTCTTATTGTATTTTTTCTGTGTAGCATGTCCTTTTTCTTCCATTTCTTTCTTTATGATAAACAGAATAGTCCATTATTTAGCTGAGGTGACGATACTCGTAAGAAATAAGAATTTGGCGGATAAGAAACAGCATTTAATCAGTATTTACTTTTTGCATTTCATTTTGGACGATTTTGGACGGTCTCATTTTTAACTAGAGGTTGTTGCAAGATGATAACGGCGGAAAATTAAGGAACACCATTATTGAAGTGTCCCACCTCCAGGGAGAATGCCAAGGTGATCCATGCAATTTTTGTGCATCCAATGCAAAACAATTTCCTTGGTCTAGCGCTAGTGAAAAGGGGATGGACTCACTAGTGAAAAGGGAATAGACTCCCTCGCTCTCTGGCTGATACCGACATTAGGCACCCCGTCGACTTTATTTACTTAGTTTCGGGAAGTTTACTTCATCATGTTGTAATGGTTAACAAGCTGTTCTTGCAAACCACTTATCACTGAGTGGTGATTTAGATATTTATATACGACCCACACTTAAGGCAGGGGGCTAAAATTTAAGCTACACTTTTTGGGGGCTCCTCACGTAGTGTAGTGATTAAAGACCAAGACAAAGTGACCATGTCAGAATTCTCGATTCTCACTAGATGTCCTCTGCATCTGGCTTTTGTAACTCAGTAAAATCGCTACCGTTGTAAAGTTTTATATTAAGATACTCAGAAATTTTTGGGGGGTTGCTAAGAAACGGTTATTTTGGCGACAAAACTTTTAGTAGAAACGGATCCCTAGCAAACAGAAACAAAAGCAAAGCAGTGTCTGTTTTTTCAGTATCCGGGTTCAACACACACACACACACACACAACACACACACACACACACACACACACAAAACAGCACCCAACGAGAAAGCAGCTGTACGGCCACCATGCACATATCACCCAAACCATCCGAGTAAGACGACAAGACACGTGGGACCTGCTGGAGAAGCAAGGACGAACTCATAAGCGACGTCCTCCTGTGGGAGCCAGCACATGGGCACGCCAGTGTGGGCCGACCAGCAAAGACGTACATTGATCAGCTCTGTGCGGATACAGGATGCTGCATAGAGGACCTCCGGAGAATGATGAACGATAGGGACGGATGGAGAGAAACTGTCATGGATATCCGTGCTAACAGCGCGACATGATGATGATATACATATATATATATATATATTATATATATATATAAAAGACCAATGGGTTGATGGTGGGAATGATTCTATTCAGGACCTACGTTTTTCTTCCCTATATATATATATATATATGTATATATATATAATATAATAATACAAATTATTTCTTTCACATAGGCATATAGGAAGATTCTTTCAAGTCTCTGGAGAGTTCAATGCATGACAAAATGTTATAATTACACACAGAGCAATATTTATTATTCATATTAGAAAAAACTGAAACAACTCATGCTGTCCTGTTTATAAATGTTTTCAACAAATTCTTTTTAAGAAAAGTTGTGTCATCAAATAGCCAAATGCATGATGAATGAAAAACAAAAATATAATACACATATCGTTTGCTGCGTTCGTATATATATATATATATATATAATATATATATATATATATATATATATATATATGTGTGTGTGTGTGTGTGTGTGTGTGTGGAAGTGAATCCGACAGTATATAATATATTGAAAAATTTAAAAAACAAAAGTTCATAAAACGAGTGATGTTTATTTCGCCAATGCTGCAGTGTTTCGATCTGTTTCAATAGATCTTCATCAGGGCTTTTGTTAATTTGAGGAAAAATAAATTTATCACAGAGAATAAGAAGACTGTGAGAGTCTTTTGCTTTGTCGGTCAATCTATTTTAACAATTTTCAACATTTTTTTTTTCAAATGCTCTCTTAAACAAAAGAAGCGATGACCGATATAGACGGATGTCGAGAGAGTGTGAAGGGAAACGGTAATATTGGACTTGAGGATTATTATTTATTATTTTATTATTATTATTATTACACAATAACTGGCTTATCCAATAGACCAAACAACCACTGTTAGACATGCTGATGCTGCTGCTGCTGCTGATGATGATGATGAATGGAAGTGTATAGGGACCTGCGATTATCGGCTCAATAACCGGCTTATTCAAAAGACCAAAACAAAGCAAATAAATATCTATGAAATTATAATTAAAGAAAAAACCCTTAATCCACTACGCGTGCTGATAAAAGGAACAAGACAAGGGAGATTACTTTGTCAACCAGAAAATGGCGGTTAATTTTTTTCTTTTTATTTTTTTAGTATTTCGGTTGGCTGGTTGGTTGGTTTTTACGGCATGGGTTATTTCACTTCGAAATTATTTTAACAGTTTAATTTCATTAGTTTAAACAATTATAGTCTTCAATCAAATAAAGTTTTTAATGAATGTATTTCTCAATAATTATAAACCCGTAAAATCATATTTAGTTACTATATCAATGTTTTAAGAGTCAAAGTATTCATGTAGTTCAAAATCTCTTATATTATTTTCATAATAATGTTAAGCCCTAGCACCTATATGATTGTCCTAACCCTAGTACCCTTATGGCAAGCCCCTAACGCATTTTATATGTGCTAGAAGGCGGTGGCTGAAGGTTTTATTGTCCTGGGTATGACGTTAAAGTTACGAATTCTAGAACTCTGGGGAACGTGGAGTACCTCTTTATCGCTATTACTCCCAGGCCCAGTAAGGTCATCGGGATGGCCTAAAGTCGGTATCGGCCAGACAACGAGGGAGTCTATCCTCTTTTCACTAGCGCTAGACCAAGGATGTGTTGTTTTTGCGTCTGGATTGAGCGCCACACCTACCATCAGCTCCTTACTTTATCGCAAAGATCCCTGTGCTACTCATACGCTGAGTTGGCGAGGGCTGGTATCGAACCACGAACCTTGTGGTTTCTAGCCAAACGCTTTACCGACTTAGCTAACCTGAAGTAATTAATATATTAATTATTATTTATTTTTATTATTTAGTATTATTTAATATTTAATATTATTTAACGAACGCTTTACCGACTGACCTAACAAAAAAAGAATGTTATATTATATAAGTAAAATCATCGGGGTGGCCTAAAGTCGGTATCGGCCAGACAACGAGGGAGTCTATCCTCTTTTTACTAACGCTAGATCAAGGATATTGTTTCTTGTGTCTGAGGTGAAGCGCCACACCTACCATCAGCTCCTTACTTTACCGCAAAGATCTCTGTACTAACTCATACGCTGAGTTGGCGAGGTCCGGTATCGAACCACGAACCTTGTGGTTCATAGCTGGACGCTCTAACCGACTGAGCTAAAATGGCAGAAATATATATTATTCTTTGATATCTTTAGCTTTATTTAATAGTCAGGCTTAGAATACGCTGACCGTGTCTCATGTCGAGGGGTAAGACCCTCCCCCATAAAAAAGGGTTTCCTGGGTATGACGCAATCTGCATCTTATAATTTTAAAGCAAAGTATGAAATACCCCTTCATTATTATTACTCTTAAATCCACTCTGACTCGAAAGGCAATATTTTTAGGGTCATATCTATGGGTTAAATAGACTTGAAAATTATTTTATTAGTTAGGAATACTTGATACTTGATATTTGTATTAAGAATAGTTTACTGAAGCTATAATTGTTTATTAAGGACTAGAAAGCGGCTATTCGGCATGGTAATCGCTAGGGATGTTTGATGACATATAACTGTAAATTATTTGTAATAAGAATAGTTACTTGAAACTATAATTATTTACTAAAATTACTATTAGTTACTTGAAATCATACAAATGTGTGCAAACAAATGATTATTAAATTGAAATAATTAATTGAAATCACGTAATTGTGTATAGATTATTTGAATTAGATAAGAATATTTGAAACCATAGAACTGTCTGCAAATTATTTGAATTAAATAAGAATTCTTGAAACCATATAATTGTCTGTAAATTATTTGAATTAGATAAGAATACTTGAAACCACAGAACTGTTTGTATATTATTTGAATTAGATAAGAATACTTGAAACCATAGAACTGTCTGTCAATTATTTGAATTCGATAAGAATACTTGAAACCACAGAACCGTCTGTAAATTATTTGAATTAGATAAGAATTCTTGAAACCATAGAACTGTCTGTAAATTATTTGAATTAGATAAGAATACTTGAAACCATAGAACTGTCTGTATATTATTTGTATTAGATAAGAATACTTGAAACCATAGAACTGTCTGTATATTATTTGAATTAGATAAGAATACTTGAAACCATAGAACTGTCTGTATATTATTTGTATTAGATAAAATACTTGAAACCATAGAACTGTCCTGTATACTGTCTGTAATTAGAATTATAAGAATACTTGAAACCATAGAACTGTCTGTAAATTATTTGAATTAAGATAAGAATACTTGAAACCATAGAACTGTCTGTATATTTATTTGTATTAGATAAGAATACTTGAAACCATAGAACTGTCTGTAAATTATTTGAATTAGATAAGAATACTTGAAACCATAGAACTGTCTGTAAATTATTAGTATTAGATAAGAATACTTGAAACCACAGAACTGTCTGTAAATTATTTGAATTAGATAGGTATATTTGAAACCATAGAACTGTCTGTAAATTATTTGAATTAGATAAGAATACTTGAAACCATAGAACTGTCTGTAGATTATTTGTATTAGATAAGAATACTTGAACCATAGAACTGTCTGTAAATTATTTGAATTAGATAAGAATTCTTGAAACCATAGAACTGTCTGTAAATTATTTGAATTAGATAAGAATACTTGAAACCATAGAACTGTCTGTAATTATTTGAATTAGATAAGAATTCTTGAAACATAGAACTGTCTGTAAATTATTTGAATTAGATAGGTATATTTGAAACATAGAACTGTCTGTAAATTATTTGAATTAGATAAGAATTTTGAAACCATAGAACTGTCTGTAAATTATTTGAATTAGATAAGAATCTTGAAACCATAGGAACTGTCTGTAAATTATTGAATTAGATAAGAATTCTTTGAAACCATAGAACTGTCTGTAATTATTTGAATTAGATAAGAATACTTGAAACCATAGAACTGTCTGTAAATTTTTGAATTCGATAAGAATACTTGAAACCACAGAACCGTCTGTAAATTATTTGAATTAGATAAGAATTCTTGAAACCATAGAACTGTCTGTAAATTATTTGTATTAGATAAGAATACTTGAAACCATAGAACTGTCTGTAAATTATTTGTATTAGATAAGAATACTTGAAACCTTAGAACTGTCTGTAGATTATGTTCTATACTTGTGTCACATCCCACTCTTGAAGAACGGATTGGGTAAAAAAAGCGTCCCATCGTGATTTAATTATGGACAAGCTAGTCTCACAGATCCATTACTACTGAATACTTAACGTTTAAACGTCTAAATTAATACGTGAGCGAGTCAAAAAGTAATGCCATTTTGGTTAGGCGCTATGAAAGAGGGTTTGAGAGGCAAATATTATTCCAGTGACGAGGAAGTGAAATCTGTAGTCAAGGAGTGGAACAGTCAACAGAATTTTACAGGGCAGGGATACATGCTCTCATTCGAAGGTGGGACACATCAAGAGAAACGGTGACTAAGTGGAGAAGTAGGGATGTGATCCACAGACGACCACCATCATTTTTATGTATGATACATGTTCCTGTGTTGGTAATTATACCTGTCCTAAACAAAATGGCATTAATTTTTGACTCACCCTCGTATTATATCTATTAATAATGGAGATTTGCTTCTGGTTTTTGTCTGTAAATAAAATGACGCCACTGCTTACGTCACATTACCCAAAATCGTCATAACATAGAATAAATACACTGAAAATTTGAACATGCAACATTAGACAGTCCTCATTGTTTTTTTTAAACAAGTTTTAATAAATACATGACTGGTATTATAGATCTATATATAGTTTGTTTTATTTTAATACATATTTAAAGTTTACATTTCAAATTGTTTTTTTTTTATCCTTTAATGAATTTGATGATTTTTAATTACTTACAAACTCGCTGACATTGAATTTTTGACTCCCACCCCTCAGGCAATATATTCAAAAATCTATTTTTTTACATCGCACGGAGGGTGTTTTTTTATTTTGTGGTTTTAAATATTTCTTTCCCTCGTATATATTGGTTTTAAGAATTCCCTTTCTAATTCAAACACTTTGCACACAGTTATATGGTTTCAAGTATGCATATCTGGTAATTAATAATTACTTAGATACAACTAATCATTTCTGTTTAATAATAATATTTCGTTTGTACAATTATATGATTTCAACTAACTAATATAATATACTTAGTAAACAATTAATAGGTTCAAGTAACAATTTTAATACAAATCTATTGTTTTTTATGTATGATACATGTTCCTGTGTTGGTAATTACACCTGTCCTAAACAAAATGGCATTACTTTTTGATTCACCCTCGTAAATAACAAACTCTTACTGATAACCAAAAGAGAAACTTCAGTTTCTATTGGGTGAGTGACATAATAAATCACATGATCCCAGAGGGCTGTTCCCCCAGGCAGTACCTACTTCATCACCTTAAAGGTGTAAGGGCCAGATTTATTGCCCTTTTGCCGAAAGCGTCCTAAAAGATGAATGTCAATGCCCCTGTAGCGTTTGTCTGTCCTGTTCTGGAAGAGTTATCTTCCCTAGTTTTTCAGGTTTTGACCGCTAGGCGCCCCTATTTAATCAGGGAAGCGCCAAGTTTGAATCCTCTTCTCTCCGGGACTGCAAACCACACACACATAGGTTAGACGTTTACGTCTACACCTTTTAGGTGGATAGTGAAGCCACAGCCAGCCTAAGTAAGTGACATTACTTTATGGACTCTCATAACTTCTTTATAGTACATTTATGTATCTTCTGTATATTCTGTATTGTACTGTATCTCATATATGTGTTCTTTGTTATATCTTCTTTGTATGTCTTCTACTCGTATATGTATTCCTGTATAAATGTTTCTCCACGTGCTCATGTAATAAAGTCCATGTTTGTTACACTTCTCAACTCCTTTGTCGGAATATGTCTGGTACTTTTAGGTACCCACATTGGAAGGCCCCCTCTAGCCTTCCAACTAGATATAACCTCTTTAAATCCTACACCTCACGCTTTTTTTTGCACTGACCATCGCATGTGTTTTGGGTTGTGCATGGCTCCCTAAGTTAAAAAGACATTGTATTAACCTGTCATGTTGGGAGATCAGGAAAATGTGACCAAAGGAGTATTGCGTACTCCTGTGAGGACACTCCTGACTCTGGATTACTCCAAAGGATTTAAAACTTCGGTATGAGGTTTACGCTGTTATCGATATGGTTGACCATTTTTTCGGGGTTTTGCAGAATTTGCTGACATGTTAATGTTATCTACTCGTGAGGGCGTATCCCATTTATTTGTGTCCTGGTAGCGATTACACCCCCCCCCTCAGCAGCTGTGTCGCTAGTTTTTCCAAGTGTCATATTACCTTTCCGGTGATGCATCCACATACTGCTGCAAACAAAACCCATAGTGTCCCGAGTATGACGTTAAACTGCATCAAGTGGGGAGGTCCCAATTCTGAAGCTCTGGGGAGTGTGGAGGAGTATCTCTTCATTGCCGTTACTCCCAGGTCCAATGTGACCCGGAGTGGTAGTGTTACCTAATTTCATAAGCTGCTTATGATTTATGTACGTACCTGTAGTTAGAATGTTTTGAATAGGGTTCATTAGATTTAGAATAACGAGGTCCTGTTGAAAGTTACCCCAAATTTATTGGTGGTTAGTAACCTATTTACTTGATCCCTTGAACAAACGCGCGATTACGCGCGAGATAGTTAGTTAGTGAGATACGCCAGAGAATTCAGAGTGAGTGGACCTGTAGATCGCTCGCTCTGAGCCGGTCCCGATCCGCGGCGGATGAATATGGACTGGGTTGCGAAATAAAAGCTTTATCATAAAACACCCAAGTCTTGTTAATTAAATATTTAAACAAGCAATGACCAGCCCAACACAAAGAAAACAAGAAAGAAGAAGCAACCCTTAATAAGAAGCCCACTTAATCGACTGAAGAATATATACATGTAGTTTTTATGCTTTTATTTGGTCCCCATTGGGTGCTCGACTAATACGGCCTCTTGTCAGACTAGAAAACTATTGAATCTATTCAAGCATGATTTTGGTTACATACACAAATTTGCTCCTTCAACAGAGCTTAAAATACACTGACTACATACTCTGTAGAAGGGTGCCCTGTGTGTGACAATAAACTGATTCAGATGGTGAGGCTCCAATTCTGGAGTTATGGGAAGAGTAGAGTATTTGTTCATTGCCATTACTCCCAAGTCTCCTCTGACCAAGATTGGTAATACAATGTTAGGGTCCTGAATATGGGTCAAATAGATCTGTTTGAGAATTATTAGTATTGGATAGGAATGCTTGAAACCATAAAATAGTACAATCAAATCATTATTATAATAATTAAATAGGAATAAATACTTGATACCATATAATTGTGTATAAATTATCAGTTTTAGATGATGGCCGAGTTAGCAGGAACCAGTAGAAGTAAAGTTAAAAATTAAGAACTATCATCATCTATCATCTACCTTATCTAATCTCTCTCTTTGTCTCTGTCTCTATCTCTCTGCCATCCTCTCTCTCTCTCTCTCTCTCCCTCTTTCTCTTCTCTCTCTCTCTCTCTCTCTGTATCTCTGTCTGTCTTTTGTCTCCCTCTCCTCTCTGTCTCTGTCTCTCTATCATATACCAGACGTATCATGATACAACATTAAGGAATATCAGGGAAACAACCAAGGATGATACCCACATTAAGGAACACCAATGACAACCAAAGGATCATACCCAACATTAAGGAACACCAATGAACAACCAAAGGATCATACCCAACATTAAGGAACACCAGGAACAACCAAAGGATCATACCCAACATTAAGGAACACCAAGGAACAACCAAAAGGATCATAACATTAAGGAACACCAAATGAACAACCAAAGGATCATACCCAACATTAAGGAACACCACACTCAAAGGATCATACCAACATTAAGGAACACCAATGAACAACCAAAGGATCATACCCAACATTAAGGAAACCAGGAACAACCAAGGATCATAACCAACATTAAGGAACACCAATGGAAAACAAAGATCATACCAAAATTAAGGAACACCAAGGAACAACCAAGGATCATAACCCAACATTAAGGAAAGGAACACCAAAGATCATACCCCAACATTAAGGAACACCAAGGAAAAAAGGATCATACCCAACATTAAGGAACACCAAAGAACAACCAAGGATCATACCCAACATTAGGAACACCAATGAAACAACCAAAGGATCATAACCCACATTAAGGACACCAATGAACAACCAAAGGATCATACCAACATTAAGGAATACGAACCAAGGAACAACCAAAGGATCATACCCAACATTAAGGACACCAATGAACAACCAAAGGATAATACCCAACATTAAGGAACACCAATAAGGATCATACCCAACATTAAGGACACCAATGAATCAACCAAAGGATCATACCATACCCAACATTAAGGAACACCAAGGAACAACCAAAGGATCATACCCACATTAAGGAACCACACAAGGAACAACCAAAGGATCATACCAACATTAAGGAACACCAAGGAACAACCAAGGATCATACCACATTAAGGACATTTTAATGAACCACAAAGGATCATACCAACATAGGAACACCAAAACAACCAAAGGATCATACCCAACATTAAGGAACACCAATGAACAACCAAAGGATCATACCCAACATTAAGGAACACCAAGGAACAACCAAAGGATCATACCCAACATTAAAGGGAAACAACCAAGGATCACCCAAACATTAAGGAACACCAAGGAACAACCACGGATCAATACCAAACTCATTAAGGAAAACCAATGAAAACGCAAAGATCATAACCAACATTAAGGAACACAATGAACAACCAAAGGATCATACCCAACATTAAGGAATACCAAGGAACAACAAAGGAATCATACCCAACATTAAGGAACACCAATGAACAACCAAAGGATCATACCCAACATTAAGGAACACCAATGAAACCAAAGGAATCATAACCCAACATTAAGGAACACCAAGGAAACCAAAGGATCATATCAACATTAAGGAACACCAATGAACAACCAAGGAATCATACCCAACATAAGGAAATAACAGGAACAACCAAAGTCATACCCAACATTAAGGACACCAATATCATACCAACATTAAGGAACACCCAATGAACAACAAAAGGAAAACACCAACAAAGGATCATACCAACATTAAGGCAAACACCAAGGAACAACCAAAGGCTCATCACCCAACATTAAGGAACACCAAGGAACAACCAAAGGAATCATACCCAACATTAAGGAACACCAATGAACAACCAAGGATATACCCACAATAAGGAACACCAATGAAACACCAAAGGATCATACCCAACATTAAGGAACACCAATGAACAACCAAAGGATCATACCAACATTAAGGAACACCAAAGGAAACAACCAAAGGATCATACCCAACATTAAAGGAATACCAAGGACATACCAAATGGATCATACCCAACATTAAGGACACCAAAGGAACACCAAAGGATCATACCCAACATTAAGGGAACCACCAAGATCATACCCAACATTAAGGACACCAGAACACCAAAGGATCATGACCACATAAATGGAACAACCAAAGGATCATACCCAACACCAAGGAACAACAAAAGGACAAGGAACACCAAAGGATCATACCCAACATTAAGGAACACCAAGGAACAACAAAGATCATACACATTAAAGGAACACCAAGGAACAACCAAAGGATCATACCAACATTAAGGAACACCAATGAACAACCAAAGGAATCAATCCCAACAAGGAAACCAAGAAACAACCAAAGGATCATACCAACATTAACGAATACCAAGGAACAACCAAAGCAATCATTGAAACCAATGAAACCAAAGGATCATACCCAACATTTGAGTATACATCAAAAAAAATAGTAATATAAATCATTGAGTACACACGTAAGATAAATGTCTCCTCGATCTGTTTCACCAGTTCCTTAATAAAATTTAAACTTTTTTAATACTTGAGGGAGAATAGATTGATTCATACCTTTCCCAAGGGTATTAGCGCTATGTGAAATACAATCAGACTCGAACTCGGTTAACCCTAAACTATGGATATAAAATAACCCTAGATAAGTTGACATTCCATTAGAATAAATAATGATGGAAATCAACTAAGTACAACGTAAAGAACAATGTTTCCTCCATCTGATTCACTAGTTTCCTAATAACATTTAAACTTTTTTTAATACTTGATATCTACTCTATCTGTCTGTCCTTCTATGTCTTATAAGGGGTATATAACAATGGTACCTGTTAGGGTTCATCTATTGGTTAATAGATTTTTTTAAAACTTTGAATACTCAACAAGAATAAATAAAGAAAAACACTATTCGGCATGAAATAACCCAAGGGTTGACATGCCATAAAATCCAATCAACCAATCAAAATCCACAGCTGTTCGGCAATTAAAGTCTTCATCAGATAATAACCCTGGGGTCAAACATGTTTTCGGCGCCAATGCATTGTTACCACTAACCTAGAACGCACTAGATGTATCCAGGCCCGGCATTACACTTCAGGCGAACTAGACGGTCGCCTAGGGTGCCAAAATCCGGGTGCGCCACAAATTCAGAATTCTGAGCAAAGCCGATTTAAAATTCAAAATAAAATGTTTACTATTTGATATAGTGTCTTCGATTCTTACGAACACTGGGCTACTAACTTGTCAGGTGAAGAGCAGTATTGTGCCGAGTTATAGAGGGCCGCCGCAGATACCTTTTAGGCGAACAAGGCAATCATCTAGGGCGTAAACATATGAAGGCGCTACAAATTCAGGGTATTGGTGATAGTAAAGCATTTAATTCTAAGACTAACAGCAACAAATAAATGAGTTAAAACTTAGTTTAATTCTAACAATTTATCAAAGAACAAATAAAACAAGAGCTAACAATATAAAGTCCTTCCTGTGTATAGAGTCAAGTTTGAGAAACTTATCGGTGTGATGGAGAGGATAGCTGGTATCTTCTGACTTGGTAATTTCTTGGAGAGAATTTCTGGTCGACGTTTCTGGTCCGGAATGTATCTTCTGATTTTTGGTATTTTGCGCAAAACTTTTGGGCTCGTCAAGTGATTGGTATATCCAATCACAGAAAGCCTCCACACACACGAATACAAATTTTACTGGCCCAACAAGAGCAAACTTGGATAAAATTAAAAATGAAGGTATAACTGTGGCGGACACTGTTTCATTGACATTTACGACAATTATGTTTATTGAGTTAATGTAATAACAATAATTGATAAAGCCACAAGATGAAAATGATGTTATCAATGCTGTTTCGAGAGTTAGAAACAATATTGTAATGGGTTACTGTACCAACATTAGCCAATCAAAACTTTCAATGGGGCACTCAGCATGCACCGGCCCTCGTTATATCTTTAAAAAAACCCACTGGTCTTTGTCAGTTTTTCGTCGCATCATGGGTATGCCAGAGCAAGATGCAGACAATTCGTATAATCATTTGTTGCATTCACACTTTCCAAGTAAGCAAAGCTCAAGAATTCATGAGTACAGACTCTCTATTAAGATCATGTACACTAACTCAACACGTGAATTTCGCGGAAATTATCTTCGCATTCGCGTTCAGTGTCAGTTAATAAGAGTCTTACGTCATTGAATTCTGGCTTTGCTACTGGAAAGTTGTGAATGCAACAAATGATTATACGAATTGTCTGCATCTTGCTCTGGCATACCCATGATTCGACGAAAAACTGACCAAAGACCAGTGGGTCTTTTTTAAAGATATAACGAGGGCCGGTGCTGCTGAGTGCCCCATTGAAAGTTTTGATTGGCTAAATGTGGTAGCAGTACGCCATTACAATATTGTTTCTAACGTCTCGAACAGCATGATAACATCATTTTCTCCTTGTGGCTTTATCAATTATTGTTTTACATTAACTCAATAAACATAAATTGTCGTAAATGTCAATGAAACAGTGTCCGCCACAAGTTATACCTTCATTTTAATTTTATTCCAAGTTTGCTCTTGTTGGCCAGTAAAATTTGTATTCGTGTGTGTGGAGGCTTTTCTGTGATTGGATATACCAATCACTTGACGAGCCCAAAAGTTTTGCGCAAATACCAAAAAATCAGAAGATACATTCCGGACCAGAAACGTCGACCAGAAATTCTCTCCAAGAAATTACCAAGTCAGAAGATACCAGCTATCCTCTCCATCACACCGATAAGTTTCTCAAACTTGACTCTATACACAGGAAGGACTTTATATTGTTAGCTCTTGTTTTATTTGTTCTTTGATAAATTGTTAGAATTAAACTAAGTTTTAACTCATTTATTTGTTGCTGTTAGTCTTAGAATTAAATGCTTTACTATCACCAATACCCTGAATTTGTAGCGCCTTCATATGTTTACGCCTAGATGATTGCCTTGTTCGCCTAAAAGGTATCTTGCGGCGGGCCTCTATAACTCGGCCACAATTGCTCTTCACCTGACAAGTTAGTAGCCCAGTGTTCGTAAGAATCGAAGACACTAATATAAATAGTAAACATTTTATTTTGAATTTTAAATCGGCTTTGCTCAGAATTCTGAATTTGTGGCGCACCCGGATTTTGGCACCCTAGGCGACCGTCTAGTTCGCCTGAAGTGTAATGCCGGGCCTGGATACATCTAGTGCGTTCTAGGTTAGTGGTAACAATGCATTGGCGCCGAAAACATGTTTGACCCCAGGGTTATTATCTGATGAAGACTTTAATTGCCGAACAGCTGTGGATTTTGATTGGTTGATTGGATTTTATGGCATGTCAACCCTTGGGTTATTTCATGCCGAATATGTTTTTTCTTTTATTTATTCTTGTTGAGTATTCAAAGTTTAAAAAAAATCTATTTAACCAATAGATGGAACCCTAACAGGTACCATTGTTATATACCCCTTATAAGACATAGAAGGACAGACAGATAGAGTAGATATCAAGTATTAAAAAAAGTTTAAATGTTATTAGGAAACTAGTGAATCAGATGGAGGAAACATTGTTCTTTACGTTGTACTTAGTTGATTTCCATCATTATTTATTCTAATGGAATGTCAACTTATCTAGGGTTATTTATATCCATAGTTTAGGGTTAACCGAGTTCGAGTCTGATTTGTATTTTCACATAGCGAATACCCTTGGGAAGGTATGAATCAATCTATTCTCCTCAAGTAATTAAAAAAGTTTAAATTTTATTAAGGAACTGGTGAAACAGATCGGAGGAGACATTTATCTTTACGTTGTACTCATTGATTTATATACTATTTAATTTTGATGTATACTCAAATGTTTGGTTGATATCCTTGGTTGTTCATTGGTGTTCTTATGTTGGGTATGATTTGATATATTGGTTGATTAATAAGGTATTCCTTAATGTTGGGTATGATCCTTTGGTTGTTCTTGGGTGTTCCTTAATAGATATGGGTATGATCCTTTGGTTGTTCAATTGTGTTTCCTTAATGTGGGTATGATCCTTTGGTTGTTCCTTGTTCATTGTTGATCCTATTGGTGTTCCTTAATGTATGTATGATCCATTTTGGTATGATTCTTGGTGTTCTTAATGTTGGTATGATCCTTTGGTTGTTCCTTGGTTTCCTTAATGTTGGGTATGATCCTTTGGTTGTTTACTTGTGTTCCTTTAATGTTGGGGTATGATCCTTTGGTTTTCAATATCTGGTGTTCCTTAATGTTGGGTATGATCCTTTGTTGTTCCTTGGTGTTCCTTATGTTGGGTGATCCTTTGTTGTTCATATAGATGTATGTTGGTATGATCCTTTGTTGTTCCTATGATTTTGGTTGTTCATTGGTAGATTCCTTAATGTTGGGTATGATCTTTGGGTTGTTCATTTGGTGTTCCCTTGGATGTTCCTTAATGTTGGGTATGATCTTTGGTTGTTCATTGGTGTTCTTAATGTTGGGTATGATCTTTGGTTGTTCATTGGTTTCTTATGTGGGTATGATCCTTTGGTTGTTCATTGGTGTCTCTTAATGTTGGGTTGATCCCTTTGGTTGTTCCTTGGATGTTCCTTATGTTTGGGTATCGAATCTTTGGTTGTATCTTGTGTATATAGATATAGAGAGATATATCCTCTTGGTTGTTCTTGGTGTTCTTAATAGTATAGAGAGATAGATATATATGATATGATATATATGGTGGGTTCCTTAATGTTGGGTATTGATCTTGGTTGTTCATATGGTGGTGTGTGAGATATATATAATTGGGTATGATCCATATAGGATATATATATAGAGATATAACTTAATGTTTAGAGATATAGATATATGTCATGTGTTCACGACTGGTTGTTCCTTAATGTTGGGTATGGATCTTTGTAAGTTGTTCCTATGGTGTTCCTTAATGTGGTATGAATCCTTTGGGGTTGTTCATAGGTGTTTCCTTAATGTTGGGTAATCGAATCCTTTGGTTGTCTTGGTGTTCCTTAATGTGGGTATGATCCTTTGGTTGTTCTTGGTATTCGCTTAATGTTGGAATGATCTCTCTTGTTTGTTCTATGGTGTTCTCATTATGTTGGTATATCTTTGGTTGTTCAGTGGTGTTCCTTAATGTTGGGTTATGTATCCTTTGGTTGTCTCCTTGTGTTCCTTAATGTTGGGTATGATCTTTGGTTGTTCATTGGTGTTCCTTAATGTTGGGTATGATCCTTTGGTTGTTCCTTGGTGGTTCCTTAATGTTGGGTATGATCCTTTGGTTGTTCATTGGTGTTCCTTAATGTTGGGTATGATCTTTGGGTTGTTCCTGGTTGTTCCTTAATGTTGGGTATGATCCTTTGTTGTTTCATTGGTGTTCCTTATGTTGGGTATGATCCTTTGGTTGTTCCTTGGTGTTCCTTAATGTTGGGTATGATGCCTTTGGTTGTTCCTTGTGTTCCTTAATGTTGGGTATGATCCTTTTGGTTGTTCCTTGGTGTTCCTTAATGTTGGGTATGATCCTTGGTTTGTTCATTGGTGTTCCTTAATGTTGGGTAATGATCCTTTGGTTGTTCATTGGTGTTCTTAATGTTGGGTATGATCCTTTGTTGTTCTTGGTGTTCTCTTAATGTTGGGTATGATCTTTGGTTGTTCCTTGGGTATTCTTAATGTTGGGTATGAACCTTTGGTTGTTATTGGTGTCCTTAATGTTGGTATGATCCTTTGGTTTCCTTGGTGTTCCTTAATGTTGGGTATGATCCTTGGTTGTTTCTTGGTGTTCCTTAATGTTGGGGTATGATCTTTGGTTGTCTTGTGTTCCTAATGTTGGGTATGATCTTTGTTGTTCTTGGTATTCCTTAATGTTGGGTATGATCCTTTGGTTGTTTCTTGGTGTCCTTAATGTTGGGTTATGATTTTTGGTTGTTCTGTGGTGTTCCTTAATGTTGGGTATGATCCTTTGGTTGTTCTTGTGTTCTTATGTTGGGTATGATCTTTGGTTTGTTCTTGTGTTCTTAATGTTGGGTATGATCCTTGGTTGTTCCTTGGTGTTCTTAATGTTGGGTATGATCCTTGGTTGTGGTTCCTTAAGTTGGGTATGATCCTTTGGTTGTTCATTGGGTGTTTCCTTAATGTTGGGTATGATCCTTTGGTTGTTCCTTGGTGTTCCTTAATGTTGGGTAATCCTTTGGTTGTTCATATTCCTTATGTTGGGTATCATGGTTGTTCCCTGATATTCCTTAATGTTGTATATGATACGTCTGGTATATGATAGAGAGACAGAGACAGAGAGGAGAGGGAGAAAAGACAGACAGAGATACAGAGAGAGAGAGAGAGAGAGAGAGAAAGAGGGAGAGGAGAGAGAGAGAGAGGATGGCAGAGAGATAGAGACAGAACAAAGAGAGAGATTAGATAAGGTAGATGATAGATGATGATAGTTCTTAATTTTTAACTTTACTTCTACTGGTTCTGCTAACTCGGCCATCATCTAAAACTGATAATTTATACACAATTTATATGTATCAAGTTTTATTCCTATTTAATTATTATAATAATGATTTGATTGTACTATTTTATGGTTTCAAGCATTCCTATCCAATACTAATAATTCTCAACAGATCTATTTGACCCATATTCAGGACCCTAACATTGTATTACCAATCTTGGTCAGAGGAGACTTGGGAGTAATGGCAATGAACAAATACTCTACTCTTCCATACTCCAGAATTGGAGCCTCACCATCTGAATCAGTTTATTGTCACACACAGGGCACCCTTCTACAGAGTATGTAGTCAGTGTATTTAAGCTCTGTTGAAGGAGCAAATTTGTGTATGTAACCAAAATCATGCTTGAATAGATTCAATAGTTTTCTAGTCTGACAAGAGGCCGTATTAGTCGAGCACCCAAGGGGACCAAATAAAAGCATAAAAATACATGTATATATTCTTCAGTCGATTAAGTGGCTTCTTATTAAGGGTTGCTTCTTCTTTCTTGTTTTCTTTGTGTTGGGCTGGTCATTGCTTGTTTAAATATTTAATTACAAGACTTGGGTGTTTATGATAAAGCTTTTATTTCGCAACCCAGTCCATATTCATCGCCGCGGATCGGGACCGGCTCAGAGCGAGCGATCTACAGGTCCACTCACTCTGAATTCTCTGCGTATCTCACTAACTAACTATCTCGCGCGTAATCGCGCGTTTGTTCAAGGGATCAAGTAAATAGGTTACTAACCACCAATAAATTTGGGGGTAACTTTCAACAGGACTCGTTATTCTAAATCTAATGAACCCTATTCAAAACATTCTAACTACAGTACGTACATAAATCATAAGCAGCTTATGAAATTAGGTAACACTACCACTCCGGGTCACATTGGACCTGGGAGTAACGGCAATGAAGAGATACTCCTCCACACTCCCAGAGCTTCAGAATTGGGACCTCCCCACTTGATGCAGTTTAACGTCATACTCGGGACACTATGGGTTTTGTTTGCAGCAGTATGTGGATGCATCACCGGAAAGGTAATATGACACTTGGAAAAACTAGCGACACAGCTGAGTGGGGGGGGGGTGTAATCGCTACCAGGACACAAAAAATGGGATACGCCCTCACGAGTAGATAACATTAACATGTCAGCAAATTCTGCAAAACCCCGAAAAAAATGGTCAACCATATCGATAACAGCGTAAACCTCATACCGAAGTTTTAAATCCTTTGGAGTAATCCAGAGTCAGGAGTGTCCTCACAGGAGTACGCAATACTCCTTTGGTCACATTTTCCTGATCTCCCAACATGACAGGTTAAATACAATGTCTTTTTTAACTTAGGGAGCCATGCACAACCCAAAACACATGCGATGGTCAGTGCAAAAAAAAGCGTGAGGTGTAGGATTTAAAGAGGTTATATCTAGTTGGAAGGCTAGAGGGGGCCTTCCAATGTGGGTACCTAAAAGTACCAGACATATTTCCGACAAAGGAGTTGAGAAGTGTAACAAACATGGACTTTATTACATGAGCACGTGGAGAACATTTATACAAGAATACATATACGAGTAGAAGGACAACAAAGAAGATATAACAAAGAACACATATATGAGATACAGTACAATACAGAAATATACAGAAGATACATAAATGTACTATAAAGAAGTTTAGAGGTCCATAAAGTAATGTCACTTACTTAGGCTGGCTGGGTGGCTTCACTATCCACCTAAAAGGTGTAGACGTAAACGTCTAACCTATTGTGTGTGTGGTTTGCAGTCCCGGAGAGAAGAGGATTCAAACTTGGCGCTTCCCTGATTAAATAGGGGCGCCTAGCGGTCAAAACCTGAAAAACTAGGGAAGATAACTCTTCCAGAACAGACAGACAAACGCTACAGGGGCATTGACATTCATCTTTTAGGACGCTTTTCGGCAAAAGGGCAATAAATCTGGCCCTTACACCTTTAAGGTGATGAAGTAGGTACTGCCTGGGGGAAAGCCCTCTGGATCATGTGATTTATTATGTCACTCACCCAATAGAAACTGAAGTTTCTCTTTTGGTTATCAGTAAGAGTTTGTTATTTACGAGGGTGAATCAAAAAGTAATGCCATTTTGTTTAGGACAGGTGTAATTACCAACACAGGAACATGTATCATACATAAAAAACAATAGATTTGTATTAAAATTGTTACTTGAACCTATAATTGTTTACTAAGTATTATTATTAGTTAGTTGAAATCATATAATTGTACAAACGAAATATTATTATTAAACAGAAATGATTAGTTGTATCTAAGTAATTATTAATACCAGATATGCATACTTGAAACCATATAACTGTGTGCAAAGTGTTTGAATTAGAAAGGAATTCTTAAAACCATATAATACGAGGGAAAGAAATATTTAAAACCACAAAATAAAAAACACCCTCCGTGCGATGTAAAAAATAGATTTTTGAAATATATTGCCTGAGGGGTGGGAGTCAAAAATTCAATGTCAGCGAGTTTGTAAGTAATTAAAATCATCAAATTCATTAAAGGATAAAAAAATAAAACAATTTGAAATGTAAACTTTAAATATGTATTAAAATAAAACAAACTATATATAGATCTATAATACCAGTCATGTATTTATTAAAACTTGTTTAAAAAAAACAATGAGGACTGTCTAATGTTGCATGTTCAAATTTTCAGTGTATTTATTCTATGTTATGACGATTTGGGTAATGTGACGTAAGCAGTGGCGTCATTTTATTTACAGACAAAAACCAGAAGCAAATCTCCATTATTAATAGATATAAACGAGGGTGAGTCAAAAATTAATGCCATTTTGTTTAGGACAGGTATAATTACCAACACAGGAACATGTTTCATACATAAAAAGATGGTGGTTGCGTCTGTGATCACATCCCTATTTCCACTTAGTCACCGTTTCTCTTGATGTGTCCCACCTTCGAATGAGAGGCATGTATCCCTGCCCTGTAAAATTCTGTTTGACTGTTCCACTCCTTGACTACAGATTTCACTTCCTCGTCACTGGAATAATATTTGCCTCTCAAACCCTCTTTCATAGCGCCTAACCAAAATGGCATTACTTTTTGACTCGCTCACGTATTAATTTAGACGTTTAAACGTTAAGTATTCGTAGTAATGGATCTGTGAGACTAGCTTGTCCATAATTAAATCACGATGGGACGCTTTTTTTACCCAATCCGTTCTTCAAGAGTGGATGTGACACAAAGTATAGAACTAATCTACAGACAGTTCTAAAGGTTTCAAGTATTCTTATCTAATACAAATAATTTACAGACAGTTCTATGGTTTCAAGTATTCTTATCTAATACAAATAATTTACAGACAGTTCTATGGTTTCAAGAATTCTTATCTAATTCAAATAATTTACAGACGGTTCTGTGGTTTCAAGTATTCTTATCGAATTCAAATAATTTACAGACAGTTCTATGGTTTCAAGTATTCTTATCTAATTCAAATAATTTACAGACAGTTCTATGGTTTCAAGTATTCTTATCTAATCAAATAATTTACAGACAGTTCTTGGTTTCAAGAATTCTTATCTAATTCAAATATTTACAGACAGTTTCTATGGTTTCAAGTATTCTTATCTAATTCAAATAATTTCAGACAGTTTATGGTTTCAAGATTCTTATTCTAATTCAATAATTTACAGACAGTTCTATGGTTTCAAATATACCTATCTAATTCAAATAATTTTACAGACAGTTCTATGGTTTCAAGAATTCTTATCTAATTCAAATAATTTACAGACAGTTCTATGGTTTCAAGTATTCTTATCTAATTCAAATAATTTACAGACAGTTCTATGGTTTCAAGAATTCTTATCTAATTCAAATAAATTTACAGACAGTCTATGGTTTCAAGTATTCTTATCTAATACAAATAATCTACAGACAGTTCTATGGTTTCAAGTATTCTTATCTAATTCAAATAATTTACAGACAGTTCTATGGTTTCAAATATACCTATCTAATTCAAATATTTACAGACAGTTCTGTGGTTTCAAGTATTCTTATCTAATACTAATAATTTACAGACAGTTCTATGGTTTCAAGTATTTTATCTAATTCAAATAATTTACAGACAGTTCTATGGTTCAAGTATTCTTATCTAATACAAATAATTACAGACAGTTCTATGGTTTCAAGTATTCTTATCTAATTCAAATAAATTTACAGACAGTTCTATGGTTTCAAGTATTCTTATCTAATTCAATAATATACAGACAGTTCTATGGTTCAAGTATTCTTATCTAATTCAAATAATATACAGACAGTTCTATGGTTTCAAGTATTCTTATCTAATACAAATAATTACAGACAGTTCTATGGTTTCAAGTATTCTTATCTAATTCAAATAATATACAGACAGTTCTATGGTTTCAAGTATTCTTATCTAATACAAATAATATACAGACAGTTCTATGGTTTCAAGTATTCTTATCTAATTCAAATAATTTACAGACAGTTCTATGGTTTCAAGAATTCTTATCTAATTCAAATAATTTACAGACGGTTTCTGTGGTTTCAAGTATTCTTATCTCAAATAATTGACAGACAGTTCTATGGTTCAATATTCTTATCTAATTCAAATAATATACAAACAGTTCTGTGGTTTCAAGTATTCTTATCTAATTCAAATAATTTACAGACAATTATATGGTTTCAAGAATTCTATTTAATTCAAAATAATTTGCAGACAGTTCTATGGTTTCAAATATTCTTATCTAATTCAAATAATCTATACACAATTACGTGATTTCAATTAATTATTTCAATTTAATAATCATTTGTTTGCACACATTTGTATGATTTCAAGTAACTAATAGTAATTTTTAGTAAATAATTATAGTTTCAAGTAACTATTCTTATTACAAATAATTTACAGTTATATGTCATCAAAACATCCCTAGCGATTACCATGCCGAATAGCCGCTTCTAGTCCTTAATAAACAATTATAGCTTCAGTAACTATTCTTAATACAAATATCAAGTATCAAGTATTCCTAACTAATAAAATAATTTTCAAGTCTATTTAACCCATAGATATGACCCTAAAAATATTGCCTTTCCGAGTCAGAGTGGATTTAAGAGTAATAATAATGAAGGGGTATTTCATACTTTGCTTTAAAATTATAAGATGCAGAT
>CM042159.1:16874281-16904281 GCA_023376005.1 Doryteuthis pealeii | reverse complement strand
TTGAGAACGAAACGCATAAAATTCTCTGGGACTTTGAAATAAAAACGGATCACCTTATCCCAGCAAGAAGACCAGACCTAGTGTTGATAAACAAAAAAGAAACAACTTGTCAACTGGTGGATTTTGCAGTGCAAGCAGATCACAGGGTGAAACTAAAGGAAAATGAAAAAATGGACAAATATCTAGACCTTGCCAGAGAACTGAAAAAGTTATGGAATATGAAAGTGAAAGTGATACCAATTGTAGTTGGTGCACTTGGAACAGTCCCAAAAGGATTGGAAAAGGGTCTGGAAAGTTTGGAAATCACAGGAAGGATTGAAACCATTCAGAACACTGCACTGCTGCAAACTGCCAGAATACTCAGAAGAGTCCTGGAGACCTGAGGAGACTTGCTGTCACTCAGACTCCAGTGAAAGACCATCAGCTAATGCTGATGTGAAAACTCAAAAGGAGCAAATAATAATAATATATAATAATAATGATAATAATAATACCAAACCTAGTATTGATTACAAAAAAAAACAAAGCGAAAAGAGAATTGTCAACTGGTAGACTTTGCAGTTCCAGCAGATCACATGAAGGAAAACGAAAAGATAGACTAATACCTGGACCTTGCCAGAGAATTAAAAAAAATAGAGAAATAGAGCTCATTAAAGATAGTCCTATAATTAGCCTTAATAATTACACTATGCTAGGTGCCCTAAAAATGTGTAGTTACATTTTTTTCCAGGCCTCAGTAGAAACTGAATTGCGAGACGACCTTGCTAACCATTACATCACGCGAGGTGCGCCCCACCCCAAAAAATAAGCAGGATTTAGTTTTGACACAAGTAGGAGACACTCAGTGCAGATCAAACTTACTACTTTATAGTAATTGATCTGCGGGGCGAACTTGCTAACCGTTACATCACGCGAGGTGCCCCATAAAAATAAGCAGAATTTAAATTTGACATGAGGGGGGGGGGCAACTAGGAGCCACTCAATGAGGATCAAACTCAATACTTTATTTTAATTGATTTGCGAGACAACCTTGCTAACCATTAAACTACGATGTGCTAGTTTAATGATTATCAATGTTGTCTCACAGATCAATTACAATTAAGTAGTGAGTTTGCTCATTCTTTTTTTCAGTTCTCTGCCAGGTATTATCGTAGGACCACTCACGAACCGAAGCTCAATCCAGGTATTATTCGCATTCCTTTAATTTCCGTTTTTTTTTCTTTTGTTAGTCACGATTTAATAATGAAATTAATTTCTTAAACAAATAATATATATAAGAATGGAGGTGCGTGTTGTAATGGACACGCCGAGTCAACCACACGTGTTTCGACGTTTACGTCTCATCAGCGCGGCTCGACTTTTTTTAACAGCTACCTCTAGCCGGAAACGAAACCTCACGGCTATCGGGGACTGTCAGTCAGGGGCGAACAATTAATTGATACAAACTTACAGGATGTATGTTTTTAAACAATCACCACCAGGCCAGTAAAAGCTTTTTACATTAAACGGTGAAAGGTCAACTAATGTCTCCCCTACAGTGCCCTACCAGTAAATTGGGAGCATAATATATATATATATATATATATATATATATATATATATAATATAATTTACAAGATTTAGCATTAAATAACCCCCATAGATTGATATGCCATTAAACCAAAGAGCCAACATTTACGACTGGTGTGAAAACTCGCAAATACTATAATAACGAATTAATTCAATAACCCACATGGGTTGATATGCCATGAGATAAAAAAAAAACACCAAACAATCCGTTATTCGGACTTCTGTAGTATGGAAACCCACAAAGAATATAACGAACCAATATTAGGCAGTGTCAGTTAGATACTTCCAAAATCGTTTCCCTGATCGTAAAACAACTTTCTCGTCTTTGTGTTTTCAAAAGGATCGGTTTTGATGAAGATAAAGTTGATTTGAAATTAAGTTAATATTAATCGTTTTTCTTTGATTTTCTTTTTCTCCCTGTTTTTACACAATCAGCCTCGTTATCGATTGACCTTATAAGAAGAGACTTATACGCCTGGACCGTTTCTAATTGTTTCTGATTTCTCAGAAGAGAATTCCAGACAGTTCCTCTATTTCCAGAATTCTGTGGATGCCATTGTTATTCTCACGTTCACAAGTTTTTTTTAATCACCTGTTTGGTCATGTGATTTCCCGCCACTCTTTATCCCTGTCGGAGAATACGCTGACTGCACCTCTGCAGAGTGGTAAAACCCCTCACCCCCATAGAACCACCTTTTGACCATGGGTGGCGACCCGTGGTGCTTAAGGAAGGAATCCATGTGGCTGAACAGTCCATTACATGCAAAATGTCACTTTGACCCTTACTTGGGCTAAACACATGATCGGAGAGGTGCCCTCCGATCAATCAGCTGGAACGTCAAGCCTTAGTACCTATATGATTGTCCTGGCTGCCTTGCCCTTATAACAACCTCCCCAATCCTTTTTATTAATTGTGCTAAAAGGCGATGACTGAAGGTCCTAGAGTCTAATGTATGATGTTAAACTTTATCTAGTGGTGAGGTTCCAATTCTGGAGATCTGAAGAGTGTGGAGTATCCCTTCATCACCATTACTCCCAGGTTCACTCTAATCCGGAGAGGTAGTACCGGTTAAGGTCTTATCTATAGGTTATATATATATATATAAATGAGTTTTTTAAAAATGTGTTTCAAAAAATTTTGTTTGAAAAAAAAAAATTGAATACCCAACAAAAATGATTAAAAAATTATGTCTTCGGCATAAAAGAACCCATGGGTTGACATGCCGTAAAATCCAACCAACCAACAAACAAACAAACTGTCTTTTAACTGTAAACTGATTTGCATATCTAGGCTTCTGTTGGTATTTGTTTGAAGAATACATACTAGAAGATCATTCTAAAAAGTTTTCCTTAAAATTGGACTATTCCAGAGTATCTAAAAGTAAAAATAGGTTAAATAGTTAAAATAACCTACCAGAACTTGCATCGATTTATCCAGGAGAAGAAAAAAAGTAAAAAAGTCGAGCTGATATACAGAATACTTTTTATAGAAAAGTGGTTTAATACAACTCGAAAGCCATTGATCCATAAAGAAAAGCTTGGAGAAAAATAAAAATAAAAACTATAAAAGTATGTTACCTGTTGTCTTGAATAAATTCTGGAAGGGTTGACATGCCGTAAAATCCAACCAACCAACCAGTCAACCAATCAACCGCCATTCTTTTGGGTTCACTTTGATTTCCTTTAACGATAACAAATTTATGTCTGGTCTACTTACCTGCAAGGGTCATCCTGTCTATAATATTAATTTCGACTTTATCTCCCATGAGGTAATGAATACTAACACAATATCTACAAACCACCCACACACACGTGTACATCTGTTGAGAAGTGTGTAACACTAAAAATTTATCCAGTGGTGAGGCTCCACTCCGTTATATTTAAGACATATGTTTTTGAAGAGAGGATTACTTTTTCTCAGAAAGAGGCTTGATAATTAGTATTATTTGGATTATTCGGACTATTGTCCTCATCTTTATTGTTATCTACACTATTTCTCTGAATTTTTGAGATAAGGCTTGATAATTAGTATTATTTGGATTATTCGGACTATTGTCCTCATCTTTATTGTTATCTACACTATCTATCTGAATTTTTGAGATGAGGCTTGATAATTAGTATTATTTGGATTATTCGGACTATTGTCCTCATCTTTATTTTATCTGTACCACGTTTCGGCCGATGTGCCCCACCCCCGTCTTCTTCATGTATTTCTTGTCAGACTCGGAAGGCTTCTCGAACTCGGGAACCTTCTTGGCGTAATCGGGAGCCTTCTTGTCGTAATCGGGAGCCATCATAGAACTTTGTTTAATCCAATAGGGTATCCTGCTCTCATTCCGCTAACCATAGCTGGGGTACAGGTGTTAAGCGGTGTGAATTACTATTCTATGTTATTGTCGCCCTTGACCAGGTTTGAACCAACAGCCTAGAGATTACTGTCACTTAGAACTGTCTTAACCCAACGCCTTTATCCACTATGCCATGTGTCCAATTGGATGACTAAACTGAGAAGACAAAAAATCCATCCCGTCCCAATTTTAACCGTTGAGAAAGTAACCGAATAAGTCGGAATAATCAATGAATATAAAAAGTGATCAATACATTTGTAGAGCTTGCAAATCATATACTGCAAATGGTGGAGGCGCGTAATGAAATGGTTAGAGTCATAGTTAATTGACTTGTCGACCCAAGTTTAAATCCTGGAAAAGGCTGTTTGCATCTCACAAGAGGCCAATACCCTAAGGAAAGGTATGTATCCAACTACTCTCCCTCATGCTAAGGGTAAATAGTAGTAGGTAACCAGTCTAGGAGAAGGAAAACTGTCAATTCAAACCTATTAAACTCTGCATAAGTAATTGACCTTTAGACACACTCTGCTCGTGCGAAGGGGCTGGTAGATAATATATATGTCCACACTGATGAGACGTAAACGTCGAAACACGGTGTCTGTGGATGAACATATATATATATATATATATATATATATATATATATATATATATATATATATATAAGGACCTAAGTGCGTCAGACACTACTTACATTGTACATTTCTTTATTTGAAAACTGAATTATCTGGGTTTTCCACACCGTTAGATTTTAAAATAGAATATATATATATATATATATATATATATATATAATATATATATATATATATATATATAAAGCAAATGTCCTTAAATGTCTCGGCACATATTAACCATCCATCCTAAATAGACGAACTTTTTCACCTCTCCGATTTCATCGCTTCCCACCATTAATCGGATCTGTGGTGGGACGACGTATAATATATAGGGTGGGCCAGAATTCATGACTCATTTGATTGTAGATAGATTTATTAACGCAAAATCTTATAAAACACTCAAATTCATAAGCAAAATACGGCAAGCATATAATTTAATTAATGTACTGTTTAGCTAAATTGGTTTTCTATTTCATGGTCAACTGGTCCTCCTTCTATTGCAAGTATTGGGTGGCTAGAGGTTTAGTGTTTTAGGTTATAAAAGGTAGTTGGATATTCTTGGTGCGTGTTCTTAGGGACTGCTTTTAACCCCATCTTATCACGCTGAAAAGCAAGGAATTCAAGGAACGAAAAGAAAGAGACAAAGATCGAAGTTGGATTTGGGATTTAGGTTTTATTCACGAGACATAGCCACTTGTGGCAAGGGAATTTCTCCTGGCCAGTAGTGGTATCTTGTATCAGACAAGGCCTAAGTCTGAACGGCCGAGAGATTCTCTTGGTGGTCTTTTTTCTGGCACATGCGCGGAGGGTTCTTCCGGTGAAGGCTCATGGGAGTTTGTTATTTTTTGTTATTTTAATCTTATTCTAATCCCCACACAGCACAAAAGCCTATAACCTTTTTGAAACATTTTGACATACCTTACGACACATATCTTCTAGAATTGCCTCAAATTCTTGAATAATAGCTTGTCTAAGATGTTCTGAACTGTTAATTTTGTGACGATAGACATGATCTTTTAAATAACCCCACACAAAAGTTTGTTGGTTTTATATATGGAGAGCGGACCGGCCATTCCACAGGCCCCGCCTCCAACGATGAGGCTAAATTTCGTTCAGTCAATTACCAACGACAGTTTCATCAATCATGATTACCCCCTCCTACTTAAAAATAAACTCGGTAACAAAAAATACTTACTCACAGTGCTTCCCTTTTTTCTTATAGATTAAATGACACAGGGTAAAAAAAAGTGTATTCTGTTGTTAAATTCAATTTTTTGCTATAGAATTACATATATCTATGTGAGTGTGTATATGTATATGCATACGTATATATATATATATATATATATATATATGTGTGTGTGTGTGTGTGTGTGTGTGTGTGTGTGTGTGAGAGAGAGTGTGTATAGATGTGTATATGGTCTTGAAGATCACAGGGGCTTGATGTGAATGCTCGGCCAGGAGGGCCATGAAAATAGATCATCGACAACTTGGTCTGTCTTTGAATAGATACAAGATAGATAGGGATCAGCTATAAACAGACCAAGCTGGAAGTCAGTTGAGGGTCCAAACAGTAAAAAAAGTTTGACCAGATTTTAGAACAAAGTTCTTTTGAAATCCCGTATGAAATCTCAGAGAATGAGACTAGGATGAGATTTGAGGGGTAGTGGGATTTTTTTAAAAGTTAGTCAGTTAGTTGTTGCAAGCCGGAGGAGTCAGTTGGAACTTGGGAAGAAGTGAGATCACCTTTTACAGTAGAAGTCAACTTTAGCAGAATTCGTGACTGGAGGGAGAAGTGAGGGTTTCACCCCCCCTCTCTTTCTTGGCTCGACAATACATAATGGAAGAATGACTGGACTGAATGAATGCGAGTACTACACCCTCTCTCTGGTGTAGTACAAATCTGCAGTTCAAATCTGGAGATAAAATAATTGTTTGGTATTTTCTTTGATCAAAAGTTCTGGAGGATTAGATGGTGGATTACATAAATCTCCACACTTTCGTATATGCACACCCCCAAGTCGATGTAAATTCTACTATGCATAATTTTCATCATTTTATGAAGACAAATCCTAGAATAATAAAATGATTAGTCAGTTGTAGAATAATGTGAATATATTGTTGGTTGTATTGTCCAACTAGACCAACAGTAATATTGTGTTAAATAAACTTAACCATTGAATGGTTATAGTTTGAGGTGTACCAATTCATTATGGAAGAATGCAAATGTGTTTGCGTGTTGGCTGCACAAAACTGGAGATAAAATGGTTGTGCTTGATAGGTTCTTGTTGATAACAATCTCATTGAGGTTAAATTAATGTCAAGCCTTAAACTCGGCTTTCCGCCCTGTCGGCTGGGGCGTTAGAATGCACCGAATGCACCTCTGCAGAGGGGTAAGACTCCCCCAATGGGCCACCTGTTGGCCGTGGGTGGTGACCCGTGATGCTTAAGGATAGAGCCTTGAATATGAATCCTACCCTGTTTTGTCTGGTTTCTTTCGTATGTTCTTCTCTCTTGATTATTGATTGTTAGATCTTTTAGAGGGCTGCCTGAGGCAGTATTACGGACACAAGTGAGGTTCAAGCTAGCAGACGATCACGGCCAGTAAAATTGGAAAGACTAGAAGTTACAGGAAATGCAGAAAGATGTGCAGAGACGCCCCGGCCCCCAAGGAAGATTTAACAATTTGGTCTTGAACAATGTAGCATGTGAATTCCGCGTTCAGTGTATTGATGTCGTCGTTTTATCAGCGAATTCATATCTTACATTATTTAATTAAAGCATTGTTACTCAGCACATTTACACGGGCTGGAAAGTTGTAAATATCACAACAGATATTACAAGGGTACCTCAGGTGTTGCAATTGTTAGCAAGCTATATTATCAGACCCCTAGTATTGAGTTCGATCCTCACTGGGTGCCTTGTGCAATATCTAAGATAAGCTTAGTAAATAACTACTAAAACATATAATACAATGAGGCTGTATTTTCAACTCATCATGGGTTATTTAATGTCGAGAGGTTAGAGAATTACCTTCTTTGTACGGTTATATTTCATCATCATCATCATGTCGCGCAGTTTGCACGGATATCCATGATGATCTCTCGCCAGCCTTCCCTATCATTCATTGACTTCGGCAGCTCCTCTGCGCAGCAGCCAGTATCCCTGCATAGTTGGTCAATGTAGGTCCTGGCTGGGCGGCCCACATTAGTGCGCCCATGCGCCGGCTTCTATAGTAGTACGTCGCTTACGATCTCGTCCTTGTTTCTCCAGCAGTGACCTGCATGTCTAGTCCATCTCACTCGTATGGTTTGTGAGATGGGGGGCAGGTGGCCATATAGTTGCTCTTTTGTGGGGTGTTGCTTCCACGACCTATCCAGGACCGTCCGTAGCATTCTCGTACAGCTCCCATCTAGCTTATTCTCAAGACGCTTCGTTAGGGTCCAAGTGGTACAGCCATACAGAAGTACCGACACAACCACAGCCTGGAAGAATCGCCTCTTTAGCTTGTTGGGGAGATCGGATTTCCATATGACTGATAGTTTGTTGGTGGCCAACCATGCCTTTCCTAATTTGTTATATAGTTGTTTCTCAAGAGGTTATTTTGTATACGGTTGTATCATGTACGAATAATTCTTAAATATATCTATTTGAACCAGAGATGGGACCCTACGGGCGACTACAACTCCGGGTTAGAGTGGACCTGGTAGTAATGGCAATGAAGGGGTACTTCATACTCTCCAGATCTCCAGAACTAGAGCCTCACCATCTGTTAAGTGTAATACCCATTTTAAGATTCACCGATCGGGCGAAAAAAAAACCGGAAAAATCTAGCAGTAAATTCTAGCAGTAGGTAATGTTGAGGTGGTCTAGTTTTGTGGTAATGATGCTTTGACCCGGAACACTTTGTAGAGGTGCAGGTTTTATTTTTAGGGCCCCATTTAAGGGTCAAACAGATCTGACAAAAACTTTTTTCTTATTCGATAGTACAGTGTGAATAAAACAAAAACTTCTCAAGAAACAAAATCACAAAAAATGTAAATATGCACGTACAATAAACGCGATTCCTTAACCTCTCGGCATTAAATAATCATATACGAGTTGACATGACGTTAAAAATAAACTAATTATTAATAATAATTTTTAGCATATAATGTGGACTTCATTTATATACATCCCTGCGCATGCGCATGTGTGTATGCTTCGGTACGCGTTACCAATTTAAGATTGAATAGTGTGGAATGTTGTCTCGACTTTCCAGATAAAGTTCCCGTTTATCATTCAGTTCCTTCGCATTGTCATTTGGTCAGGTAATTGCATCACTGAATTAACGTTGACTGGTAATAGAAATATAAGACGTGATTGCATTTCCATTTAGCATTTTCAAAATGTGACAGAATGGTAATAGTCTGATGGTGTTGTATAGCACGTTACTTCTTTTCACTATCTCATATTGTACTTGTTGTAAATTAAGTAGTTATCTCCCTTTGATTAACCTTATCCTTTGATTAACCTTAACCTTTGATTAACCTTAACCTTAACTCTGAATTATCTCCCCTGCCCGCTAGGGAACATTATATATATATATATATATTGAAGTCGTACCTAATTTTGAAAATTAATTAATTAATAATTAATGAATTAGGTGGGCATGCCTATTCAAATGTAAGGCTAAACAAATCGAGAAAAATCAATCTCTGTATATACATTTCGGCCTATTAGGTCTCATCAGTAGAGCTATAGACAGGAAGACTAGAACACATTTTATGGGTAAAAATAGATTACAAAATGTCGCCATTTTTCTCCCCCCCCTCAAATTTTTCGAGTTTAAAATCGACATAACTCAGCGAATATTTCGAATTGGAAGCTCAAATTTGGGGGATTGTCTAACTTTAACCTAGTCTAAAACTGTACAAAATTTCAGAAAAATTGAAGTGGGTGGGTGACAATTTTATTTTTTTCTGATGATTTGACATATCTATCTATCTCTCTCTCTCTCTCTCTCTCTCTCTCTCTCTCTCTCTATATATATATATATATATATATATATATATTATTATATATATATATATATATGGGAGAATAAGTGCTTAATTGGAGTCGTACCTAATTTTGAAAATTAATTAATTAATAATGAATTAGGCGGGAATACCTATTAAATGTATGGCTAAACAAAAGCCTAATTCATTATTAATTAATTAATTTTCAAAATTAGGTACGACTCCAATTAAGCACTTATTCTCCCAAAAATTATCGGCAAAAAGCCATTCAAAACAAACCGTGTTTACAATATATATATATATATATCAACCAAACCCTCTGCACGAGTAGGATATGACACAATGACAATTTGTTAAGCGAAGTTTACCAAGTTTGAATTCAGAATTTTCCTTCTCCTTGACTGGTTAACTATCCACGGTTAAAGAGTCCAGTCCGCCCTACTATTTACCCATAGTTGGAAGAGAGTAGTTGGATTCATACCTTTCTCAAGGGTATTTTCACTATGTGAAATGCAAACAGCCTCGTCCAGGATTTGAACTCGGTTCCTCGAGTCCATTTCATACGAGTCTAACTATTACACCACAGCCTTGAGTCTAACTTATCGTATTTTCTGGGATAAATATGGAGTAAGTGAGTGTGTGTTTTCACATGTAAAATTAAAATTGTTGAATAAATGAAGTAACATAACCGTGGGTTTTACTACCGACTATTTATTCCTTTTGGTGAGGTTAAACATTCGTTGGCAGGATAAAGTGTCCAACACAGTCGTGCTGGATTGCGCCGACATAAACAGCATGTTCTCCATTCTCTGTGAAAGGCACCTTCGTTGGCTTGGACATGTCAGAAGAATGGAAAATGGACGCATCCCAAAAGATCTTTTGTGCGGAAAATTAGTAAAAGGTTTCCAATCGGTTGGTAGACCACGCCTTCGATTTAAAGATGTCTGCAGGAGAGACATGAGGATATGCCATATTGACACAAACACGTGGGAGGTAGATGCAAAAAATAGAGTGGCCTGGCGCCTCAGTGTTAAGCAAGGCACAGAGAGGGGTGAGGCAGAGAGGAGAGTAGCCTCGACAGAAAATAGAGCCAGAAAGAGAGAGAAAAGCCAGCAGTCCCAGAAATCATCACAGTTTGTGTGTATTCAGTGCACCAAAGACTGTTATTCAAGAATTGGCCTGCAGAGTCACTTGTGCAGATGCAGATAAAAATTTTATTTTTATTTTGGACACTACGCTATCGTCCTTAGTGGAAGGAAAGGATCCAATAATAAAAAATAAAAGGGGAACCAAATTTCCTAAAGTTTTTCTTGCAAGTCCGGAATCCATTACACCACACGCCTCCATTAACACCGTATTTACTCAAGTAATGAACGACTTCGTCTAATGAACGACCGCAAAATGACATTTTTACCATATAATGTGTAATAAGCGAACCCATAACTTTTGGCTATGCTAGCCTATAAAAATATTGGTTATTTCCTAGTTGAGTAACATAATATTACAGAAAAAACAGAACCCAAATTATTTATTTTCCCATTAAACTAACCCTAAACTCCAACCCTACACCTAACCCTAACCCTAACCCTAAACCCTAACCCTAAACCCTAAACCCTAAACCCTAACCCTAACCCCAACGCCCCTAGTTGAGTAACATAATATTACAGGGTGACCCAGAAAAAACAGAACTGAAATTATTTATTTATTTTCCCACTAAACTAACCCTAAACCCCAACCCCAACCCTAACCCTAACCCTAAACCCCCTAGTTGAGTAACATATTACAGGGTGACCCAGAAAAAAACAGTACCCACAAATTTTGTAATAAAATTGTTAATTTTAATTTTTTTAAAGTTTAAGTCCAACAAGGGTTAGGGTTAGGGTTAGGGTTGGGGTTTATGGTTAGTTAAATTGGAAAATAAATAAATAATTTGGGTTCTGTTTTTTCTGTGTCACTCATGTTACTCAACTAGGAAATAACCAAAATAATTCTTCAACATCCAATGACATAACGCGAAAACATTCAAACATTTACTTTTCAAAGCGTGGTCTAATGGTTAGAGTCGTGGGAAATGGTCGACCCGAGTTCAATTCCTGGACGAAGCTGTTTAGATTTCACATGGTGCTAATACCCTTGGGAAAGCTATGAATCCAATTCTCTCACCAGCTATGGTAAATAGCAGGGCAGACTGGGCTCTTAAAACCATGTCTAGGTAACCAAAAGGAATTCAAACCTGTTAAACTCCGAAATTGACATTGTGTTGCATCCTGATCATGCGGAGGGTTTGGTATATATATATATATATATATATATATATATATATATATGTTTAATTGGAGTCGTACCTAATTTTGAAAATTAATTAATTAAATAATGAATTAGGCGGGAATACCTATTAAATGTATGGCTAAACAAATCATAAAATCTAAGAAGTCCGCTTAGTGTAAGGGTTATGGGATCGGCCTGTCAGCTTGGCAGTCCGGTTTCAAATCACGCACAGGGCGGTCTTCCGATCTATAGCTCTGCTGATGAGTCCTAATAGGCCGAAATGTACATACAGAGATTGATTTTCTCGATTTGTTTAGCCATACATTTAATAGGTATTCCCGCCTAATTCATTATTTAATTAATTAATTTTCAAAATTAGGTACGACTCCAATTAAACACTTATTCTCCCAAAAATTATCGGCAAAAAGCCATTCTAAACAAACCTTGTTTACAATAAATATATATATATATATATATATATATATATATATACTTTCAAAACTACAATATAATACAATCAATTTTTGAGACTTTTTTTTCTTTTTTAGATGCAGCGTTTTTGTGTTTTTTTCTTGAGCAGCCATGGCCTTCTCTTTGTTGATAATTCTAAAGTCTCATATATTTCCTTTTTCTTTTTGTATTTCTTTTTAGAAAATTGACTTTTGGCTACAACTAAGGAAACTCTGAGAACATAAAACAAGAAAAATAATCACTTCCTTTATGTGTCTAAGTCATCAATGTATCATTAAAACTTTTGGTAATAAAAAATGGTTCAGTTTTTTCAGTGTGTTCTTTTTCTTCAACATCCAGTGACATAAAGAGAAAACATTCAAACACTTATTTATACTTTTAAAACTACAATGTAATTCAATCAAAATCAATAGCGTAAATAAATAATCATGTATTGAATTGATTAAGAATGTTTAGGAGGCATTTTTTTATTATTATATTTTATTTTTCATAAACAGATGAGTTACCGCATAGCCTAGCTAATGCCTAAATAAAGCCTTTTAGTTAAGATTATATATATATATATATATATATATATATATATATGTATATATATATTGTGTGTGTCCGTGTGTATAAATTGACTGGTAAGTAAGAAATGATTCTATTTGTGATCATCGAAATCTCACTGTACATCCACTCTGTATGCTCTGGTAGGTGCAAACTTATAGATTCATGCAAGGATTTTTATAAATTAAGAGAGCTCAATGTATAATAATTAATGAATTAATTATATAGAGAGCAATATTCAACTTTCAAAGAAAAATTTAACAAACCGTCATTAGACGAAACTAATTCATTTCGACCAGAAATTCAAAATCAGATCAATTTTACAAAAAGATATATATATATATATATATATATATATAATATATATATATATATATTAATCGAATAAATTAAGGAAAAAAAACTTTAAATTTGCTTCATTGTAATAATTTATATCAACTGTACCAGTTGATATAAATTATTACAATGAAGCAAATTTAAAGTTTTTTTCTTTAATTTATTCGATTTATATTGCTCTGTCCGTCCACTTACTGCCACTTGGCACATCGAGTCCTCACTGTAGTTTACCTGTATAACTTATGGTAATCTACGCATGGAATGATCCCCATTACCACAACTATATATATATATATATACATATATTATATATATATATATATATAGTATATATATATAGAGAGAGAGAAGAGAGAGAGAGAGAGAGGTGATAGATGAAAGAAAGCAAGGGAACATTTGTACATCATGGTATTATAGTGGTCAACGTTTGAGGGACGGCAATTATCTGTAAAGATTATGCTATTGCTCTTGCTTATATATATATATATATATATATATATATATATATATATATATATAATATATAGAGAGAGAGAGAGAGAGAGAGAGAGAGAGAGAGATCATTATTATCATCATCATCTTCATCACGGCATGATGATAGCACAGTTTCCCTTGAATCTCTCTCTCTCTCTCTCTCTCTCTCTCACTCTCCATCCGTTCCTATCGGTCATTGCTTTTGCCAATTCCTCAAGAATGCATCCAGTGTCCATACATAGCTGGTCAATGTAAGTTCATATTCAGAAGTCCATATTAATCAGTTCAACCTTACTTCCATAGCAGTGTCTTGCATATATTGTCCATCTTACTTGGATGGTTTGTTAGATTGGAGGTAAGTGGCCATACAACTGTTCGTTTATAGTGCGCTACTCCCAGGAACTCTTTAAAAATAGCATGCAGCATCCTTGTGTAGTTCGCATCGTGTGCTAACTCAGCGTATGAGTAGCACAGTAATCTGTGCGATAAAGGAGCTGATGGTTGATGTGGCGCTCCACCTCAGATGCAAAAAAACAATCTTCTTGGCTATCGCTAGTGAAAAAGGGATTAGATCCTCACTGTCTGGTTGACACCGACTTTTAGGCCACTCGACGACTTTACTTACTTATTTAACAATGACGTTATTATTTGAATAAGATCTTCAAACGTTCTTCGACGCCTTTGATCAACGGTCAAACTATTAAAATTAAAACATGATTTCCCAGGTTGTGTCAATTAATATGCTCGGATACACCGGAACACCGGAGGATACAACGCCGAAACCTTGTGTATATACTACTACAATATAGATGAGAACAAACAGTCTGACACATCACAATTATTCACAATTATTTTTTTGTTATTTACAAAAAAAGATATATATATATATATATAGTATGAGGTCGGCGTACGAAAATTTATATATATATATATATATATATATGAAGTAGTCAAACAGTGTGTTTGAAAATGGCGAAGGCCGACAATTTGTGGGAGATTATGTGCTTAATTAAAGTCATACCTAATTTTCTTAATTAATTAATTATAACTAAATGAATAAGGCGTGCATATCGGTTTAAATGTAAAGCGTAAACAAATCGAGAAAAAGTCATCTCTGTATGTACATTTCATACAGAGATGACTTTTTCTCGATTTATTTACGCTTTACATTTAAACCGATATGCACGCCTAATTCATTTAGTTATAATTAATTAATTAACAAAATTAGGTATGACTTTAATTAAGCACATAATCTCCCCCACACACACATATATTATATATATATATATATATATATATATATATATATATGTATATAATTTTCATACGCCAACCTTATACTACGATTCAGTCGCTCACTAACCCAATTCATCCACTTTCTTCTTATAGCGTACAATGATTCCGACTTCTTTGTTTACTGGTGATGTAAATACTCCCACTGTAGCTCAAATCATTAGCCAAGCGTAAAATTCTCTGAAATCTTCGAACACCAAAAAATAAATAAACTATTTAAGAAAAAAACACAACAAAAAAAAACAACCAAACTCTTCATACTTACATAATTCGATATTCACGCACGTAATCACGATTCAATCTAATCGTTGCTACGATACGACATAAAACCTGTTATTAACACTGGGCATGCGCTCACGCATGCGCACACACGTTCATTTGATTCATACAGCGCATAGAATTAATTTACAGCATTTTGACGAAAGGTTCTGAAACGACACAACCAGGTCAAAATGTCCGCTTTTCAACGAGTCCACTTGATATATATTACTCTCTCGCTGTTTTAAATCAAGTGTAAGAATGTCTTTGGTTTAAATCAAGTGGAAGAATGCCTTTGTCTGCAGTAAAATGTTTTTCTTTTGCAAGACTCATCTTGCGGGGGAACAGATGTTGTCGACCCGATATCACTGATTGCATTAATGTCCAATAGGATTATAATCCAATAAGAGTCGGCCATAGGCGATGTGGGCGCCCGATTGGGAACATTTTTAGTGGTGCCCCCAGGTTCACAGCCAAGGACTGAGATTGGGATATAAATAAGAACCTATTATGAACCGGTTTAGTTCAGTCTGTAGAGCATCCGCCTAGAAACCACAAGGTTCCGGGTTCGATACTCGCCCTCACCAACTCAGCGAATCGAGTAGCTTGGCTTGGATCTGTACGGTACAGTAAGGGGCTGAAAAAAATCTCCATAGTCTAGCGCTAGTGAGAAGGAGACAGTCTCCCTCGCTGTCCGACTGATTCTGACAATAGACTGCACCGCCGACTTTTAATCATAGAGACGGTTATCTCAATCGGTAGAGCATTCGCCTCAGAATCGCAAAGTATCGGGTTCGATATCGGTCTTTGCCAATTCAGCGCACGAATAGCACATCTTGGGTAACCTGATCATATATTTATATATCATCATCATCATCATCATCATCATGTCGTGCTAGCAGCATGGATATCCATGACAATCTCTCGCCATCATCATTGTTCCTGGGAGGTCCTCTGTGTAGCATCCAGTATCCGCGAACTGACAGGTTAAAGCGAAATTCTTCCAACTGTAACTGCATCAGTACTACTGTACGGCTGCACTACTTGGGCCCGAATGAAGCGCCTAGAGAATAAGTTAGATGGGACCTGCACAAGAATGCTGCGTGCAATTTTAAACATGAGTGGAAGCAAACACCCAGAGAAACAAGCTGTATGGCCACCTGCCCCACATATCACACAAACCATCCGTGTGAGGCGAACAAGACACGCTGGACACTGCTGGTGAAGCAAGGATGAACTCATTAGTGACGTTCTACTGTGGAAGCCATCACATCGGCACACCAGGGTAGGGCATCCAGCAAAGACGTTCATAGTCCAACTCTGATTTATATATAGACTAGCAGCGGCTACCCGGTGTCGCCTGGGTAGAGGGGGATTTTTAAAGTTAGTCCTGCAGATCCATTATTACTGAATCGGGAGTTGAATCCTCGTGGGATGCACCATTAAATCCCTATGTAAAAAAACAAAAAAAAAAATAGACCTTGCAATGATCCAGTTACTCTGAAAAGAAATTTAATGTCTACTATCTAAAATATTAAACGCAAAAAAATTCCATGCTGTTATCATTTAAATTTTATCTTTTAATTATCTTCACGAATATAAATTAAAATCTCTATCATTTTGCTCAAAAAAACCAAGCCCGGTGATATTTAATGTGTATATAATTTTTACTTTGTCGTTAATTTTTTATTTTCGAATTTCCTCCGACATACACATACAACAATATATATATGTACTAGAAGCGGCTACCCGGCGTATATACATTAATAAAAATTCCTTTTAACATATTATTTTATTATCGTTTATTTACCTTATTTTTGTCCGTGAGTGGGGGGGGGGAGTAGATACAATAACATCCATACCCTATGTTTTTCCAACAGGGGTTTAAAAAAATTTGTTACCCCTCATTTTACAGAAGAAAAGTTAAATAAAAAAATATAAGATCATAAATCCATGATACGAAGGTGGTCAAAAAGTAATGCCATTTTGTTTACCAACACAGGAACATGTATCATACATAAAAATTAAGCTGATCCTTTGAGGATCTCATCCCTACTTCTCCATATAGTCACCGTTTGTTTCAATAGCAATGTTCCACCTTCGAATGAAAGCATGTATCCCTGACCCGTAAAATTCCGTTGACTCTTCTTTAAGTCACTTCTTCACAACAGATTTCATATCCTCGTCACTGCAATAATGTTCGCCTCTCTTCGGCCCGATGAAATTACGGTTTTATTGGCAAAATATTATACCAGTGACGCCAAATCTTAGTGACGAAGGTATATTGGTACGGTACCGCGGTATTATGTATGAACTAGCAGACCTGTAGATATACCACATTAGGATAATCTAATTATTACAACGTTTGACATTTTCTTAAGAGCTATGCTAAATAGTTCAATATGTAAAAAGTATAATAATCTTCATTTAACACACACTCTCTCTCTCTCCATTCTTTTCTTTCTTCTTTTCATCATCGACTGAAACAGATTAGCGTTATCGTTTTGCGTTCTCAAACCCCCTTTCTATCTTCCTCCTACTCTCTTTCTTTCTTTCTATTATTTTTCTGTATAGCATTTCCTTTCTTCTTTATAATAAAACCGGAATGGTCCATTATTTCTGAGCTAGGACGACACCCATAAGAAATAAGAATTCAGCGTATAAGCGACGCCAGATAATCAAATTTACATCTTGGACATTTTGACGGTCTCATTTTTAACCAGAGGGTTTTTGCAAGATGTCGGTCCTAAAAGATACCAATCAGACAAGTTTTTAATCGATGTGAATAACCAGTCAATTACGTTCGAGATTTTAGTAGACGTTTTACACCGCAGAGATACAATTAGACAGGAATAGTGGATGTACGCTACTAATCCGCGAAGCCTGCCCAGTATATTCGCGTGCTCACTATATATATTGTCAGACCACATGCGATGAAGAGTGTGGGTATCTATACAACACAAGACTGATAACGGACGGAAGATTAAAGAATAACCAAGTATTAATAAATAGCGACTAGTTGCATACGATGTCCCTGAACAATGGGATCCTCGTTATTTGTACAGAAACACCTGCTGCTTCATCTCGGCTTAAAACACATTTCTCGCGCAACACTTCTGTTTATTGATAGGATTTTGTTATTTTTTTGTTGTTTGTTTTTGATATTTTTAAATTTTTTTTCTTCTTTTTATACTTTTTGTGTGTAAATATAATATATTATTTTTTTTTTTTCACTTATTGCATGTCTTCGCCCCGGTAATCGAAGAAAGATAGGCGGATGCGTCACTGTATAATTGAACAAATGCATCGGTCTTTATGATGAACAGAAAGGGGCGGGTGAAAAGCAGAAGAGAGGAGAGAGAGGGAAGGAGGGGGAAGGAAGGAAGGATGATAAGTGCGCCAATCAAATTAATTTTGTACCTATTTAAACTCATTTAACTTGAGGTGAACCTAGGTTAGATCATGACGATCTACACATTTCTTTTTATTGTGATGCCTACGTTTTATAGATTTTTAAAAGACCTTCTTTCCTTCTTGACTTTTATTATATCTCTGTATGCTGGCTCAAACCTCGTTGTGAACAATTATCGTAGTAGGAAATGGGACTCAGCCGGTCCGAGTTCAAGTAGACAAATATCTCACTAGTGGTTAGTCTATTAGATGCATCTGAGATATAAAATCATTTATGTTCTGGCGTGCTGAAATCTCTCTCTCTCTCTCCTCTCTCTCTCTCTCACTCGCTCCTCCTCTCTCTCTCTCTCTCTCTCTCTCTCTCTCTGATGTGCGTTTGTACTATTGTAATACGACGCGTAGTCACCGGCGTGCAATAGCTATCGTTGTAGGAAATGGACAACAGCGGCCGAGTTCAAGTAGACATATATCTCACCCAAGTGGTCAGTCTGTTAGATACAATCGAAAGCGAAAAACATTCCTTATCTGACGTTCTCTCTCCTCTCTCTCTACTCTCATCCTCTTCTCTTCTCTCTCTCTCTCTCGCTCTCTCTTTATCTATCTATCTATAAAATAGATATGTATGTATATATAAATGAAACTCCCAGGGTGAAGATTCACCCGAAATATCGGAATAGATTAAATCAGGAACAGAGCAACGGTTGAATATATAAAAAATTCTGATTTTTGCTCTGTTTTCTTGTTTTTGTCTTTTTCCAAAAATGCTTCAAAAGTCCAACAAAACAACGTTCACAAGAAATAACATAAAAATGTAATATATATATATGATTATATATATATATATATAACTATAATATATATATAGTAAATGAAGAAAAACTCTAAACTTGCTTCATTACAATAATTTATTTCACTTGTATTAGGCACATTGAGCTCTTCTTATGGTCTACCTGCATCAGCTTGGTTAAACCACACCATGGGAAAGACCCTAACTACGGAAAAAAAAACTTATATATATATATATATATATATATATATGTATATATAATATATATATAATATATATATATATATATGTATATATATAGATGATATATATATTATATATATATATTTATTCCCATAAATATATATCATATATATATATTATACATATTATAATTAATATATATATATATATATGTGTGTGAAAAATAGATGGAAATTAATCGACAGTATGAAATTTAACATTATGAAAAAAACATATGATGTTGTTATGTAATAGCTGACAGTACTGGTTTCGACCAAATCGATAAGCTTGGTCTTCATCAAAGAGCGACATGAATGGGAAGAGAAGATATCCGGTTAAAAAAAAGACTGTTTACAGAAACGAACGCTGAGTTCAACCGCTGAAGTTTTTGAAAAATGCATGTTCTGTTTTAAAAAAAAAAAAAAATAAAATAAAATAAATTATTTAATTTTTAAAAAATCAGAAGCATTATAGTTTATAGAAAAACTCAAAAGAGTTTGTTGTAAAAGTTTATATAAAAATGTAAAGTGGGTATCAAAAATAGATAGTATATATTTTTCAGCTGTTAAAAAATATACAAGTCCACAGTAATTGAAACGGATATCTAACGGATATCTCTCTTCCCATCTATGTCGCTCTTTGATGAAGACCAACTTATATCGATTTGGTTCGAACAGTACTGTCAGCTATTACAATAACAAAACATCATATGTTTTTTCATAAGTTAAAAATTTCACTAATATATATATATATATATATATATATATAATATATATATATATAATATATATATATTTCTTCTTGTTATTCCAATCGTCTACATTATTTACCCTTTTACCCAATTTATACACATTCGAAAAAGAAATAGTCGCCCTTTCACTACAGTGAGTCGACATGATTTTAAGAGCTCCCAAATGAATGATTTGACTCTCTTCTCAACTCAGCACCAGGCTGATTTGAGCTCAACCAGTAACTACATTCTTTGAATGAATTATCCAGACTTACTTCTTGCTCATAAGACTAACAGTAAAAAATGGATTCCGGACTTGCAAGAAAAACTTTAGAAATTTGGTTCACCTTTACACATCACCGAAAGGATTAAATGGTCCGCTAGTAAAACCCACGGTTATGTTACTTCATTTATTCAACAATTTAATTCACATGTGAAAACACAGAACTCACTACTCCATATTTATCCCAGAAAATACGATAAGTTAGGCCCAAGCCGTGGATTGTAATAGATAGACTCGTAGGAAATGGACTCGAGGAATCGAGTTCAAGTCTTGGACGGCGCTACAGTTCACGTAGCGCTAATACCTTGGGAAAGGTATGAATCAACTACTCTCAGACTGGGACCTTTAACCTTAGTTAGGCAACCAATCTAGGAGAAAGGAAACTCTGAATTTAAACCTGCTTAAACTACACTTGGGGTGGTCACTACTAGAATAGGCTCAGTCCTAATTACTGATCTTATTTCACTAATGATTTTTGAATATAGGAAACAATAAAACCTATACACGTTCGGATACGAATCCCCTGAGAAACTTCACACATCACCGTGTGTGGGCCGGCTTACCCCACATCTGGGGAATGTCGTCACACACACACGCCAAGCGCGCACGCGCACGCGCACGCACACATAAACAATACAATTTGTCAGCACTTGTGTAACACGGGTGATTTAAATATGATACAAGGGAATTAAACACCATTTCTATTTTCACTCCCTCTATTTTTGTTTCATTTATTCCCTTCCCCCTCCTCCTCCCTACTCCCCCTCTTCTCCTCCCCCCCTTCTTTCATTCCTCCTTTCTCTTTGCTATATCACACACACACACACACCCTCGTCGCCACGAATAGACATTCCCTCAGTTCATTGTGCATTGTCGCTGTTCACAGAATGAAAAGATCTGAGAAGCCCACAAAGCTCAAAAAAAAAAAAAATGGACGAGTCCATTCGCTTATTTTTAGGCTTCCCTCCACCCTGAACCAGACGCCATGATGGCGGGAAAAAGAGATTGCAATAATTGCAAATATTTCTGTTTTTCTTGTCAGTACGATGCAGCTTTTGTACTAAATTACAATAAATTAAAATAAATAAAAAAATGAAAAAGAAGAAGCCAGTATTCTCTGAATGTTTGAGATGAGGCTTTTGATGATTAGTATTATCTGCGTTATTCGACTATTGTTCTCATCACACTGGATTGTCAATTGGACACATGCCTAGTGGATTAAGGTAGTTATGTTAAGACAATTCTAAGTGTGACAGTTATCTCTAGATTGCAAGTTCAATCCTGATCAAAGGGCAGCAGTAACATAGAATAATAATTAACACAGCTTAACGCTTTTACCCCAGCTATGGTTAGCGGAATGAGAACAGGATACCACCGTGGATTGAATAAGGTTGGCGTTCAAATTCCGTGATGGCTCCCGATTACGACAAGAAGGTTCCGATTACGACAAGAAAGTACCCGAGTCCAAAAAGAAATTCCCGAGTCGACAAGAAATAACCTGAAGAAGGCCAGGGGCATATCGACCGAAACGTTGTACAGATAAAAAAAGAGATGAGGACAATAGTCGAATAACGCAAATATACTAAGAAGCCAGTAAAGTGCAGAGAACACTAAGCCGCCATTTCCTGATCTGTATTAAAATTTCATCACGCAAAAGCACTACGCACTAGATAATTTATATATGAGAGCCCAGAAGTTTCATAAATTAAAACAATGACGACATAATTATATATTATATATATATAATAATATATATATATATACCAACCCTCCGCACGAGCAGGATGTGACACAAGGTCAATTTCTTAAGCGGACTTTAACAGGTTTACATTCAGAGTTTTCCTTTCCCAGACTGGTTGCCTAACCAAGGTTAAAGAGCCCAGTGGGTATATTACCGCGTACCCCGCGTATACGGGTGTAACACAAGGACATGTTTATGTGGGACCACCCACGAGCCCGAGGCTCATGAGTGTAGGTAGAAAAAATGCGTTGATCACGTCGTCATTCTCCTCAAGGAGGGCACCTCAGGCACTGGGTAATAAACCTAGCCCTGCCCCTTCAAATCAAGGGGGCAGGTATTCCTACGGGGATAGCCCCTGCGGAACAACGCTGTTCAATGGTCCAGGGCCGAAGCCGCTTGACCCCGGCGTGTGCCAGGTTAAAGAACCCAGTATGCCCTATTATTTACCTGGAGGGTAAGTTGGATGCATACCTTTCCCAAGGGTATTGGCGCTATGTTGAAATGCAAGCAGCCTCGTCCAGGATTTGAACTCGAGTCAATCTATCCATTCCTACGATTATAACCATTACACCACGTGCCTCAATATAATTTACTTATATGTATTTATTCCAAACCCTTCGCACAAGCAGGACTGTGATACAAGTTCAATATTTATTTATCATTGAATAGTAATAATGTGAAGCCTTAAGTGCGACCTGGTAGAATGGTAATGAAGGAGTACTCCACACTCTTGGATATCCAAAAATCATATGACTGCATGCAAATAAATGACTATTAATTAATTTACCCAACCCCTCCACACGAACAGGATGCAAACTTCCAGGTCAATATGTTTAAGCGGAGTGGACAGTTTGTTATTACTCCTAGATCCACTCTGATCTGGAGTGGCAGTACAAATCTATGAGTCACAATAGACCATGTGCCAAAAAGACTCTTCACTCAAATATATAGATATTAGCAATAGTACCCGGTCCATGATTGCCACGAAATTTTTTAGGAACACCCTATTGCCTTATGACAAGCCCCAACCCCTTTTTTCATATATGTGCTAGAAGGCCGTGACTGAGGGTTTTCATGTCATGGGAATGACGTTAAACTGATGGTGAGTTCCAGTTCTGGAAGTCTAGGGAATGTATAGCACTACATTGCTCCATAGTCTACTCTGACCGGGAATGGTAGTACTGTTAGGCGTCCCATCTATGGGTTAAATAGAAAAATGTGTTATAAAAAACATTAAATATCCATCAAGAATGAATATATTTAAAACTTGTCGGCATTAAATGACCCACGAGGTTGATATGCCGCAAAACAAAACAAACTAAACAAACCAATTGAAACCATAAACTGTGTGCAAATTGTTAGTATTACACTGGAATACAAAGGATTCCATAGAAGTGTGTGTAAATTATTTGCATTTAAGAATAGTTACTTGAAGCTATAATTGTTTACCAAGGATTATTATTTCAAGAGTTACTTGAAACCATATAACTGTATGCAAACAATGATTATTAAATAGAAATCATTACTAAAACCATATAATGTGTATACATTATTGATACTAGCAAATATATGCACCCTCCGGGTGCAAGTATTTAAGTTTTAATATAATAAAATATCATATAAATTAGAAAGGCTAATGAAACTGAATAAGAATGCAGATAAAAAGATTTGGAACAGAGGGGTATGATTGAAAAATAGAACAACTTTGAAAAGTAACTCTTCCATCATTTTCCATTACTCCCCTCTTTCATTGGTAAATTTTCCTAATTTAACTATTTAGTTAAAATAGGAAGTAAAGAATAATATTAGTTATTTTTCTTGTTAATGGACTTCTTTTAAGATTTATAGCCGAGAATTTTGCTTATATTCATTAAGATAAAACCAAACAATTAAATCAATAATACTAAGCATATATTTATTAAAATCCAATTTTTAAGATCAATATGCAAATCAGCCTGCCCATTCACACTATAATCCGCTATTTTGTTGTATTATATAAATACAATTGCATTTTCTGTGTATGTAGATATGGTCAACAGTCTTAATGATGTAAAACAGTTATTAATAATTTGAGGTTTAAATGAAAAATAAAATCATGGAGAATGTGATGTAAATAACGAGGGGAATTGTGATTTGTATAGTAATATAGTTTCGGTTACAGACAGAAAACACACAATCTCCATTATAATAAGATTAAACAGAGATACTTTAAACCATAGAAATGTCTGCAATTTATTTGTTGTGCAATATATCTTGTAGATGCATAAAGGGTTGTCGTTAGTGACGCACTATCATCACCGCCGATTACACCAAATCACCTTTATTTTTATCAATCAGTTAACTTCTGAAGGGCGGACTTCAACACGACTTTGTCATTAAACTGAAGACCCTCTACCCCATAATATATATATTATATATATATATAATATATATATATATAATATAATATATATAAAAGTAATTGGTAATTTGCTTGAAGCATTGTTAAGTATGTTATAAAATAATAAAATTCGAAGGCAATACAATGCGTAAAAAATAAAGAAAAACATCTTTTTGTCTTTTATTTTTTACGCATTGTATTGCCTTCGAATTTTATTATTTATATATATATATATATATATATATATAATATACATATACATATATATATACAAGTTGTGTCATAAAAGTATCGAGTTTGAAGCTGTATTTACCAACATAGAAATGAACAATAAATGGAACGTGAATATAAGGTGACACACAAAAAATCTTGATACTTTTTTGACAGACCTTGTATTATATATATATATTATATATATATATATATATTAATAAAGTCATCACTACAGACACGTGTTTCGGCATTTCATGCCTCTTCAGTGTGGCTAGACACAACTGTCCTTGGGTAGGTCGAACTCAGACTGACCGCATGGTAGTCCGATATCTTATCCCCTCCCACTGAGAGCTGATGCGGGACTTAAACTATTAAGTACATAGGAATGTATTTTCGTCACTGAGAGATCAAATTTCCGGAGAAATGATCATTGCTTTATATAATATATATATATATATATATATATATATATATATATAATGCTTAATTGGAGTCGTACCTAATTTTGAAAATAATTAATTAATAATGAATTAGGCGGAATACCTATTAAATGTATGGCTAAACAAATCGAGAAAATCAATCTCTGTATGTACATTTCGGCCTATTAGGCCTCATCAGCAGAGCTATAGATCGGAAGACCGCCCTGTGCGTGATTTGAAACCGGTTTCAAATCACGCACAGGCGGTTTTCCGATCTATAGCTCTGCTGATGAGGCCTAATAGGCCGAAATGTACATACAGAGATTGATTTTTCTCGATTTGTTTAGCCATACATTTAATAGGTATTCCCGCCTAATTCATTATCAATAATTAATTTTCAAAATTAGGTACGACTCCAATTAAGCACTTATTCTCCCAAATTGTCGGCAAAAAGCCATTCCAAAACAAACCGTGTTTACACTTATATATATATATATATAATATAAATATATATATATATATATGAAGAGAAAATGGAAGTGAATCCGACGTATGTAATATAGTGAAAAATTTGAAAAAACACAGGTTCAAATAAAATGAGTGGTATTATTCAGCCAACGCTGAAAAAAAAAAAGAAAAAAAATAAATAAATAAACAAATAAAATAAACATACACACGCGCCCGCGCTCACCCACCAGACACACACAACACAGACGCGCGCACAGACACACAGACACCCAAACAAAAAACGATTAATCTACTCACATTTCCATACACATCCCTCTCTCCTTCTCCTCTGTCTGGTCTGTGTCTGTCTGTCTGTCTCTGTCTCTCTGTCTCTCTCTCTTGTCTCTCTCTCCTTCTCTCTTTCTCTTTTCTTTCTCACATACACACATACACCACGTAAAAAAATGTTCGACTTCATCCTTCAAAACCGTTTATCTTAAGCGTCTCATAAATTTTCGAATCTATTTCTAAGAACGCTAACTTTCCATTCAAAACATCGTTAACAAACGGATCACAGTCTCCTTATTATTCTGTGATAAATTTTACTTTTCCTTATATCAACAAAAGCCCTGAAAAGATCTACTAAACAATGAAACACTGCAGCGTTGGCTGAAAAATACCACTCATTTTATTTGAACCTGTGTTTTTTCAAATTTTTCAATATATATATATATATATATATATATATATATATATATATATATATATAATATACCAACCCCACAACAGGATGTGACACAAGATCATTTTAAGGGTAGTTTAAAACGTTTTCCTTCTAGACGTGTTACCATACCAAGGTTAAAGACCTCAATTTGCCCTAGTTGTTACCCCTAACCGGAAGGAGAATAGCTAGATGCATATATTTTCCAAGGTTATTAGCGCTATGTGAAATTCAAAACCAGCTCGCTTATTCAATAGTAACTGATATGCGAGACTAGCTTACAAACCAATACATCACGATATCTGTCCCTGTACTCTGTAGGAAGCGTTTGTCATTGAACTGTTTGGATTCTCTTTTAAATCGAACTAGATCCCTAAGTGGGACTGATATCCTATTATAGTAGTGACCACCCTAAGAGGAGATTTAAGAGGTTTGAAGAGGTTTTACTTCTCATAGACTGGTCGCCTAATTAAGATAAAGAGTCTGTCTGACCTACTATTTACGATAGCTGGAGTGAGAATAGTTGGATTCATACCTTTCCCATGAGTATTAGCGCTACTTGAACTGTGGCTTCGTCCAGGATTTGAATTCGGGTCGACGAGTCATTTCCTACGACCAGTACCCACGCGCCTCTTATGTATTCGTCCTATGATAGCCAGTTCCGCCTCGTCCAGGAATTGAACTCGGGTCGCCGTGTCTACTTCCTTGCGTCGATAACCATTACGCCTCCTTTTGTTTTCGGCAATTATTTATCACAGTCAGAGTGAGTGATAATATTTCTTTTTTTTAAATATAATCTTCAATTCTTGTATGCGAATCGCTGCCTATTTTTCTGCGACAGAACCGAACCGTTACCAGAAATACCGAGAGCGAGATTATGCTCTCATAGGAATAATAATTGTTCTCTTGTAAGGTTTCTTCAGCTCGATAAACACCTGCCACGCACAATGATTAAATCGAGAAACCAGATCTCGCACGAGACGTATTCATTCGAGAGATGCTGCGTTATAGTCGATTTTACACTTAAAATGATGTGTGTTCAGAACGTTACGGCAGTGGAGACGAAGGAGAGAAAGAGAAAGGAGGAGAAGGAGAAGGGAAGCCCTACGTAGGCAACTCATTCGCGCGTTCACATCTACTGGATTAATCAGGTCGCCGTGCTATGCATCGTGTCCTATTATTATTATTATTATTATTATTATTATTATTATTATTATTATTATTATTATTATTATTTCTGCGTTGGAATCTGCTCTCAATAAATTCCTATATGCGATACGCTTTTCTATGTATTTAAGCTTCAAGTCTTCAGCGCAAAATTGGAAATAATGCGAATTATCTCAAAATTCTCCCCATTGTAAAATACTTAAATATAAGATTGTTTGAATGTATCTACTATCTACCTATCTTATCTATCTCTGTCTATTCAATGTCTATCTCAGTTCATATCTAAGCCTGTTCATTTTTATCTGTCTCAGTCTGTTAATATGTATGGCTGTTCATATCTATCTATCTATCTATCTGTATCTATCTATCTATCTATCTATCTCCCTCCCTCTCTCTCTCTCTCTCTCTCTCCTCTCTATATATATATATATATATATAATATATAAGGTAAAAGTAAAGTCGTCGGGGCGGCCTAAAGTCGGTATCAGCCAATCAGCGAGGAGTCTATCCCCTTTTCACTAGCGCTAGACCAAGGAGATTGTTTTGGCATCTGAGGTGGAGCGCAACACCTACCATCAGCTCCTTACTTTACCGCACAGATCCCTGTGCTACTCATACGCTGAGTGGCGAGGACCGGAATCGAACTAGGAACCATGTGGTTTTCTCGCCAACACTCTACCGACAGCTACCCGGCCCTATGCGTGTATGTGTGTGTGTATCTGTCTGTAAATATCATGTCTATTCTTATCTGTCTTATCCCCATACTTCTATCTATCTATCTATCTATCTATCAATCTCACTCTCTTAATATCAATGTCTATTTCATATCTATCTGCGTCTATTCATATATATCTATCCATTTTAGTCTGGTAGATAAGAAGGTGGACCGGGAAAAATGTTATCAAGTTAAATTTGGTATTTTTAAAGCTTAGGGTATCCTCTTTTGAAATTGGAAACTCCTCTATTTCATTCCCTTGGAGAATTTTTTTATTGGTGGGGGTATACAAACCAGATCTTATTTATTTAGGTCTATTTAATACCTATCTCAGTTCATATCTATACCAGTTCGTATCTATCTGTCTCAATCTGTTAGTATGTATAGCTGTTCATATCTATCTATAGATATCATATCATATCAAATCTATCTACTACTCTTCGTGATGAATAACAACGAAAAATTATCGTCATGGATTTTGTCAACTTTGGTGTGGATAGTGGTCGTAGCTGATCAATACGACCCTCTGCCAATCAACGTAAATATCAAGTTAAATTTGGTATTTTTTAAAAGCTTAGGGTAATCCCTTTTGAAATTTGGAAACTCCTCTATTTCATCCCCTTGGGGAAATTTTTTATGAGGAGATTTACGTCGATTGGCAGAGGGTCATATTGATCAAGGCTCACCACTATTTCCTCCCAATAAAAACTTCCCCAAGGGATGAATAGAGGAGTTCCAAATTTCAAAAGGGGATACCCTAAGCTTTTAAAAAATACCAAATTTAACTTGATATTTACGTGATTGGCAGAGGGTCGTATTGATCAAGCTACGACCACTATCCACACCAAAGTTGACAAAATCCATGGACGATAATTTTTCTGTTGTTTATTTCATCACGAAGAGTAGTAGATAGATATGATATGATATGATATCTATAGATAGATATGAACAGCTATACATACTAACAGATTGAGACAGATAGATACGAACTGGTATAGATATGAACTGAATAGGTATTAAATAGACCTAAATAAATAGATCTGGTTTGTATACCCCCACCCAATCAAAAATTCTCCCAAGGGATGAATAGAGACGAGTTTCCAAATTCAAAAGAGGATACCCTAAGCTTTAAAAAAAACCAAATTAACTTGATAACATTTTTCCCGGTCCACCTTCTTATCTACCAGACTAAAATGGATAGATATAGAATAGACGCAGATAGATATGAATAGACATTGATATTAAGAGATGAGATTGATAGATAGATAGATAGATAGATAGATAGATATGGGATAAGACAGATAAGAATAGACATTGATATTTACAGACAGATACACACACACATACACGCATAGGGCCGGGTGAGCTGTCGGTAGAGTGTTCGGCGAGAAACCACATGGTTCCTAGTTCGATTCCGGTCCTCGCCAACTCAGCGTATGAGTAGCACAGGGATCTGTGCGGTAAAGTAAGGAGCTGATGGTAGTGTTGCGCTCCACCTCAGATGCCAAAAACAATCTCCTTGGTCTAGCGCTAGTGAAAAGGGATAGACTCCCTCGCTGATGGTGATACCGACTTTAGGCC
>CM042159.1:16864281-16869281 GCA_023376005.1 Doryteuthis pealeii | reverse complement strand
GTAATAACAAACTGTCCAACTCCGCTTAAAAATTGACCTGGAGTTGCATCCTGTTCGTGTGGAGGGGTTGGGTAAATACATATAATAGTCATTTATTTGCATGCAGTCATATGATTTTTGGATATCCAGAGAGTGTGGAGTACTCCTTCATTACCATTACTACCAGGTCCACTAAGGCTTCACATATTACTATTCAATATAAATAAAATATGAAACTTGTATCACGTCCTGCTTGTGCGAAGGTTTGGAAAATAAATAGCATATAAGAATTATATTTGAGGCACGTGGTTTAATGGTTATAATCGTAGGAAATGGTAGATAGATTGACTCGAGTTTCAAATCCTGAACGAAGGCTGCTTGCATTTCACATAGCGCCAATACGCCTTGGGAAAGGTATGCATCCAACTTACCTCCAGGTAAATAATAGGGCATTACTGGGTTCTTTAACCTGGCACAGCCGGGGTCCAGCGCTTCGCCCTGGACCATGTTGAACAGCGTTGTTCCCAGGGGGCTATCCCCCTAGGCAATACCTGCCCCCTTGATTTAAAGGGGCCAGGGCTAGGTTTATTACCCAGTGCCTGAGGTGCCCTCCTTGAGGGGAAATGACGACGTGATCAACGCATTTTTCTACCTACCACCCATGAGCCTCGGCTCGTGGGTGGTCCCACATAAACATGTCCTTGTGTTACACCCGTATACGTGGGGTACGCGGTAAATACCCACTGGGCTCTTTAACCTTGTTTTAGGCAACCAGTCTAGGAGAAGGAAAACTCTGAATGTAAACCTGTTAAACTCCGCTTTAAGAAATTGACCTTGTGTCACATCCTGCTCGTGCGGAGGGTTTGGTATATATATATATATATATATATATATATATATTATATATGTCGTCATTGTTTTTAATTTATGAAACTTCTGGGCTCTCATATATAAATTATCTAGTGCGTAGTGCTTTGCGTGATGAAATTTAATACAGATCAGGAAATGGCGCGCTTAGTGTTCCTCTGCACTTTACTGGCTTCTTAGTATTATTTTGCGTTATTTCGGACTATTGTCCTCATTCTTTTTTTTATCTGTACAACGTCGGGTCGATATGCCCTCTGGCCTTCTTCAGGTATTTCTTGTCGGACTCGGGAACTTTCTTTTTGGACTCGGTACTTTCTTGTCGTAATCGGGAACCTTCTTGTCGTAATCGGGAGCCATCACGACTTTGAACCCAACCCTTTATTCAATCCACGGGTATCCTGTTCTCATTCCGCTAACCATAGCTGGGGTAAAAGCGTTAAAGCTGTGTTAATTATTATTCTATGTTACTGCTGCCCTTGATCAGGATTGAACTTGCAATCTAGAGATAACTGTCACTTAGAATTGTCTTAACATAACTACCTTATCCACTAGGCCATGTGTCCAATTGGACAATCCAGTGTGATGAGAACAATAGTCCGAATAACGCAGATAATACTAATCATCAAGCCTCATCTCAAACATTCAGAGAAATACTGGCTTCTTCTTTCATTTTTTTATTTATTTTATTTTATTGTAATTTAGTACAAAAGCTGCATCAGTACTGACAAGAAAAACAGAAATATTTGCAATTATTGCAATCCTCTTTTTTCCCGCCATCATGGCGTCTGGTTCAGGGTGGAGGGAAGCCTAAAATAAGCGGAATGGACTCGTCCATTTTTTTTTTTTTTGAGCTTTGTGGCTTCTCAGATCCTTTTCATTTCTGTGCGCAACAGCGACAATGCACAATAATGAGGAATGTCTATCCGTGGCGACTTGAGGGTGTGTGTGTTGTGTGAGTCGTTAGCCAAAGAGAAAAGGAGGAATGAAAGAAAGGGGTGGCTGGGAGAAAGAGGGGATAGGAGAGAGAGGGGGAAGGAAATAAATGAAACAAAAATAGAAGGGAGTGAAAATAAGAAATCGTGTTTAGATTCCCTTTATCATATATTAAATCACCCTGTTACACAGGCTGACAATTGTATTTTTATGTGTGCGTGCGCAGTGCGCAGTGCGCCGCTGCGTGTGTGTCGTTGACGACATTCCCCAGATGTGGGGTAAGCCGGACGCCACACACCGGGATGGTGTGAAGTTTCCTCAGGGATTCGTTTCCGAACGTGTATTAGTTTTATTGTTTCTATATTCAAACAATTCATTAGTGAAATAGCCATCGATCATTAGGACTAGGCCGATATTTAGTAGTACCACCCCAAGTGTAGTTTAACAGGTTTAAATTCAGAGTTTCCTTTCTCCTAGATGTTGCCTAAACTAGGTTAAAGAGAGTCCAGTCATGAGAGATAGTTGGATTCATACCTTTTCCCAAACGGTTAGCGCTACGTGAAACTGTAAGCCCCGTCCTCCAAGACTTGAATCGATTCCTCGAGTCTTTCCTACGCAGTCTATCTATTACACCACGCCTTGGGCCTAACTTATCTATTTTCTGGGATAAAATATGGAGTAAGTGAAGTCTGTGTTATTCACATGTGAAATTAAAACTTGTTGAACTAAAATGATGAAAGTAACATAACCGTGGGTTACTACGGACCATTTAATCCTTTCGTGATGTTAAAGGTGAACCAATTTCCTAAAAGTTTTCTTGCAAGTCGGATTCCATTTTTTGACTGCTTAGTCTATGAGCAAGAATAAGTCTGGATATTTCATCATAAGAATGTAGTTACTGGTTTGAGCTTCAAAATCAGCCTGTGTGCTGAGGAGAGAAGAGTCAAATCATTCATTTTGGAGCTCTAAAATCATGTCCGACTCACTGTAGTGAAAGGGCGACTATTTCTTTTCAAATGTGTATAAATTGGGTAAAGCGGGTTCTAAAATAATGTAACGATTGCATAACAAGAAGAATAATATATATATATATATATATATATATATTACGGCTCATATATATATACTTATATAATATATATATGAAATTTACATTATGAAAAAAACATATGATGTTTGTTATGAAAATGCGACAGTACTGTTCTGACCAAATCCGATAGTTGTCTCATCAAAGAGCGACATAGTGGGAAGAGAAGATATCCGTTAAGATATCCGTTCAAATTACCAATGTTGGACTGTGTATAATTTTTAACAGCTGAAAAATATATACTGATACTATTTTGAGGGTGACCCAGCGTGTTACATTTTTAATAAACTTTTACAACAAACTCTTTGAGTTTTCTATAAACTATAATGCTCTGATTTTAAAAAATTAAAAAATAAATTTATTTTATTTATTTTTTTTTTTTTTTTTAAAACAGAACATGCATTTTCAAAAACTTCAGCGGGTTGAACTCAGCGTTCGTTTTCTGTAAACAGTCTTTTTTTTTAACGATATCTTCTCTTCCCATCAATGTCGCTCTTGATGAAGACCAACTTATCGAATTGGTCGAAACAGTACTGTCAGCTATTACATAACAACATTCATATGTTGTTCATAATGTTAAATTTGCGATGACGTTGTCGGATAATGTGTCTAGTGCGTAGTGTCACACCACCATATATACTATATATATATATATATAATATGTATTATAATAATTATGTATATATATATTTTCGAAATAATATATATATATATATTAATACATATTATATATATACATATATATATATATTATATATATATTATATATATATATATACATAAATAAAATAGTTATGATGTATGATATATAGTTTTTTTTTCCGTAGTGAGGGTTCTTTCACAGTGTGGTTTAACCAAGCTGATGCAGTTAGATCATTAAGAAGGAGCTCAATGTGCCAATACAAGTGAAATAAATATTGAATGTAAGCAAAGTTTAGAGTTTCTTCACTTTACTATATATATATAGTAATATAAAAAATATTATATATAAGTATAAGTATATAATTATTTATGTATATATTCTGTGCAACTTTGTTTGTTTGTTTTTGGAAGCATTTTTGGAAAAAAGAACGAAAAACAAGACAAAACCAGAACAAAAAATCAGAATTTTATATATCAACCGTTGCTCCTTTTCCTGATTTAATCTTATGTTCCGATATTTCGCGTGAATCTTCACCCTGCGGAGTTATTTATAAGTGTATACATGACATAGCTAGTATTTATAGATAGATAGAAAAGAGAGAGAGAGTAGAGCGAGAGAGAGAGAGAGAGAGATATGAAGAGAGATTAGATAGTATGAGGAGAGAGAAGAACTCGTCAGATAAAGGAATGTTTTCGCTTTATATGTATCTACAGATGTGACCACTTTGTAGTAGCTATTCTACTGAACTCGTGCGCTGGCCATTGCTACAACGGTAGATGCGCTATGCATGCCGGTGACTACCGTCGTATTACAATATGAACAAACACCACTCAGAGAGAGAGATGAGCATGGAGAGAAGAGGAATGAGAAGAGACGAAGAGAGGAGAGAACGAGAGAGAGAGAGAGAGAGAATTTCAGCACGCCAAACAAAATGATTTTATTATCTCAGTATTAGCATCAATTAGACTAACCAACTTAGTTGAGATATATGTCTACTTTGAACTCGGGACCGCCGAGTCCATTTCCTACTACGATAATTGTTACCACAAACGCAGGTGCCAGCCATACATGAGAGTATAATAAATCAAGAAGGAAAAGAAAAAAAAATGTCTTTAAAAATCTATAAAAACGTAGGCATCACAATTAAAAAGAAATGTGTAGATCGTCGATGATCCTAACTAGGTTCACCTCAAGTTAAATGACGTTTAAGAGGTACAAAATAATTTGATTGGCTCACTTATCATCGCCTTCCTTCCTTCCCCCTCCTTCCCTCTCTCTCCTCTTTCTGCTTTTCACCCGGCCCCTTTCATGTTCATCATAAACCGAGCAATTTGTTCCCAATTATACCGAGTGACGATCCGCCTATCTTTCTCTCGATTAACCGGGGCAACATGCAAATAAGTGACAAAAAAAAAAAATACATATACATATTACACAACAAAAAAGTACTAAAGAGCAAGAGAAAAAACTTTAAAAAATATGCAAAAAACA
>CM042159.1:16831870-16864181 GCA_023376005.1 Doryteuthis pealeii | reverse complement strand
AAGAGAGAGATGCCAAGAAGAGATTCTCTGGTGGTCTTTTTTCCTCGCACATGCGGGAGGTTCTTCCGGTGTAAAGGCTCATGGGAGTTTGTTATTATTTTTGTTAATTTAATCTATTCTAATCCCGCATCACAGCAAAGCCTAATAACCTTTTTGAAAACATTTTGACATACCTTACGACACATAGTCTTCTAAGAATTGCCTCAAATTTCTTGAATAATAGCTTGTCTAAGATAGTTCTGAACTGTTAATTTTGTGACGATAGACATGAATCTTTTAAAATAACCGCCACACAAGAAGTTTGTTGGGTCTTTTATATAGGAGAGCGGCCGGCATTCATCCATCAGGCCCGCCTCCACGGTGAGGCTATAATTTTCGTTTCAGTCTAATTACCGACGTTTTCATCCAATCATGATTACCTCCCTCCTACTTAAAAATAAACTCGGTACAAAAATACTACTACAGTGCTTCCCTTTTTTTCTATAGATTAAATACCAAGGGTAAAAAAAAAGTGTATCTGTTGTTAAATCAATATTTTGCTATGGAATTAACATATATCTATGTGAGTGTGTATATTATATGCATACGTATATATATATATATATATATAATGTGTGTGTGTGTGTAGTGTGTGGTGTTGTGAGAAGAGAGAGAGAGTGTGTATAATGATGTGTATATGGTCTTGAAGGGATCACAGGGCTTGATGTGAATGCTCGGCCGAGGAGGGCCATGAAAATATCATGCGACAACTTGGTCTGTCTTTGAATAGATACAGAGTAGATAGGGATCAGCTATAAACAGACCAAGCTGGAAGTCAGGTTGGATCGGTCCAAACAGTAAAAAGTTTGACCAGATTTTAGAACAAAGTTTTTTTGGAAAATCCCGTATGAAATCTCAGAGAATGAGACTAGGATGAGATTTAGAGGGGTAGTGGGATTTTTTAAAAGTTACGTCAGTTAGTTGTTGCAAGCCGGGAGAAGTCAGTTGGAAAACTTGGGAAGAAGTGAGATCACATTTTACAGTAGAAGTCAACTTAGCAGAATTCGTGACTGGAGGGAGAAGTGAGGGTTTCACACAACCCCTCTTCTTTCTTGGCTCGACAATACATAATGAAAAATGACTGGACTGAATGAATGCGAGTACTACACCCTCTCTCTGGTGTAGTACAAATCTGCAGTTCAAAATCTGGAGATAAAATAAAAGTATTTCTTTGATCAAAAGTCTGGAGGATTAGATGGTGGATTACATAATCTCTCCACACTTTCGTATATACACACCCCCAAGTCGATGTAAATTCTACTATGCATAATTTTCATCATTTTATGAAGACAAATCCTAGAATAATAAAATGATTAAGTCCAGTTGTAGAATAATGTGAATATATTGTTGGTTGTATTGCCAACTAGACCAACAGTAATATTGTGTTAAATAAACTTAACCCTATTGAATGGTTATAGTTTGAGGTGGTACCAATTCATTATGGAAGAATGCAAATTGTGTTGCGTGTTGGCTGCACAAAACTGGAGATAAATGGTTGAGCTTGATAGGTTCTTGTTGATAACAATAATCATTGAGGTTAAATTAATGGTCAAGCCTTAAACTCGGCTTTCCGCCCTGTCGGCTGGGGCGTTAGAAAAATGCACCGATGCACCTCTGCAGAGGGGTAAAGACCCCATGAGGCCACCCTTTGGCCGTGGGTGTGACCCGTGATGCTTAAGGATAGAGCCTTGAAATATGAATCCTAACCCTGTTTTGTCTGGTTTCTTTCGTATGTTCTTCTCTCTTGATTATTGATTGTTAGATCTTTTAGAGGGCTGCCCTAGGCAGTATTACGGAACAAAGTGAGGGTTAAGCTAGCAGACGGTCACGGGCCAGTAAAATTGGAAAGACTAGAAGTTGCAGGAAATGCAGAAAGATGTGCGAGGACCCAAGGAAGATTTAACAATTTGGTCTTGAACAATGTAGCATGTGAATTCCGCGTTCAGTGTATTGATGTCGTCGTTTTATCAGCGAATCAATATCTTACATTATTTAATTAAAGCATTGTTAACTCAGCACAGATTTACACGGGCTGGAAAGTTGTAAATATCACAACCAGATATTACAAGGGTACCGTCAGGTGTGCAATTGTTGCAAGCTAATATTAGAGACCCCTAAAGTATTGGAGTTCTCGATCTCACTGGGATGCCCTTGTGCAAATATCTATAGATAAGCTTAGTAAAAACTACTGAACAGATAATACATGAGGGCTGTATATTTCACTCATCATGGGTTACTTTAATGTCGAAGGTTGGAGAATTACCTTCTTTGTACGGTTATATTTCATCATCATCATCATGTCGGCGCAGTTTGCACGGATATCATATGATTCATGCTCTCGCCAGCCTTCCCTATCATTCATTGACTTCGGCAGCTCATCTCTGCGCAGCAAGCCAGTATCCCCTGCATAGTTGGTCAATGTTAGGTCCTGGCTGGGCGGCCCACATTAGTGCGCCATGCGGCCCTTCCATAGTAGTACGTCGCTTACGATCTCGTCCTTGTTTCTCCAGCAGGTCTGCATGTCTAGTCGTCTCACTCGTATGGTTGTGAGATGGGGGGCAGGTGTGCCATATAGTTGCACTGCTTTTGTGGGGTGTTGCTTCACGACCTATCCAGGACCGTCCGTAGCATCTCGTACAGCTCCCATCTAGCTTATTCCAAGAAGCTTCGTTAGGATCCAAGTGGTACAGCCATACAGAAGTACCGCGACACAACCACAGCCTGGAAGAATCGCCTCTTTAGCTTGTTGGGGAGATCGGATTTCCATATGACTGATAGTTTGTTGGTGGCCAACCATGCCTTTCCTAATTTGTTATATAGTTGTTTCTCAAGAGGTTATTTTGTATACGGTTGTATCATGTACGAATAATTCTTAATATATCTATTTGAACCAGAGATGGGACCCTACGGGCGACTACAACTCCGGGTTAGAGTGGACCTGGTAGTAATGGCAATGAAGGGGTACTTCATACTCTCCAGATCTCCAGAACTAGAGCCTCACCATCTGTTAAGTGTAATACCCATTTTTAAGATTCACCGATCGGGGCGAAAAAAAAAACCGTAAAAACCTAGCAGTAAAATTCTAGCAGTAGGTAATGTTGAGGTGGTCTAGTTTTGTGGTAATGATGCTTTGACCGGAACACTTTGTAGAGGTGCAGGTTTTATTTTTTAGGGCCCCATTTAAGGGTCAAACAGATCTGACAAAATTTTTTCTTATTCGATAGTACAGTGTGAATAAAACAAAAACTTCTCAAGAACAAAATCACAAAAATGTAAATATACACGTACAATAAACGCGATTCCTTAACCTCTCGGCATTAAATAATCATATACGAGTTGACATGACGTTAAAAATAAATAATTATTAATAATAATTTTAGTATATAATGTGGACTTCATTTATATACATCCCTGTGCATGGCGCATTGTGTGTATGCTTCGGTAGGCGTTACAATTTAAGATTGAAATAGTGTGGAATGTTGTCTCGACTTTCCAGATGAAGTTCCCGTTTATCATTCAGTTCCTTCGCATTGTCATTTGGTCAGGTAATTGCATCACTGAATTAACGTTGACTGGTAATAGAAAATATAAGACGTGATTGCATTTCCATTTAGCATTTTCAAAAATGTGACAGAATGGTAACAGTCTGATGGTGTTGTATAGCACGTTACTTCTTTTCACTATCTCATATTGTACTTGTTGTAAATTAAGTAGTTATCTCCCTTTGATTAACCTTATCCTTTGTTAAGCTTAACCTTGATTAAACCTTAACCTTAATCTGAATTATCTCCCCTGCCCGCTAGGGAACATTATATATAATATATATATATAAAATAGCTAATATATATATATATATATATATATATATAATAATATATATATATAAGATTTATCCAAACTTGGTAGTAAGAGATGATTCTATATGTGATTTCAAGATCCACTATACTAATATTGATGATCCAGTATGTATAAATACAGTGAATCATTAAATCACTAAAGAGAGAGCTCAATGTAAAAATACCTTTTAGATTATACATTTGAGATTTGGGATTACTGTATTGAGTTCTTCCTTTATTGATATATATATAATATATATATATATATATATATATAGATATATATATATAATTGAAGTCGTACCTAATTTTGAAAATTAATTAATTAATAATTAATGAATTAGGTGGGCATGCTTATTCAAATGTAAGGCTAAACAAATCGAGAAAAATCAATCTCTGTATATACATTTCGGCCTATTAGGTCTCATCAGCAGAGTTATAGACAGGAAGACTAGAACACATTTTATAGGCAAAAATAGATTACAAAATGTCGCCATTTTTCTCGCCCCACCTCAAATTTTTCGAGTTTAAAATCGACATAACTCAGCGAATATTTCGAATTGGAAGATCAAATTTGGGGGATTGTCTAACTTTAACCTAGTCTACACCTGTACAAAATTTCAGAAAAATTGAAGTGGGTGGGTGACAATTTTATTTTTTTCTGATGATTTGACATGGAATTTCCATATATCTATCTATCTATCTATCTATCTATCTATATATATATATATATATATATATATATATATATATATAATTTATATATCAACCAAACCCTCTGCACGAGTAGGATATGACACAATGACAATTTGTTAAGCGAAGTTTACCAAGTTTGAATTCAGAATTTTCCTTCTCCTTGACTGGTTAACTATCCACGGTTAAAGAGTCCAGTCCGCCCTACTATTTACCCATAGTTGGAGAGAGAGTAGTTGGATTCATACCTTTCTCAAGGGTATTTTCACTATGTGAAATGCAAACAGCCTCGTCCAGGATTTGAACTCGGTTCCTCGAGTCCATTGCCTACGATTCTAACTATTACACCACAGCCTTGAGTCTAACTTATCGTGTTTTCTGGGATAAATATGGAGTAAGTGAGTGTGTGTTTTCACATGTAAAATTAAAATTGTTGTATAAATGAAGTAACATAACCGTGGGTTTTACTACCGACTATTTATTCCTTTTGGTGAGGTTAAACATTCGTTGGCAGGATAAAGTGTCCCAACACAGTCGTGCTGGATTGCGCCGACATAAACAGCATGTTCTCCATTCTCTGTGAAAGGCACCTTCGTTGGCTTGGACATGTCAGAAAGAATGGAAAATGGACGCATCCAAAAGATCTTTTGTGCGGAAAAATAGTAAAGGTTTCCAATCGGTTGGTAGACCACGCCTTCGATTTAAAGATGTCTGCAGGAGAGACATGAGGATATGCCATATTGACACAAACACGTGGGAGGTAGATGCAAAAAAGAGTGGCCTGGCGCCTCAGTGTTAAGCAAGGCACAGAGAGGGGTGAGGCAGAGAGGAGAGTAGCCTCGACAGAAAATAGAGCCAGAAAGAGAGAGAAAAGCCAGCAGCCCCAGAAAGCATCACAAGTTTGTGTGTATTCGTGCACCAAAGACTGTTATTCAAGAATTGGCCTGCAGAGTCACTTGTGCAGATGCAGATAAAAATTTTATTTTATTTGGACACTACCTATCGTCCTTAGTGGAAGGAAAGGATCCAATAATAAAAATAAAGGGGAACCAAATTTCCTAAAGTTTTTCTTGCCAAGTCCGGAATCCATTACACCACACGCCTCCATTAACACCGTATTTACTCAAGTAATGAACGACTTCGTCTAATGAAGCGACCGCAAAATGACATTTTTACATATAAATGTGTAATAAGTGAAACCCATAACTTTTGGCTATGCTAGCCTATAAAATATTGGTTATTTCCTAGTTGAGTAACATAATATTACAGAAAAAAACAGAACCCAAATTATTTTATTTTCCCATTAAACTAACCCTAAACTCCAAACCCTACACCTAACCCTAACCCTAACCCTAAACCCTAACCCTAAACCTAAACCCTAACCCTAACCCAACGCCCCTAGTTGAGTAACATAATATTACAGGGTGACCCAGAAAAAACAGAACTGAAATTATTTATTTATTTTCCCACTAAACTAACCCTAAACCCCAACCCCAACCTAACCCTAACCCTAAACCCTAACCCTAACCCTAAACCCCCTAGTTGAGTAACATAATATTACAGGGTGACCCAGAAAAAGCAGAACCCACAAATTTTGTAATAAATTGTTAATTTTAATTTTTTTTAAAGTTTAAGTCCAACAAGGGTTAGGGGGTTAGGGTTAGGGTTGGGTTTATGGTTAGTTTAATTGGAAAATAAATAAATAATTTGGGTTCTGTTTTTTCTGTGTCACTCATGTTACTCAACTAGGAAATAACCAAAAATATTTTTCAACATCCAATGACATAATGCGAAAACATTCAAACATTTACTTTTCAAAGCGTGGTCTAATGGTTAGAGTCGTGGGAAATGGTCCGTCGACCCGAGTTCAATCCTGGACGAAGCTGTTTAGATTTCACATGGTGCTAAGACCCTTGGGAAAGCTATGAATCCAATTCTCTCAACAGCTATGAGTAAATAGGGGCAGACTGGGTCTTAAAAACCATGTCTAGGTAACCAAAAAGGAATTCAAACTGTTAAACTCCGAAATTGACATTGTGTTGCATCCTGATCATGCGGAGGGGGTTGGTATATATATATATATATATATATATATATATATATATATATATTTTAATTGAGTCGTACCTAATTTTGAAAATTAATTAATTAATATAATGAATTAGGCGGGAATACCTATTAAATGTATGGCTAAACAAATCATAAAATCTAAGAAGTCCGCTTAGTGTAAGGGTTAGGATCGGCCTGTCAGCTTGGCAGTCCGGTTTCAAATCACGCACAGGGCGGTCTTCCGATCTATAGCTCTGGCTGATGAGTCCTAATAGGCCGAAATGTACATACAGAGATTGATTTTCTCGATTTGTTTAGCCATACATTTAATAGGTATTCCCGCTAATTCATTATTTAATTAATTAATTTTCAAAATTAGGTACGACTCCAATTAACACTTATTTCCCCAAAAATTATCGGCAAAAAGCCATTCTAAACAAACCTTGTTTTAACAATATATATTATATATTATATATAATATATATATATATACTTTCAAAACTACAATATAATACAATCAATTTTTGAGACTTTTTTTTCTTTTTTAGATGCAGCGTTTTTGTTTTTTTTCTTGAGCAGCCATGGCCTTCTCTTTGTTGATAATTCTAAAGTCTCATATATTTCCTTTTTCTTTTTGTATTTCTTTTTAGAAAATTGACTTTTTGCTACAACTAAAGAAACTTTGAGAACATAAAACAAGAAAAATAATCACTTCCTTTATGTGTCTAAGCCATCAATGTATCATTAAAAATTTTGGTAATAAAAGATGGTTCAGTTTTTTCAGTGTGTTCTTTTTCTTCAACATCCAGTGACATAAAGAGAAAACATTCAAACACTTATTTATACTTTTAAAACTACAATGTAATTCAATCAAAATCAATAGCGTAAATAAATAATCATGTACTGAATTGATTAAGAATGTTTAGGAGGCATTTTTTTATTATTATATTTTATTTTTCATAAACAGATGAGTTACCGCATAGCCTAGCTAATGCCTAAATAAAGACTTTTAGTTAAGATTAATATATATATATATATATATTATATATTATATATATATATATATATATATATATATATATATATATATATATATATATATATATATATATATATATATATATATATATATATATATGTGTGTGTATAATATATATTATATATATATATATATATATATATATATATATATATACTGTGTGTGTGTGTGTGTATAAGATTGACTGGTAAGTAAGAAATGATTCTATTGTGATCATCGAAATCTCACTGTACATCCACTCTGTATGCTCTGGTAGGTGCAAACTTATAGACTCATGCAAGGATTTTTATAAATTAAGAGAGCTCAATGTATAATAATTAATGAATTAATTATATAGAGAGCAATATTCAACTTTGAAAGAAAAATTTAACAAACCGTCATTAGACGGAACTAATTCATTTCGACCAGAAATTCGAAATCAGATCAATTTTACAAAAGATATATATATATATATATATATATATATATATATAATCGAATAAATTAAGGAAAAAAACTTTAAATTTGCTTCATTGTAATAATTTATATCAACTGTACACAGTTGATATAAATTATTACAATGAAGCAAATTTAAAGTTTTTTTCTTTAATTTATTTGATTATATTGCTCTGTCCGTCCACTTACTGGCACTTGGCACATTGAGTCCTCACTGTAGTTTACCTGTATAACTATGGTAATCTACGCATGGAATGATCCCCATTACCCACAACTATAATATATATATATATATATATATATATATATATATATATATATATATAAGAAGAGAGAGAGAGAGAGAGAGAGAGAGGTTGATAGATGAAAGAAAGCAAGGGAACATTTGTACATCATGATATTATAGTGGTCAACGCTTGAGGGACGGCAATGATCTGTAAAGATTATGCTATTGCTCTTGCTTATATATATATATATATAATATATATATTATATATATATATATAGAGAGAGAGAGAGAGAGAGAGAGAGAGAGAGAGAGAGAGAGGAGAGAGATCATTATTATCATCATCATCTTCATCACGGCATGATGATAGCACAGTTTCCCTTGAATCTCTCTCTCTTCTCTCTCTCTCTCTCTCTCTCTCTCTCTCTCTCTCTCTCTCTCCATCCGTTCCTATCGGTCATTGCTTTTTCCAATTCCTCAAGAATGCATCCAGTGTCCATACATAGCTGGTCAATGTAAGTTCATGTTCAGAAGTCCATATCAATCAGTTCAACCTTACTTCCATAGCAGTGTCTTGCATATATTGTCCATCCTACTTGGATGGTTTGTTAGATTGGAGGTAAGTGGCCATACAACTGTTCTTTTATAGTGCGCTACTCCCAGGAACTTTTAAAAAAATAGCATGCAGCATCCTTGTGTAGTTCGCATCGTGTGCTAACTCAGCGTATGAGTAGCACAGTAATCTGTGCGATAAAGGAGCTGATGGTAGATGTGGCGCTCCACCTCAGATGCAATAAAAACAATCTTCTTGGGCTATCGCCAGTGAAAAGGGGATAGATTTCCTCACTGTCTGGTTGACACCGACTTTAGGCCACTCGACGACTTTACTTACTTATTTAACAATGACGTTATTATTTGAATAAGATCTTCAAACGTTCTTCGACGCCTGTTTGATCAACGGTCAAACTATTAAAATTAAAATATGATTTCCCAGGTTGTGTCATTAATATGCTCGGATACACCGGGAACACCGGAGGATACAACGGCCGAAACCTTGTGTTTATACCTACTACAATATAGATGAGAACAACAGTCTGACACATCACAATTATTCACAATTATTATTTTGTTGTTATTTACAAAAAAAGATATATATATATATATATATATATATATATATATATATATATATATATATATATATATATAGTATGAGGTCGGCGTACGAAAATTTATATATATATATAATATATATATATATATATATATATATATATATATATGAAGTAGTCAAACAGTGTATTTGAAAATGGCGAAGGCCGGCAATTTGTGGGAGATTATGTGCTTAATTAAAGTCATACCTAATTTTGTTAATTAATTAATTATAACTAAATGAATTAGGCATGCATATCGGTTTAAATGTAAAGCGTAAACAAATCGAGAAAAAGTCATCTCTGTATGTACATTTCATACAGAGATGACTTTTTCTCGATTTATTTACGCTTTACATTTTAAACCGATATGCACGCCTAATTCATTTAGTTATAATTAATTAATTAACAAAATTAGGTATGACTTTAATTAAGCACATAATCTCCCACACACATATATATATATATAATATATATATATATATATATATATATATATATATATATTAATTTTGATACGCCAACCTCATACTACGATTCAGTCGCTCACTAACCCAATTCATCCACTTTCTTCTTATAGCGTACAATGATTCCGACTTCTTTGTTTACTGGTGATGTAAATACTCCCACTGTAGCTCAAATCATTAGCCAAGCGTAAAATTCTCTGAAATCTTCGAACACCAAAAAATAAATAAACTATTTAAGAAAAAAAAACCAAAAAAAAACAACCAAACTCTTCATACTTACATAATTCGATATTCACGCACGTAATCACGATTCAATCTAATCGTTGCTACGATACGACATAAAACCTGTTATTAACACTGGGCATGCGCTCACGCATGCGCACACACGTTCATTTGATTCATACAGCGCATAGAATTAATTTACAACATTTTGACGAAAGGTTCTGAAACGACACAACCAGGTCAAAATGTCCGCTTTTCAACGAGTCCACTTGATATATATTACTCTCTCGCTGTTTTAAATCAAGTGTAAGAATGTCTTTGGTTTAAATCAAGTGGAAGAATGCCTTTGTCTGCAGTAAAATGTTTTTCTTTTGCAAGACTCATCTTGCGGGGGAACAGATGTTGTCGACCCGATATCACTGATTGCATTAATGTCCAATAGGATTATAATCCAATAAGAGTCGGCCATAGGCGATGTGGGCGCCCGATTGGGAACATTTTTAGTGGTGCCCCCAGGTTCACAGCCAAGGACTGAGATTGGGATATAAATAAGAACCTATTATGAACCGGTTTAGTTCAGTCTGTAGAGCATCCGCCTAGAAACCACAAGGTTCCGGGTTCGATACTCGCCCTCACCAACTCAGCGAATCGATTAGCTTGGCTTCGATCTGTACGGTACAAGTAAGGGGCTGATAGTAGATGTGGTGCTCCACCCCAGACATAAAAAAATCTCCTTAGACTAGCGCTAGTGAGAAGGAGACAGTCTCCCTCGCTGTCCGACTGATACTGACAATAGGCCGCACCGCCGACTTTTAATCATAGAGACGGTTATCTCAATCGGTAGAGCATTCGCCTCAGAATCGCAAAGTATCGGGTTCGATATCGGTCTTTGCCAATTCAGCGCACGAATAGCACATCTTGGGTAACCTGATCATATATTTATATATCATCATCATCATCATCATCATCATGTCGTGCTAGCAGCATGGATATCCATGACAATCTCTCGCCATCATTCATTGTTCCTGGGAGGTCCTCTGTGTAGCATCCAGTATCCGCGAACTGACAGGTTAAAGCGAAAATTCTTCCAAGCTGTAACTGCATCAGTACTACTGTACGGCTGCACTACTTGGGCCCGAATGAAGCGCCTAGAGAATAAGTTAGATGGGAGCTGCACAAGAATGCTGCGTGCAATTTTAAACATGATGTGGAAGCAACACCACACGAGAAAACAGCTGTATGGCCACCTGCCCCATATCACACAACTATCCGTGTGAGGCGAACAAGACACGCTGGACACTGCTGGTGAAGCAAGGATGAACTCATTAGTGACGTTCTACTGTGGAAGCCATCACATGGGCACACTAGGGTAGTACGTCCAGCAAAGACGTTCATAGACCAAATCTGATTTATATATAGACTAGCAGCGGCTACCCGGTGTCGCCAGGGTAGTGGGGGGATTTTTTTAAAGTTAGTCCTGCAGATCCATTATTACTGAATCATAAGTTGAATCCTCGTGGGATGTCCCATTTAAATCCCTATGTAAAAAAAATAGACCTTGCATTGATCCAGCTACTCTGAAAAGAAATGTTAATGTCTTCTATCTAAAATATTAAATGAAAAAAATCCATGCTGTTATCATTCAAATTTTATTGATATATTTTAAACTAGAAGCGACTACCCGGCGTCGCCTGGGTATAGGAGCTTTTTTTTAAAGTTAGTCCCGCAGATCCATTATTACTGAATCGGAGTTGAATCCTCGTGGGATGTCCCATTTAAATCCCTATGTAAAAAAAAAAATAGACCTTGCATTGATCCAGCTACTCTGAAAAGAAATGTTAATGCCTACTATCTAAAATATTAAACGCAAAAAAATCCATGCTGTTATAATTCAAATTTTATCTTTTTAATTATCTTCATGAATATAAATTAAATCTCTATTATTTTGCTCAAAAACCAAGCCCTGGTGATATTTAATGTGTATATATATTTACTTTGTCGTTAATTGTTTTATTTTCGAAGTTTCCTCCGTACATACACATACATACAACTACCCTTTATATATGTACTAGAAGCGGCTACCCAGCGTATATACATTAATAAAAATTCCTTTTATACATATCTTTTATTTACCTTATTTTTGCCCGGGAGAGAGAGAGAGAGAGAGAGAGAGAGAGAGAGAGAGAGAGAGAGAGAGTGTGTGTGTGTGTGTGTGTGTCTGTGTGTGTGTTGTGTGTGTGTATATAAGATGCAATAACACCCATACTCTATGTTTTCCAAGAGGGGTTTAAAAAAACCTTTTACCTCTCATTTTACAGAAGAAAAGCTAAATAAAAAAAAATATAAGATCATAAATCCATGATACGAGGGTGGTCAAAAAGTAATGCCATTTTGTTTAGCACGGGCATAATTACCAACACAGGAACATATCATACATAGAAATTAAGCTGACCCTCTGGGGATCACATCCCTACTTCTCCATATAGTCACAGTTTGTTTCAATAGCAATGTTCCACCTTCGAATGAAAGCATGTATCCCTGCCTCGTAAAATTCCGTTGACTCTTCTTTAAGTCACTTCTTCGCAACAGATTTCACTTCCTCGTCACTGCAATAATGTTCGCCTCTCTTCGGCCCGATGAAATACGGTTTTAGTGGCAAATATTATACCAGTGACGCCAAATCTTAGTGACGAAGGTATATTGGTAGGTACCGCGGTATTATGTATGAACTAGCAGGACCTGTAGATATACCACATTAGGATAATCTAATTATTACAACGTTTGACATTTACTTAAGAGCTATTGCTAAATAGTTCAATATGTAAAAAGTATAATAATCTTCATTTAACACACACTCTCTCTCTCTCATTCTTTTTTTCTTTCCTTCTTTTCATCATCGACTGAAACAGATTAGCGTTATAGTTTTTGCGTTCTCAACCCCCCTTTCTATCTTCCTCCTACTCTCTTTCTTTCTTTCTTATTATATTTTTCTGTATAGCATTTCCTTTCTTTCTTTATAATAAAACCGGAATGGTCCATTATTTAGCTGAGAGGACGACACTCCATAAGAAATAAGAATTCAGCGTATAAGCGACGCCAGATAATCAATATTTACATCTTGGACGATTTGGACGGTCTCATTTTTAACCAGAGGGTTTTTGCAAGATGTCGGGTCCCTAAAAGGGATACAATCAGACAAGTTTGTAGTCGAGTGGAAGAACCAGTCAATACGTTCGTAGATTTAAGATAGACGGTTTTATTACCGAGAGATACAATAAGACAGGAATAGTGATGTACGCTACTAATCCTCGAAGCCTGCCCAGTATAATCGCGTGCTCACTATATATATTGTCAGACCACATGGGTGAGAGAGTGTGGGATATTCTATTACAACACAAGATGATAACGGACGGAAGATTAAAGAATACCAGTATTAATAAATAGATAGTTGCATACGATGTCCCTGAATCAATGGGAGTCGCGTTATTTTGTAAGGAAACACCTGTGGCTTCATCTCGGTTAAAACACATTCTCGGCGCAACACTTCTGTTTATTGATAGGATTTTGTTTTTGTTTTGTTGTTGTTTTTGCATATTTTTTTAAAGTTTTTTTCTTTCTTTTTGTACTTTTTGTGTGTAAATATATATATGTATTTTTTTTTTTTTTTCACTTATTGCATGTCTTTCGCCCCGGTAATCGAAGAAAGATAGGCGGATGCGTCACTGGTATAATTGGGAACAAATGCTCGGTTTTATGATGAACAGAAAGGGGCGGGTGAAAAGCAGAAAGAGAGAGAGAGAGGAAGGAGGGGGGGAAGGAAGGAAGGGATGAGTAAGTGCGCCAATCAAATTAATTTTGTACCTATTTAAACTCATTTAACTTGAGGTGAACCTAGGTTAGATCATGACGATCTACACATTTCTTTTTATTGTGATGCCTACGTTTTATAGATTTTTTAAAAGACCTTCTTTTCCTTCTTGATTTTATTATATCTCTGTATGCTGGCAAACCCTCGTTGTGTAACAATTATCGTAGTAGGAAATGGACTCAGCGGTCCGAGTTCAAGTAGACATATATCTCACTAAGTGGTTAGTCTATTAGATGCATCTGAGATATAAAAATCATTTATGTTCTGGCGTGCTGAAATCTCTCTCTCTCTCTCTCTCTCTCTCTCTCTCTCTCTCTCTCTCTCTCTCTCTCTCTCTCTCTCTCTCTCTCTCTCTCTGAGTGTGTTTGTTCATATTGTAATACGACCGGTAGTCACCGGCGTGCAATGGCTATCGTTGTAGGAAATGGACACAGCGGCCCGAGTTCAAGTAGACATATATCTCACCAAGTGGTCAGTCTGTTAGATACATATGAAAGCGAAAAAACATTCCTTATCTGACGTTCTCTCTCTCTCTCTCTCTCTCTCTCTCTCTCTCTCTCTCTCTCTCTCTCTCTCTCTCTCTCTCTCTCTTATCTATCTATCTATAAATATAGATATGTATGTATATATAAATAACTCCCAGGGTGAAGATTCACCCGAAATATCGGAATAGATTAAATCAGGAACAGAGCAACGGTTGAATATATAAAAATTCTGATTTTTGTTCTGTTTTTCTTGTTTTTGTTCTTTTTTCCAAAAATGCTTCAAAAGACCAAACAAACAACGTTCACAAGAATATAACATAATAATAATATATATATATATATATATATATATATATATATTATATATATATAGTAAATGAAGAAAAACTCTAAACTTGCTTCATTACAATAATTTATTTCACTTGTATTAGGCACATTGAGCTCTTCTTATGGTCTACCTGCATCAGCTTGGTTAAACCACACATGGAAAGACCCTAACTACGGAAAAAAAAACTATATATATATATATATATATATATATATATGTATATATATATATATATATATATATAATATATATATATATGTATATATATATATATATATATATATATATATATTTATTCCCAATATATATATATATTATATAATATATACATATATATATATATATATATATATATATGTGTGTGAAAAATAGATGGAATTAATCCGACAGTATGAAATTTAACATTATGAAAAACATATGATGTTTGTTATGTAATAGCTGACAGTACTGTTTCGACCAAATCGATAAGTTGGTCTTCATCAAAGAGCGACATTGATGGGAAGAGAAGATATCCGTTAAAAAAAAAGACTGTTTACAGAAACGAACGCTGAGTTCAACCGCTGAAGTTTTTGAAAAATGCATGTTCTGTTTTAAAAAAAAAAAAAAAATAAAATAAAATAAATTTTATTTTTAATTTTTAAAAAATCAGAAGCATTATAGTTTATAGAAAAACTCAAAAGAGTTTGTTGTAAAAGTTTATATAAAAATGTAAAGTGGGTATCAAAATAGTATAGTATATATTTTTCAGCTGTTAAAAAATATACAAGTCCACATGGTAATTTGAAACGGATATCTTAACGGATATCTTCTCTTCCCATCTATGTCGCTCTTTGATGAAGACCAACTTATCGATTTGGTCGAAACAGTACTGTCAGCTATTACATAACAAACATCATATGTTTTTTCATAATGTTAAATTTCATATATATATATATATATATATATATATATATATATATATATATATATATATATATATTCTTCTTGTTATTCCAATCGTTACATTATTTTACCCTTTTACCCAATTTATACACATTTCGAAAAAGAAATAGTCGCCCTTTCACTACAGTGAGTCGGACATGATTTTAAGAGCTCCCAAATGAATGATTTGACTCTCTTCTCAACTCAGCACCAGGCTGATTTGAGCTCAACCAGTAACTACATTCTTATGAATGAATTATCCAGACTTACTTCTTGCTCATAAGACTAACAGTAAAAAATGGATTCCGGACTTGCAAGAAAAACTTTAGGAAATTTGGTTCACCTTTAACATCACCGAAAGGATTAAATGGTCCGTAGTAAAACCCACGGTTATGTTACTTCATTTATTCAACAATTTTAATTTCACATGTGAAAACACAGACTCACTTACTCCATATTTATCCCAGAAAATACGATAAGTTAGGCCCAAGGCCGTGGTGTAATAGATAGACTCGTAGGAAATGGACTCGAGGAATCGAGTTCAAGTCTTGGACGGGGCTACAGTTCACGTAGCGCTAATACCTTTGGGAAAGGTATGAATCCAACTACTCTCAGACTGGACTCTTTAACCTTAGTTAGGCAACCAATCTAGGAGAAAGGAAACTCTGAATTTAAACCTGTTAAACTACACTTGGGGTGGTCACTACTAGAATAGGCTCAGTCCTAATTACTGATCTATTTCACTAATGATTTTTGAATATAGGAAACAATAAAACCTATACACGTTCGGATACGAATCCCCTGAGAAACTTCACACATCACCGTGTGTGGGCCGGCTTACCCCACATCTGGGGAATGTCGTCACACACACACGCAAGCGCGCACGCGCACGCGCACGCACACATAAACAATACAATTGTCAGCACTTGTGTAACACGGGTGATTTAATATATGATACAAGGGAATTAAACACCATTTCTATTTTCACTCCCCTCTATTTTTGTTTCATTTATTCCCTTCCCCCTCCTCCTCCTACTCCCCCTCTTTCTCCCCTCCCCCCCTTTCTTTCATTCCTCCTTTTCTCTTTGCTATATCACACACACACACACACCCTCGTCGCCACGAATAGACATTCCCTCAGTTCATTGTGCATTGTCGCTGTTCACAGAATGAAAAGGATCTGAGAAGCCACAAAGCTCAAAAAAAAAAAAAATGGACGAGTCCATTCGCTTATTTTTAGGCTTCCCTCCACCCTGAACCAGACGCCATGATGGCGGGAAAAAGAGGATTGCAATAATTGCAAATATTTCTGTTTTTCTTGTCAGTACTGATGCAGCTTTTGTACTAAATTACAATAAAATAAAATAAATAAAAAAATGAAAAAGAAGAAGCCAGTATTTCTCTGAATGTTTGAGATGAGGCTTGATGATTAGTATTATCTGCGTTATTCGGACTATTGTTCTCATCACACTGGATTGTCCAATTGGACACATGGCCTAGTGGATAAGGTAGTTATGTTAAGACAATTCTAAGTGACAGTTATCTCTAGATTGCAAGTTCAATCCTGATCAAGGGCAGCAGTAACATAGAATAATAATTAACACAGCTTAACGCTTTTACCCCAGCTATGGTTAGCGGAATGAGAACAGGATACCACCGTGGATTGAATAAAGGGTTGGGTTCAAAGTTCCGTGATGGCTCCCGATTACGACAAGAAGGTTCCCGATTACGACAAGAAAGTACCCGAGTCCAAAAAGAAAGTTCCCGAGTCCGACAAGAAATACCTGAAGAAGGCCAGAGGGCATATCGACCGAAACGTTGTACAGATAAAAAAAAGAAGATGAGGACAATAGTCCGAATAACGCAAATAATACTAAGAAGCCAGTAAAGTGCAGAGAACACTAAGCCGCCATTTCCTGATCTGTATTAAATTTCATCACGCAAAAGCACTACGCACTAGATAATTTATATATGAGAGCCCAGAAGTTTCATAAATTAAAACAATGACGACATATATATATATATATATATATATATATATATATATATACCAAACCCTCCGCACGAGCAGGATGTGACACAAGGTCAATTTCTTAAGCGGAGTTTAACAGGTTTACATTCAGAGTTTTCCTTCTCCTAGACTGGTTGCCTAACCAAGGTTAAAGAGCCCAGTGGGTATTTACCGCGTACCCCACGTATACGGGTGTAACACAAGGACATGTTTATGTGGGACCACCCACGAGCCGAGGCTCATGGGTGGTAGGTAGAAAAATGCGTTGATCACGTCGTCATTTCCCCTCAAGGAGGGCACCTCAGGCACTGGGTAATAAACCTAGCCCTGCCCCTTTAAATCAAGGGGGCAGGTATTGCCTAGGGGGATAGCCCCCTGGGAACAACGCTGTTCAATGGTCCAGGGCCGAAGCCGCTGGACCCCCGGCTGTGCCAGGTTAAAGAACCCAGTATGCCCTATTATTTACCTGGAGGGTAAGTTGGATGCATACCTTTCCCAAGGGTATTGGCGCTATGTGAAATGCAAGCAGCCTCGTCCAGGATTTGAACTCGAGTCAATCTATCCATTTCCTACGATTATAACCATTACACCACGCGCCTCAATATAATTTACTTATATGTATTTATTTTCCAAACCCTTCGCACAAGCAGGACGTGATACAAGTTCAATATTTTATTTATCATTGAATAGTAATATGTGAAGCCTTAAGTGGACCTGGTAGTAATGGTAATGAAGGAGTACTCCACACTCTCTGGATATCCAAAAATCATATGACTGCATGCAAATAAATGACTATTATATGTATTTACCCAACCCCTCCACACGAACAGGATGCAACTCCAGGTCAATATTTTAAGCGGAGTTGGACAGTTTGTTATTACTCCTAGATCCACTCTGATCTGGAGTGGCAGTACAATCTATGAGTCAAATAGACCATGTGCCAAAAAGACTCTTCACTCAAATATATAGATATTAGCAATAGTACCCGGTCCATGATTGGACGAAATTTTTTTTAGGAACACCCTATTGCCCTTATGACAAGCCCCAACCCCTTTTTTATCATATATGTGCTAGAAGGCCGTGACTGAGGGTTTTCATGTCATGGGAATGACGTTAAACTGATGGTGAGGTTCCAGTTCTGGAAGTCTAGGGAATGTATAGCACTACATTGCTCCAGGTCTACTCTGACCGGGAATGGTAGTACTGTTAGGGTCCCATCTATGGGTTAAATAGAAAAATGTGTTTATAAAAAACATTAAATATCCATCAAGAATGAATATATTTAAAACTTTGTCGGCATTAAATGACCCACTGAGGTTGATATGCCGCAAAACAAAACAAACTAAACAAACCAATTGAAACCATACAACTATGTGCAAATTGTTAGTATTACACTGGAATACAAGGATTCCATAGAAGTGTGTGTAAATTATTTGCATTAAGAATAGTTACTTGAAGCTATAATTGTTTACCAAGGATTATTATTTCAAGAGTTACTTGAAACCATATAACTGTATGCAAACAAATGATTATTAAATAGAAATCATTACTTAAAACCATATAATTGTGTATACATTATTGATATTAAACAGAGATACTTTAAACCATAGAAATGTCTACAATGGCGGACTTCAACACGACTTTGTCATTAAACTGGAGACCCCTCTACCCCATATATATATATATATATATATATATATATATTATTATATATATACAAGTTGTGTCATAAAAGTATTTTTTGAAGTTTGAAGCTGTATTTACCAACATAGAAATGAACAATAAATGGAACGTGAATATAAGGTGACACACAAAAAATCTTGATACTTTTTTGACAGACCTTTGTATTATATATATATATATATATATATATATATATATAATAAAGTCATCCACAGACACGTGTTTCGGCATTTCATGCCTCTTCAGTGTGGCTAGACACAACTGTCCTTGGGTAGGGTCGAACTCAGACTGACCGCATGGTAGTCCGATATCTTATCCCCGCCCACTGAGAGCTGATGCGGGGACTTAAACTATTAAGTACATAGGAATGTATTTTTTCGGTCACTGAGAGATCAAATTTCCGGAGAAATGATCATTGCTTTTATAATATATATATATAAGAGAGTTTCATAATTTGCTTGAAGCATTGTGTATGTATTGGTTAGGAGGTTGATTTAGAAGGCCATCACAATGCAGTTTGGAATAAATAAAAAATAATAATACGGTAACAATGGTGGTGTGTGTTGACCTGTATTTTTTTATTATTTCTTGAATTTTCGAGGTAATACCTCTTTATCAAAAGAATTGAACTGAAGCAGTACAGCTATGGCATTTCTTCCTAAGAAACCGGTTTCAAATCACGCACAGGGCGGTCTTCCGATCTATAGCTCTGCTGATGAGGCCTAATAGGCCGAAATGTACATACAGAGATTGATTTTTCTCGATTTGTTTAGCCATACATTTAATAGGTATTCCCGCCTAATTCATTATTAATTAATTAATTTTCAAAATTAGGTACGACTCCAATTAAGCACTTATTCTCCCAAAATTGTCGGCAAAAAGCCATTCCAAAACAAACCGTGTTTTACAACTTTATATATATTATATATATATATATATATATATATATATGAAGAGAAAAATGGAAGTGAATCCGACGGTATGTAATATAGTGAAAAATTTTAAAAAACACAGGTTCAAATAAAATGAGTGGTATTTATTCAGCCAACGCTGCAAAAAAAAAATAAATAAATAAATAAATAAACAAATAAAATAAACATACACACGCGCCCGCGCTCACCCACACAGACACACACACACAGACGCGCGCACAGACACACAGACACCCAAACAAAAAACGATTAATCTACTCACATTTCCATACACATACCCTCTCTCCTTCTCTGTCTGTCTGTCTGTCTGTCTCTCTCTCTCTCTGTCTCTCTGTCTCCCTGTCTCTCTCTCCTTCTCTCTTTCTCTTTCTTTCTCACATACACACATACACCACGTAAAAAAATGTTCGACTTCATCCTTCAAAACCGTTTATCTTAAGCGTCTCATAAATTTTCGAATCTATTTCTAAGAACGCTAACTTTCCATTCAAAACATCGTTAACAAACGGATCACAGTCTCCTTATTATTCTGTGATAAATTTGTACTTTTCCTTATATCAACAAAAGCCCTGAAGAAGATCTACTAAACAGAATGAAACACTGCAGCGTTGGCTGAATAAATACCACTCATTTTATTTGAACCTGTGTTTTTTCAAATTTTTCACTATATATATATATATATATATATATATATATATATATACCAACCCCACAACAGGATGTGACACAAGATCATTTTTAAGGGTAGTTTAAAACGTTTTCCTTCTAGACGTGTTACCATACCAAGGTTAAAGATCTCAATTTGCCCTAGTTGTTACCCCTAACCGGAAGGAGAATATCTAGATGCATATCTTTTCCAAGGTTATTAGCGCTATGTGAAATTCAACCAGCCTCACTTATTCAATAGTAACTGATGTGCGAGACTAGCTTGCAAACCAATACATCACGATATATGTCCCTGTACTCTGTAGGAAGCGTTTGTCATTGAACTGTTTTGGATTCTCTTTTAAATTGAACTAGATCCCTAAGTGGGACTGATCCTATTATAGTAGTGACCACCCTAAGAGGAGATTTAAGAGGTTTGAAGAGGTTTTACTTCTCATAGACTGGTCGCATAATTAAGATGAAAGAGTCCTGTCTGACCTACTATTTACCGATAGCTGGAGTGAGAATAGTTGGATTCATACCTTTCCCATGAGTATTAGCGCTATTTGAACTGTGGCTTCGTCCAGGATTTGAATTCGGGTCGACGAGTCCATTTCCTACGACTCTAACCAGTACGCCACGCGCCTCTTATGTATTCGTCCTATGATAACCAGTTCCGCCTCGTCCAGGAATTGAACTCGGGTCGCCGTGTCTACTTCCTTGCGTCGATAACCATTACCCAACGATCGCCTCCTTTTGTTTTTCGGCAATTATTTATCACAGTCAGAGTGAGTGATAATATTCTTTTTTTTTAAATATAATCTTCAATTCTTGTATGCGAATCGCTGCCTATTTTTCTGCGACAGAACCGAACCGTTACCAGAAATACCGAGAGCGAGATTATGCTCTCATAGGAATAATAATTGTTCTCTTGTAAGGTTTCTTCAGCTCGATAAACACCTGAGCCACGCACAATGATTAAATCGAGAAACCAGATCTCGCACGAGACGTATTCATTCGAGAGATGCTGCGTTATTAGTCGATTTTTACACTTAAAATGATGTGTGTTCAGAACGTTACGGCAGTGGAGACGAAGGAGGAGAAAGAGAAAGGAGGAGAAGGAGAAGGGAAGCCCTACGTAGGCAACTCATTCGCGCGTTCACATCTACTGGATTAATCAGGTCGCCGTGCTATGCATCGTGTCCTATTATTATAATTATTATTATTATTATTATTATTATTATTATTATTATTATTATTATTATTATTTCTGCGTTGGAATCTGCTCTCAATAAATTCCTATATGCGATACGCTTTTCTATGTATTTAAGCTTCAAGTCTTTCAGCGCAAAATTGGAAATAATGCGAATTATCTCAAAATTCTCCCCCATTGTAAAATACCTTAAATATAAGATTATTTGAATGTATCTATCTATCTACCTATCTATCTATCTCTGTCTATTCAATGTCTATCTCAGTTCATATCTAAGCCTGTTCATTTTTATCTGTCTCAGTCTGTTAATATGTATGGCTGTTCATATCTATCTATCTATCTATCTATCTATCTATCTCCCCCCCTCTCTCTCTCTCTCTCTATATATATATATATATATATATATATATATATATATATATATATAAGTAAAAAGTAAAGTCGTCGGGGCGGCCTAAAGTCGGTATCAGCCAATCAGCGAGGGAGTCTATCCCCTTTTCACTAGCGCTAGACCAAGGAGATTGTTTTTGGCATCTGAGGTGGAGCGCAACACCTACCATCAGCTCTTTACTTTACCGGACAGATCCCTGTGCTACTCATACGCTGAGTTGGCGAGGACCGGAATCGAACTAGGAACCATGTGGTTTCTCGCCGAACACTCTACCGACTGAGCTAACCCGGCCCTATGCGTGTATGTGTGTGTGTATCTGTCTATAAATATCAATGTCTATTCTTATCTGTCTTATCCTCATATCTATCTATCTATCTATCTATCTATCTATCTATCTCACTCTCTTAATATCAATGTCTATTCATATCTATCTGCGTCTATTCATATATATCTATCCATTTTAGTCTGGTAGATAAGAAGGTGGACCGGGAAAAATGTTATCAAGTTAAATTTGGTATTTTTTTAAAGCTTAGGGTATCCTCTTTTGAAATTTGGAAACTCCTCTATTTCATCCCCTTGGGAGAATTTTTTTATTGGGTGGGGGTATACAAACCAGATCTATTTATTTAGGTCTATTTAATACCTATCTCAGTTCATATCTATACCAGTTCGTATCTATCTGTCTCAGTCTGTTAGTATGTATAGCTGTTCATATCTATCTATAGATATCATATCATATCATATCTATCTACTACTCTTCGTGATGAAATAAACAACAGAAAAATTATCGTCCATGGATTTTGTCAACTTTGGTGTGGATAGTGGTCGTAGCTTGATCAATACGACCCTCTGCCAATCAACGTAAATATCAAGTTAAATTTGGTATTTTTTAAAAGCTTAGGGTATCCCCTTTTGAAATTTGGAAACTCCTCTATTTCATCCCCTTGGGGAAATTTTTTTATTGGGAGGATAGTGGTCGAGCCTTGATCAATATGACCCTCTGCCAATCGACGTAAATCTCCCACGACACAACTTCGCTTCTTTGTGAATATGATAAATAAATTCACACAAAGTTGATCAAACTATACAGAACGAGAGGTATGTTGTTTCCTATCACGATATAAATTGTCATTTACTTAGATTAGTTTGGCACAAGGCCAAAAGTATGGAGTACACGGTAAGAATCGAACCCATTAACAATGGTATGCTAGCCTAACCTGTTGGCCATTACACTGTAATAGGTGCCCAAAGATTATATATGTATTTAACCAACCCCTCTGCACAAGCAGGATGCCACCAAAGGTTAATTTTTTTTTGGGGAGGGGGTGGTTCAGCTGGTTTGAATTCCGAGTTTTCCTACTTCTAGACTGGTTGCCATACCAAGAAAGAAAGAAAGAAAGAAAAAAGAAAGAAAGAAAGAACGAATGAAAGAAAAAAAGAACGAAAGAAAGAAAGAACGGAAGAAAAAAAGAACCGAAGAAAGAAAGAAAAAAAGAAAGAAAGAAAGAAAGAAAGAAAGAAAGAAAGAAAAAAGAAAAAGAAAGAAAGAAAAAAGAAGAAAGAAAGAAAGAACGAAAGAAAGAAAAAAAAAACGAAAGAAAAAAAGAAAGAACGAAAGAAAGAATGGAAGAAAAAAAAAGAAAGAAAGAAAGAACCGAAGAAAGAAAGAAAGAAAGAAAGAACGAAAGAAAGAAACAAAAAAAACGAACGAAGAAAGAAAGAAAGAAAGAAATAAAGAAAGAAAGAAATAAAGAACGAACGAAAGAAAGAAAGAACGAAAGAACGAGAGAGAAAAACGAAAGAAAGAAAGAAAGAAGGAACAAAAGAAAGAAAGAAATAACGAAAAAAAAAAAATTTCATAGATAGAATTCACATTTAATGGTATGAATAAAATCTTTGGTAAAATAGAATTGTTTTCGCCATATTTTTATGAAGATTTTCTCCTTTCCAACTAAAGTTTTATAGGTGGATGGTTTTTAAATCTACGGCCACTGTCATGCCTTCGATTTCCTTCATCTACAAATCATTCATAGACAGTTTTATATGTTAGTCGATGTGACTTTTGATCTGAACTATTTCAAAGGAACTTAAGGGAAGAACTAATTCTTAGAGGAAGTTAGAGTTGCTCACAGACTTGGGATAATGGTTGATGAACGACTAACTAACATAAACAACACAAATACACACCAGAAGGTCTAGGGAAATTTGAATTAAATGAATATAGATTTTATTTGTCTGTATTTTTACATGAGGTTTCATATGAGTAATTTTGATTACTCGGACTGTTGTCCTCATCTATATTGGGCTAGTTATTAACACAACGTTTCAGCCTCTGTATCCTCGACCGTTCCTCAGGTGTTTCCTGTGTATCCGATTATAGTGAATATATATATATATATATGAACTGCGAAGAATATTCCTCCTTGAACTGAAGGAGTGTCCTCCGATCACCGAATAGTCACAGCAAAATTACGACTAAGCCTACATAGAAACAAAAAGCAATCCAGTAAATGTGTACGATATGACTGGTCGACACTTGCCAACAGTGATATATGCAATCGCTACGCTGTGGCAGTAAGAAACAAATTCGATACCCTCCAGGGGGCATCTGAAAGCTTCACTCCAAACGAGGAATACGAAAACTTTGTCAGCGCCCACCTAGATGCAACAGCTGTGTGTGTACCGACCAAACTAAGAGCCAAACACTCTTTTCCATGGGATACAGAAGCAGATAGAGAAAAGAAAAACAAAATCAAAAAAGCAGCCCAACGTGATAAAACAAACCCAACTAACACCAATCTACACAACCTTAAGAAAACCCAGATAGACCTAACCAAAACATACAAAAAAGAACAAACAGAATACATCCAAGTACAGATAAATAATATCAGACAATCGGTAGAAAACAGACAGTCGCGATTAGCATGGCAAACAGTAAATGAAATTAGTGGTAGGAAAAGTACCTCTAGATCAAAGCTAAAGGCAACCAGCCAAAAAGATAGACTTCAGAAATGGAAAGACCACTTCCAGAAACTTCTGTGGAACTCCCCTAAAATCATAGAAAATAATACACAAAAGATTGTAGATAGAAAACTAGACATCAAAATGGGGGATTTCACAACAGAAGAACTCAACGAAGTCTTAAAAAAGCTAAAAGGTAGAAAAGCTGCAGGTCTTGACGAAATACCCTCCGAGGTATGGAAATCAATCCGAAAACATCAAAATAAGACAATGTACATTTTATTTTGGGAACTGCTTTAGAAAATGTTCTTCTAAAGCACAAGTTCTTTCGCGTGTGTTTTAAAGAAAATATAAATCTTAATTCAAATCTTTGAATGTTTATCTTGGAGATAATGTCTGCCAATGAAAGTTTTTTTTGTTTTTTTTGGGAGGGGGGGCATTGTAGAATAAGGTGTTCCTTTTTTAAGTAAAGTTCAATGATTTGTATTTTGGTTGTAAAAAATGTCATTTAAATATCAAAGGCAGTGTCAGATTTAGTCTCGTATAGTTTATCCAGGTGACAGAGACATTTTTGTTTGATTTTTTTGTTTAACTAGCACTTAGGAGGTCTCCCAAAAAGACAAGAACATTGTCGGTTTAGCCAAGTGAGAAATGTATAATTGCATTAAAACGATAAGAAAAAAAATAATGAAGTGTTACTGATCATCGCTATTTGGTTGATATTGACTTTGTTATTGTTTAATTATAATAGAGATATATATATATATATATATATATATATATATATATATATATATGTGTGTGTGTGTGTGTGTGTGTGTGTGTGTGTGAAAGTAAAATGGAAATGAATCCGACAGTATGTATAGAAAGTTTTTAGAAAAAACAAGATGTTATTAGTTTTGCTGACAGAATCAAATTCCGGCCCTGATCGAGAGCGTTTGTTTGTACCTCGTGATTAACGATTTATTCATTCCGTATTTCCTCATAAACATAGTTGCTTTGAAACAGATTTTGTCAGCAAAACTCATAACATCTAGTTTTTTCCTAAAAACTTTCGATCCATATATATATATATGTGTGTGTGCGTGTGTGTGTGTGTGATATGTATATGTTTGTGTATGTATGTGTATATGTATGTATATATATTTGTATATACACATGTACATGTATATATATATATATATATATATATATATATATATATAAATGTACATGTTTATATGAGGGGTTCATATCTTTCCCAAGAGTATTTGTCCGAAAGTGAACATAATAATTCGAACTCGCTTACTACGTTGTTGCAGTAACGCATGCTAGCCACTCTGCCAAGAAGATAAGATAATTTTGATGGTCTAATTGTACCGAGGTGTAGTATGTAGGTAAATTCTTTTTTCTTTTTCTTTTTTTGTCATCATAGATTTTCTAGGGATAGAAATTTTTGGTGTAGTGCGAACAATTGATAATTAATATTGTTTTATATGATGTTTGATGATGTCATTATTTTTTTTAGATTTTGGAGATACCGGAGATAAATCTTAACAATTGTAGGCACTACTAGTCTAGCAGAAAAAAAAATCCCGTCGATAATAAGGAATGTTACATAATTGTTAGTACCCTAACAATTATGTAGGGTTAGTGTAGAAATCAAAATGGCTGTTAGAAATTACGGCTAGCAGTTTTTTGAGTGGGATATTATGGAAGATTGATTGGCACATGTTAAATTCATGATAACCCCTTTTCCGGGAGATACCGTGAGAATTAGTAGAGAAATGAGAAACAAAGGCCTCTTCCGGTTTTGATTTGAAAGAGTTAGTTAAGTCAGTACTGGGCAACCCACAGAGACAGCAAGTCGCGATCAGTTCGCTCCCGGTGGGGCCTTACTCACTCTGCGCAGTTAGTCTGGATGGGGATTTCTAAATAAAATATGATATAAAGAAAATCTATGTCTTGGGTTATTTATCCAAAAACTACTAATGACCCAGGGCTTCTGATAGACGAGAAATCCCTAATGGAAGACCAGACATGAAATCTCCAAATGAACTAGACACTAGAAGAAGAACTCCCAGCTACATAAGATATAACAGGAAGATCTGATTCCCGGGACAGCCTAATTATAAGTATGACTGTTCCTGTAGATTGTCCTTATTAAAAAACTCAGATCTTGGAATTCATTCCTATGGTGTTAATTACGCAGTTCCCGAGTGACGTAGTTTTGGTGAAATTAAGCTGATTTTTTTCAGCGTTGGGTTGTAGTTGAGATATCTAATATAATAAATTCGAATGTCCGTGAGTTATTGTGTTATTGGTTTCACTGTGTCACATTTTCGGACCATATTACCTTTAGGCACCCCTTTTTGATCTCGATTAAGAAAGAAAAGTTTTTCATTTACACCGTCAATATCCGGTTGTTTGTTAGGGGTTAGGGTTAGGGGTTAGGGTTAGGGGTTAGTTTTATAATTTTTTTAAAAATCTACAAATCGTCTGTTAAAACAACCGGATATTGACAGTGTAAATGAAAAACATATCCTATCTTAATCGAGATCAAAAAGGGGTGCCTAAAGGTTATATGGTCCCATTTTCAAATTCATTTAAATGAATTTAAACAAAACCTTCAGAATTCATGATTACGCCGCTTTGGTTGCTGTCTTTACAGTGTAAACATGGTCGCTGCACTGTCAGTGTAAACCAATTTTCCTAATTATAAATGTGACTGTTCCTGTAGATTATTTTGTCCTTATGAAAAACTCAGATCTTGGGATTTTTTTTATTCATATCGGATGATTCCTATTTTGATAAATACTGACATATTGTTTATATTTTGTTGTCTTTAATTAAGATTTCTACCTGGCATCATTATATCAAAACAATTTATTAATGTTATGTAGACAGGGGTAGATCAATTGTCAGCATTGACACCAAATTGCCATTGTTTTTAAGCATTTCATCTGCTTTTTTATATTTGAGATATTTTATTAATGCAAGGAAAGTAGTAAAGTTATTTCAAATAGTGCTCAATATCATTCATAGAGCATGCATATCTAAGTTAAGGTAGCATGGACATGAAGTCAGTGGTGCTTGGTAACAGTTTCATGCCTATGCAGTTTTCAAACCAAGTGGTTCAGTTCATTTCTGTTTCCCTTATATACAGTAGTGTGGTGTTTTGTGGGGAGGGTATTAGAAGTTGTTATCAATGGAAGCGATTCCTGATTCACTAGAAGGTTGTGTAGAAGATGAACGGTATTGTAGAGTTGTAAACAAACTGTGTGAGGAAGCCGGCAATTTAAGGTACAAAGATATGGTGTTAATTACGCAGTTTCCGAGTGACGTAGTTTTGGTGAAATTCAGCTGATTTTTCTCAGCGTTGGGCTGTAGTAGAGATATCTAATATAATAAATTCGAATGTCCGTGTGTTATTGTGTCACATTTTCAAATTTATTTAAATGAATTTAAACAAAACAATCAAAATTCATGATTGCGCCTTTTTGCTTGCTGTCTTTACTGTGTAAAGATGGCCGCTCTACTGTCAGTGTGAATCAATTTCCTTTCGTTTATTCAGAGTTAGTGGCAGATATAATAATGCTGATATTGGTCCCTGGAGAGTTGGGACTCGACGACATATCTTCCCTATCTCCAAGCGACTCAATAGAAAAATCGAGTTGCCGTAAAGAAAGGGAAAAGCGAGACTCAAGAGAATTGATTGTTTCGTTTTGTTTTTAATTAATTACAAGACAAAAGAAAATAATTACTTTTTAAATATTATCTGGCGCCAATGAAACTAGAGTAAATTTGATAACGATGTCACCACCACGACACACCATAAATATCCTGAAGTATTCTTTTGGCAGTAAGTGTGAAACCTACAAACTGAGATAGATAGATGGCAGCATACTGAGATAGATAGATAGATATGAACTGACACAGATAGATAGATGGATTTATAGATAGATAGATAGCAACAGACACACACACACACACACACACACACATATATATATATATATATATATATATATATATATATATAGGGTCATCCACAGACACGTGTTTCGACTTATCAAGTCTCTTCAGTGTGGCTAGACATTTTGTAAGCTACCTACAGTCGGAATTGAAATCCGATCGGTTGGGTCCGGCACCTTAACCATTAAGCTGTCTTCACTTACAGAATGGGAAGGGGATTTTAACTGTTTAATACACACACACACACACACACACACACACACACACACACACATATATATATATATATATATATACGCGTTTGTGTGTGTGTATGTGTGCGTGTGTGCGTGTGTGTGATAGATAGAAAGATAGATTGAGATAGATGGCAGGAAATCGAGATAGATAAATAGCATCAGACTAAGATGACAACAGACTTAGATAGATAGATAGATAGATAGATAGATTGCAAAAGACTTTCTCATTGTTTCCATTCTTTTCGTTGAAAAAAAACAACTAGTTAGTCACTAGGGAAACAGTCATCTCAGGCAAGGCCAGTTGGCCACTTACAAAATGAAGGATATACATATTAACCCCCCCCACCTCCTGAAACGGACAGGATGTGACACACTGTCAATTTCTTTTTTAGCAAAGTACAGTTGATTTGAATTCAATATTTGGCCTTCTATTTATTTACCCAACCAGTCTGTACGAGCAGGATGTGACACAAGGTCATTTTTAAGCGGACCTTAACAGGAAATCCTGATCATGTTTGTATGCATGTTGTCATCATTCTGCGAAAATGTCACATCTTAGTGAATTTTTTTTATTTGAGGTAAAAGAATCGTAGCTAACACCCGTTTTTTATAATGCATTAGGTTATCTAAAAGGGAGTTACCTAACACAGAATATTCGGTTGGAAAAAAGACAATGATTACCTCCCAAATCCTCTTTCACGGGGCCGAAGAGATGATAGTCTGAGGTAAACATTATTCCAGTGACGGGAAGTGAAATTTGTAGTGAAGAAGTGGCTCAAAGAACAGTCAACAGAATTTATGGACAGGATACGTGCTCTCATTCGAAGAACATTGTTATTAAGAGAAAAGCTGACTGTGGAGAAGTAGGGATGTGATCCACAGAGGACCAGCTACATTTTGATGTATGATAAATGTTCCTGTTTTGGTAATTATGCCTGTCCTAAACAAAATGGCATTATTTTTGACTCACCCTCGTATTTATATCCTTCATTTTGCAAGTGGCCAACTGGCCTTGCCTAAGATGACTGTTTCTCTGTGACTAACAAGTTTTTGGTTTGTTTTGTTTTTTTACCGAAAAGAATGGAAACAATGAGAATTGTGTTAACTATTTGAGGTCAATCGTGAAGAACAATGCAAGGTTATTTCTGTTTCTGATTGTTTTTAGACGATTTCTTCTTTCTTTTTTTTCTTTTTTTTTTTTTTTACTAATTAATATCAAAAATAAATTTCGACTCCAAGAAATAACCCGGATGTATCAGATTGAACTATTATTCTAGCCTCGCGGGCTTTCTGTTCAGATTTATTGTCACGTGTTCCTTCTTACTCTTTTGTTTTCTTTCTCTTTCGTTCCTACCCTCTCATATACACCTTATTCTATTTCTTAATATCTCTATCTATGTCTCTCTTCCTCTCTCACTCTCTCTTTATCACTTTGTTTCTAATCTCTCTCTCTCTCTCTCTCTCTCTCTCTCTCTCTCTCTCTCTATCTATCTATCTATCTATCTATCTATCTATCTATATTTGCCTTCCTTCCTCTCTCACTCTCTCTTTATCTTTTTTCTCTATTTCTCCTTCCCTTCTCTCTCTATCTATCTATGTATCAATCTAAATAATAAAAAAAAAGAAGTAACATCGTCGGGGTGGCTTAAAGTCGGTATCAGTAAATCAACGAGGATGTCTATCCCCTTTTCACTAGCGCTAGATCAAGGAGATTATTTTTGCGTCTGAGATGGAGCGCCACACTTACCATCAGCTCCTTACTTTACCGCACAGATCCCTGTGCTACTCATACACTGAGTTGGCGAGGACCGGTATCGAACTAGGAACCTTGTGGTTTCTAGCCGAACGCTCTACCGACTGAGCTACCTTCTCAGATATCTCTCATTCTCTAAGGATGCCGAAGGAATCGACGCAATTTTTGTTCTTTCCCACCCATGAGCTTCGGTTTGTGGGTTAAAACGAGGCCTTGTACCCAGCCCATACAAGTGGGGTATGAGGCAAATACCTCATTTTCTAAGGACGCACACTTAGTGTACCAGTCACTTTCGTAGGAAATGCACTTGCTGATCCAAGTTCAAGCCCTGGACGAGGCTATTTGCGTTTCACTTAAGAAATTGACTTGCTTAAGAAATTGACCTTGTGTCTCATCCTGCTCGTGCGGAGGGGTTGGTAAATATATATTTGCGTTTCACTTCGCACTAATACCCTTGAAAAAAGCATCTCTTCTCTCCAACCCCTAGATATGGATATGTATTTACCAACTCCTCCACCAGTTGCTGGATGTGACATAAGGTCAATTTTTTAGCGGAGTTTAACAGGTTGAAATTCAAAGTTTTTTTCTCCTAGACTGATTACTATACCAAGGGTGAAGAGCTCAGAATAGATTACAATTTATCCAAAACTGGAGAGAGAATAGTTGGATACATACTTTTCTCAAAGTCATTATCGCTATGTGAAATACAAACAGCTTCGTACAGGATTTCTTTCTCTTTCTCACACCTTCTATTTCTTAATCTATTTCTTTGC